>CM031237.1:72287776-72860276 GCA_018340775.1 Taxus wallichiana var. yunnanensis | reverse complement strand
TGCTCTTTATGTGAAATTTTTATTTCCTTGAAATTTTTTAGTTCCTTGAAATAGAAATTTCCGTTTCACCATTATCCGGATATATCTTTCTGGATTTTGTTTGGTGTTTGCTTAACCTCTTCTTGCGGAGCACTTTGCTTGTTCGTGGGATTGTTCGAGGGGAAGAGCTCAACAACGCGCTTTTTGAAGTCCACACACCTTGGAGAGCTAAATCTACAGGTATTTCTCTTTTACGGTGTTTTCTCCTTTTTAGGAACTAAAAAAAAAAAAAAAAAAAAAAAATATAAAAAAATTAAAAAAATTCTTTGTTTGTTGTCTATCACATTCGAACATTTCAATTTTTGGTGCTTAAAAAGAATTTAATCGCATTTGGGAAAGAATCTGTTTGACTTGTCTTCATCGAAATCAAACACTTCGTTTTTAAGTGCTTAAAAAGAACTTCTTCTTTGTCATTGCTGTTGTATGTTTCTCATCTAGTTTTAATTAGGCTGGAAAATTGATCAAAATCGGTAGTGACACTATTTGATTTTTATTTTTCACCCTTGCACACAAAGCCAAAATCACTAGGTATAAAGCATTTAAACAAAAATTCCTTCCACAGCCTCGCTACTTGGAAGTGACATCCAAGAGGAAGAGCCTACGCGGTACTCGGCCGTGTCTATAAATTCACGGAAGTTCTCGGTATATATTGGCAAAGCACCCACTCCTTATCGCAATGGTGTGTGAAGTGCGGGGGTAGGCCCCTATATCAAGCCACGTACCGGTCTTTTACTGAAGTGCCTTCGGGACTCCTCACCAAACATTCCCCAAACCATCCTTAGTTTGGCTATCTGAGTAGTTCCTGTTCTAAAAAGCCTTCCCTAATATTTTCTTTCTTAAAAGCATCAAAACTTAAAGGAGATAATCACCTGCGCTGCTTGAATTGTCTGTGCATTAGTTAGGTCAATCTTCTTTTCTGCGTGTTTATGACGGTCATCACTCGGTTACAATCTAGAAGAATGGCTCAACTGGCCCCTTCTTCTTCCGAGATTACCACTAGTGTGGATGTTTCGGCACCCCCCAGATCTTCCTCGGGACCACTGTTGACTGGTTCCCCATCCTGGTCATATAATCCTTTCTATCAAGCCAAAGCAACCCCATCACGTCCAGCTTCCCCTAGTCCTTCAGAAATATCATCTACTTCTGACTCAGAGTATGTTCCTCGCGGGGATCCTGAATTTCAGGCGCTCCTCGATCGCAATCCGGTAGCCCTCATGGACTACCTAGTACGCAAGTCTGTTGAATATCGATCAAGGACCACCAATCCAGCAAGTGTACGATTATTCTCGTGAACCATCCCAGGCCTTTGTAGAACAGTTAGCATCATCTCTCTCACCTCGAGCCATGGAGAAGGGCGGTGCCCCTGTGCCTCCTTTTTCTCTTCCACCGACCATATCGACTAGTTCTCAAATAGTCTTACCTATTCCTAACACCGCAGTTACCTCGAATATTCCACAACCTACTTCTGAGAGGTCCTCTGCCCTGGCTATAATGAGTGCGTCTGCGCACCCGCATATTGCTGTTAATTCATCTATGCCCTCCATCGTGTCCCAAGGTCAGTACCCCTTTATGAGTCAACCCCCTCCGAATAGTCAGTTGGTTCCTGCTTCTCGTCCTCCAGTGGGTCTTTCTTCCAATGTTCCAGCAACAGTGACCTTCGCCCATCCTCTAGCATCGGCACCCTTAATGCCTAATCCGGTAGTAGAAAGCCTCTTTCAGGTCTTGTTCCCCAATATGTCCAATCAAATCGGCACTCATGTTCCTCAATCTGTCCGATTCAATCAACAAGCATAGGAGTCCACCAATCACAGGCTCCATCCGTCATCCAACCTTCATTTTCTCAACCACTTATTATCTCACAACCTGCCTATACACAAGCTCCTTCACAACAAATACCCCACCAAGCGTCACCCAGAACGCCTGGTTATTCCTCTTATCATCCTATCAATCAACAGATGAATCCCCGTTGACACCTCAACAACATCCACCATTTGCTTCTTATGTAGGACATGCCAGTGTGCCTCCTCCTCAATCTGACGTGGTTCAAATTCTTTTCAAGAAAATCACAGACTTGGAAGCCTCCACAAAAGGGGCTCGTCCTTCATACTCCTTTGAAGAAGTGTGTAATGAACCCATTCATCCCTCAGTGGCTTTTAAGCCTTATCCTCCCCAATGGGAACTTCCTAAATTTTCAAAATTTCATAGTCGAGAGGACCCTCAACAACATTTGCGAGCATTCAAACATGCTTGCTACCTCATAGTCCAGGATCAGGAGCTTATGCTCCGTACTTTTCCTATGTCTCTAGCGAGTCTGCTTTAGACTGTACAATAACATTCCTCAACATTCCTTGTTTTCTTTCTCTCAATTAGCTCGAGATGTTTTTGAAAACTTTTCAATAAATATCGCGCATAAGATCTCGATTACATGAGATCTTTATAACATTCGTCAATTCGATGATGAGTCTATTGCAGACTTTGTCGCTCGTTGGAGAGGGATAATCAATCAATTGTCTTTCTCCCTTCCTCAATCCCAACAGATCGAGTTGTTTACTCGATCTTGTGCTAATCACATTTCTTCCACTTTAAGGATCCAGACTTTTCACACCTTCGAAGAAGCCTTTACGATGGCACGCAAACTTGAATCTCGTGCCATTGAACAAGGGAAGTTAAAACTTCGCTCTAAATCTAAACCAGATTTTTCTCGGTTTACCAAATCAAATCCTTCCACTTCTAAAGACAAGAATCAGGGATCCACCAATGCTATCATATTAAAAACACCACGAGCCGATACCACTTCTAATCAAACACCACGAAGAGACCCCTCATCTTCTCGAAAAGGGACTTCATCATCTCGATCCTTCACTTCATTGGGGGAATCATATGCTTCTATCCTGAAAAAAATGTTGGAAGTCCACATGATCGAACTTCCCCCCATTAGGAATATTGATGAAAGCCAAGAACGTCCATTCTGGTATAGGGAAAATGATTTCTGTCATTATCATAGAACCAAAGGTCATGACATCGAACGATGTCAGACTTTCAAAAATCTTGTCCAGAAATTCATTGATAAAGGCGAGCTCATTCTGGATAACCCAAATGCTCCCCCAAATCAGGCACTGGATGTTTTTAAACAACCTTTTCCTAATCATTCCCCGAACCATAATGCTTCAGAGTCTCAAAAACCAAATACTCATACTATCAGCTTCATCTCTACGGAAGCATCTTCTTCTGAAACTAAGCTATCTGCGAACACATCGACCAAACCAGAATCTCCTTCCACTTCGTCAATCACTGGAATTCCACCATCTTCAGATAGCCCGTCTTTGAATATTCCTACATTGCTAGATACGGATTCATCTCTCTCCGCTCCTTTGTCTGACCTTCCATCCATACCCGAGACAGTGTCATCCTCATCTGTCTCATCGTCAGACATTCTTTCAGTGCTCGAGGCAATTACATCCCTTCGAGTTTCCACTGCAGATACATCTACTTCTGTTGCTCCCATTCTCGCTGCAACTATGCCCCTGGTGAACGTACCTATAATTGTGCCGACTTCGACGGAAGCGTCTTCGATTTTGACTCTTCCTGTTTCCTTTCCTACAGTAGTTTCACCCACAATTACTGTATCAGAAGTAGTTCCTTTGCTAGGAGCTGCTTCTTCATCACCCACTTCTTCCATCACCAATGCTGCTTCACCCCTTAAAGGAAAATCAAAAGAGGTAGCACCAACACCTATACGCTCGGTTCCTGAACTTAGACCGAGACAACCGGAATCTAACATTGCATCATCAGTACCTCCCCATTTGCTTCCCCCGAAAAGGTTACAATCACCTTATGCCGTTGAAGTTGTCACCATCCCTGAAAAAGGAAAGCCCATATTTCAAACCATCAAGACTCTTGGTGCTTTCCCACAAAAATCTCTCTCTACGCCTCATAAAAGATTGGATTTGTCCGCTGAGAAGGCGTCTTCTTCTACACACTTATCAAAACCATCCTCTTCTTCTATAACACATTTTTCACCAAAGACTGAAAGTGGACTTACCTACTAAAAGGACGTCACCTCTTTTATCAGGATCATCATCTTCATTACCAAAAACCAAGGCGCCCTATGTTCCTCCGATTACACCTACTTTGGAAGCTTCTCCCTCATCTAAATCGACATCATCTAAATCATTATTAGTTTCGACCAAGCAACCTCCTTTATCTTTGAAGACCACAACACTTGTCACATCTCCATCATCTTCTAGGGGCTCCCCCTCCACCAAAATCAATCATGTCTCACTTACTTCCATCTCAAGTGCCCAAGACTGCTCCTCCAGATGTCCAAAAAAATAAGATGATCCCTAAAAAGACTGTCAAACCTAACATGCAGGTTCTTTTACCTCGGCAGTCTGTTAAAGTAAAAGAGGCACCTTCATCATCTCTGTCCTCATCTTCGTCTACCGGGTTCTACACTGAAATCCTTCACCAACTTATCCAATCTTCATCCATATCTCTTCCTCCGATTAAACCCTATAACCCTAAAGGAGTTAAACCTACCTGGTTTAACTCTGATCTGATTTGTGCTTACCACCGTACCCCGGGTCATGATACTGAGGGATGTAAAGCTCTTCAATTTGTCGTCAACAACCTTTTGGAAGAAAGTGATCTTTTGCTGGAGGAGGAGAAACAAGTATCTCCTGTCATCTTAGCTCCATCTGAGCCCCAACGATCCACTCAGACCTCTAGTGATTCCACTCCAAACGACCTTCCACCTTCTCAAATCGACACAATTCATATCGCCACTAGAACCCAACAGTATGATAATCCATCCCCATCTACAGCATCTCGACCACAGGTTGTCATTTCTGCAGCCCCCGAAGGAGTTCCTCCTTCCTCATTAGCCCCACGACCTCGGGTCTCTATTCGTGCTGCACCTCGGGCTCAAATTCCCGTGTCAGTTGAGGAGAGTGTTATGAAACAACTCACCCAGGCTCCGGTCAAAATGTCTCTTTTTGACCTCATTCAATCCTCTCCACAACATCGCCAGGCTCTGATTGATAATCTGCGTCACATCGCAGTGAATTCAGATGAGCCCCAGCCCTTTGAGTTGGTTGTTGGTTTGAATAGACCATCAACCGCCATTTCTTTTGAAGATTCGGAAATTCCTCCTCTTTCTTCAGAGGATTTGGAGGCTCCCCTCTTTATCACAGTCCAAATCGACAACACTACATTAAAACGCGTTATGATTGACAGTGGAGCTGCACTCAACGTCATCTCCTCACACACATTCGAGCAACTTAAGTTACCAAAGAACGTAGTGTCACCCCCGCCTTTCACCCTTCGATCATTTAACGATCAGCTAGCAGTTACTTTAGGAACTGTGGTCTTACCCATTCGAGTAGGTAAGAAGCTGCTTCACGAACTCTTCTACATTGTTGAAGGGAAATTCCACTATAATATGATCCTCGGACGCTTCTAGATTCGCACAATGAATTGTGTCCCATCCACCCTCCATCGATGCTTAAAATATCAATATGAGGGCAAGATATATACTCATCCAGGAGATCCTTTTCCTTCCGCACAATGCGACATGACCACAAGGTCTGCCCCTCTAAAGAAAAATTCCTGTTCTCCTGACGGGGCCTCATCTTCTTCCATACCTGCAACCAAACTACCGGATTTACAAAATCTAGAAGAGACATTACAGCGTTTCTCACTGGGAGAGCTTCCTCTCCTTTCTTTCGACGCCCATCTCAAACCTAGTGAGTATGGTAGACCAGACAAACAACCTGAATATCAGCCAGGTCTCGGTCGCATCATCACCATTGGTCTGCCCAATCAACAGACTAATTTCATCTACGGTGGTCTTGATACGCCTCACTATCACCCAGATTCTCCTCCTAGGACCAAACCTTACTTAACAGGGTTCGATTGTCTACAGAATCCCACGTTTGCAAAAACTTATTTATATCGATGCGCGTGGAAGGGTTTTGGCCTGGGAAAATATGAACAAGGTGTGCATGACCTCGCGTCCATTCCAACTCTCAAGCCACATCAAAAATTTGGTTTAGGATTTAAACCTCTTTCAAAAGCCACCGTCACTATTCTCGATGAGCCTCTTCCTATTGAGGAACCATCTTCTCCCGCTAAGTCAGAAGCATCACTCGATGTGGACGATGACATTTCCATCCCGTCTAACTTTTTTTTTTATCAATACCATTTCCTTAGGGCCGCTAGCCTATAAGACTAACAACAGGTCCACTTCCATACCGTTAATCTTCCCTGAAATAGTTGGAGACGACTCTCCTACTATCAACACTATCCACTGTGCGGATGATGATTCTATCCTCACCTATCTGGGGGCAGAGGATTCATATCTTCCCAAGACTATTCCTTCTGACACGTCTACGCTTCTCAACGAAGCCACTGTCGACCTTAATATAGGGACTTCTGAAGACCCTCGCATCATTAAGGTCGGCCAATCCCTTAATCCACAGGAGTTAGGAGATTTTACCACTTTTCTTTCCAACCATCGTCAAGCCTTTGCTTGGACATATGAGGATATGCCAGGACTCGATCCCGATATTGTGGTCCACAATATCGTTACTCTTCCCAACATCAAACCAGTTAAACAAAAATTACGTAAAATGCACCCTAGAGTAGCCCTTCTTGTTAAAGAAGAATTGCAGTGCTTGCTCTCGGCTAACTTCATCCAACCCATCGATTATCCACAATGGGTTTCCAATATAGTACCCGTAACTAAAGCTACTGGGAAAATTTGAATTTGTACCGACTTCCGGATCTCAATCTTGCTTGCCCAAAAGATGATTTTCCTTTACCTAATATTGACCAACTCGTGGATTTAACTGCGGGTCATGAGATGCTTTTTCTTATGGATGGTTTCTCTAGATATAATCAAATTCTCATCGCACCAGAAGACCAACATAAGACTTCTTTCATAACTCCTTGGGGGACCTTTTGTTATCACGTCATGCCTTTCGGTCTTAAGAACGCCGGAGCAACCTATCAGCGAGCAATGACCTACATCTTCCATGATCTCTTACACAAAACTGTGGAAGATTACGTTGACGATCTCCTCGGTAAATCCAAACGTCGTCAGGATCATCTTTTCATCCTTGCACCTCTCTTTGAGAGGCTTATCCGCTTTTGTCTTCGTCTAAATCCATCTAAGTGCGTGTTTGGCGTTCTCACTGGTAAAATTTTAGGTTTTATCATTTCCATCAGGGGTATTGAAGTGGACCCCACAAAAATAAAAGCTATCCTTGAGATGCCTCCCCCTTCTAATTTAAAGCAACTCCATGATCTCCAAGGACGTCTTCAATCAGTGCGTCATTTTATCTCACAATTGTCGGACCGTTGTCAACCTTTTCATCATCTCCTCCGTAAGAATGTTCATTTTGAATGGGATGAACATTGCCAAAAGGCCTTCGATGATCTCAAAGCTTATCTTCTTTCCCCACCTGTGCTTACACCTCCACGCGAGGGGGAGCCTTTCTATCTTTATATCTCTGTGACTGACCATGCTCTGGGAGCCATGATCTCGCATCGGGACACTTGTGGTAAAGAACAAGCTATCTATTACGTCAGTCGCACCCTCCATGAGTATGAAACACGTTATTCTGAAGCTGAAAAGCTGTGTTGTGCTCTCTTCTTCGCAACTTCTAAGCTTCGTCATTACCTCCTTAATCACAAAACTTACATTGTCACAAGTGTCAATCCACTCAAGACAATTCATGCAAAGCCTTATCACAATGATCGTATCACTCGTTGGCTCATGCTTATGACAGAATTTGACCTCGAGTTTATCCCGCAAAAGTCTATCAAGGGTCAGGTTATTGCAGATCAATTAGCTGATGCTCCTCTTCCGGACACTCAAAACCCCCTTGCTCAATTCCCCGATGAATATATCCAACAAATTGATTTTGGTCTGTCTCCATTTAAAATAAAGCTCTTCTTTGATGGATCCAAATGCCAGCAAGGGGGAGGTGCGGGTTTCGTGATGATTCCTCCTTGGGGTACGCCTATCCCAGTCGCACACAAATTGAACTTTGAGTGCACCAATAATATGGCTGAATATGAAGCTCTTGTCTTGGGTCTTCAAAATGCCATTAATCTCGGTGCTCGTCATATTGACATCTTTGGTGATTCTGAACTCATCGTTAATCAAGTCACGGGTGTCTATCAATGCAAGAATGATATCCTTCAAAAATATCGTGACATCGTTCTTGCTCAACTCCAATCTTTCGATAAATTCACTATCCAAGCTATTCCTCGCACTGCAAATCGATTCGCAGATACAATGGCTTCGTTAGCCTCACTCATCCCACCTTTTACCGAGGACTCATGACTTTATGTGGCTATGCAACGATTAGATCAACCATCTCATCTTAGGCAACTAACTTCAATCCATGCTGTCACAACCCATACTCAGGATGAGTGGTATCAACAGATTGTTGATTATCTATCTCATTCGGTGCTTCCTCCAGATCTGACTTCCAATGGTAGAAGATCTTTTATCCAACGCGCTAATCGCTATACTATTCTAGGCGGGATTCTTTACAAACGCGGCTTTGATGGTATTTTGCTTCGGTGCCTCAAAACCCATGAATCATCTAAAGCTATCCAGGAGGTCCATGACGGTATCTGTGGTGGACATTTTAGTGGCTTAGCTGTAGCTAAACGCATCTTACGTTTGGGATATTATTGGCCTTCTCTTAATCGAGACTGCTTTGTGAATACACTAAGAAATGTGTCAAGTGTCAACAACATTCCAATCTCACACATATCCCTAGTCAAGCTTTACAACCTACAGCGGATTTGTGGCCTTTTTCGCAATGGGGTCTTGATCTTATTGGTCTTATCAATCCCCATTCTTCACAGTGTCATCATTCTATCATTACTGCCACTGAGTACTTTACTAAGTGGGTGGAAGCTATCCCTCTTTCTTGATAATAAAAGCTAAACCCATAGTTGATTTTGTCTATCAAGCCACATCATTTGTCGCTTTGGTGTCCCACAAAACTCATCACGAGATAATGGTAAGTCTTTCAAGAACGTTGATTTGCGGAATCTCTGCGATGCTTTCAATATCAAGCTCGGTTTTCTTCTCCACACTATCCTCAAGCTAATGGTCGTAGAAGCTTACAATAAAACTTTGCGTAATATCCTCGCATGAGGTAACTAGTCGGGCTAGTAGGGATTGGCATTTACATATCCCTTTTGCTCTCTGGGCTTATCGGACTAGCATTCGTACTCCTACTGGTGCTACTCCCTTCTCTCTCGTCTATGGAGTGCAGAGGTTGTTCTTCCTTTGGAAGTCCAAATCCCATCTCTCTCGTGTTTTTCTTAGAGAATTTGTCTCCGATGAGGACTATCGTCAAAATCATCTAACACAACTTGAATTATTAGATGAGCGGCATCTCAATGCTCTTGAACATCATCAAGTCTATCTTGAGCGTGTCAAACGTGCTTATAACAAGCACTTGCAGCAGACCGTGAGTTCAAAATTGGTGATCTTGTTCTTAAAGAAAATCAAAATGTCACTACACTCGAAAGGAGTTAGCGTGGTAAGTTTGCTCCCAACTAGATGGGCCCGTACATTATCACTCATAAATATGGAGTCTGGGCTTATCGTTTATCTTCCTGGATGGTATACGAAGTGGAACCTCTTAATGCTTTGCATCTACGGCCCTTCTACTGTTAAAATCTATCTTACACAAATCTAGTCGCAAGACAGATCTTTCATCCATCTAAACAACCAGTCATATACTTTCATGGTGATTTGAAATTATGTGGTTCTCCGCCTATTGTCTTGTTTACCTTAAATATGAGTATCGCGGCTCTACTCATTGCATTTTTCTTTTGGATATGTTCCTCCTCATGGTAGGAACACCTTAATCACCGCTTCATCTGTCCCAAGTGCTTATCTTAAGCGGATCTACTCGGGGCATGAGTGCATGTTCTTTTATGTTTTCTTCCCCTCCATCTGATCTATCTAGGTCTAAACTCAGCTTCTTCCAAAAGGATTTCCAAAAAAAAAAAAAAAGGAAGATGCTATCCAAAAAGATAGACTGATCCCTTGAAGGACAGCTATCCATACATTATCAAATGAATCAAAAAGAAAATATATAGACCATGCCCTTGAAGGATGGCTATCATCAAAATTCAAAATACAGACCGCTCCCTTGAAGGGCGGTTGTTTCAAAGAAATATTCAAGGCTTCTTGCAATTGATCAGCCTTTCAGTCAGTTTATACACTTTTTAGCATCACTGAAAGACTTCTCGTATTGATCAGTCTTTCCATATCAAGCAAACTTCCCGCATTGATCAGTTTGTTTTTCTGCCAAAATCATGAAGCTGAGATTTAAGACCTTTTGTCGATCATATGGAGAATCCTATTTTCCCAGTATGGACATGTATTCTGTCCCTTGTAAATTCCGACAAGATACTTACTTACTGCTCCTTTCGTTTCCCTCCTAAATCTGTTTTGCGGCTAGTTAGTGTCAGGTTTATTTTAACCTCATATAGGGCCTTACATGCATGATCTTTTGATTTCCTATCCAGATTCTATCTATGGATGGTTGGGAGTCCAACTTATCATTTTCTTTCTTATCCGGATATATTTTCTTTATTTCTAGTCAAGGTCGTTTTCATTACATCCTTGGCTCTCGCAAAGAGTATTCCCCATTATTCTTTGTTTTTCATCCAGTCGAATTGACATTTCACATGTTAATTTAATCAAAATTTATCTTCTATCTAATTTCATCTTATCTATCAAAGCATGTATTATCAACACATGTGGATCTGGCTATCTATTTTCATCAAAATTAAATTAACATCTCAAACATACCAATACATCAATCACATCTATCCATCTATCCATCAAAATATTTAAAAACTTGTACATCCAAGTTACATTACATCTATCTATAGCTATTTTTCATCAAAATTATATCCACATACCAATCATGTCAAATTACATCACATCTATCTATCCTCTAAGTCTACATCTATCCAATCACATTTATTCATCATCTATCAGTCTATATCTATATCCATCACAATTACGTTACATCTGTCCATGTATATCAAAATCAAAAGCATGAGAACAATTATATGACAAACACAATGATAAATCTATATATATACATAAGTGTCTGTACAACAAAAAATGGGTGGCTCTCAATCAAGCCATCTATACAATGCCTTCCAATCGAGGCTACATCACTACACTGATACAAAATATATCAATCCCTATATAGTAAAATCTGATGCATGGAGGACACTATCTCCTCCACCCTCCTCTGGACCAGGCTGTCTCTCCTGGCCACCGCCTATCGAGCTAGACGCACCTGCTGCTGGAGGTCTCTGCCCACCTCGGTCTCTCCCGGTGCTCCCTCCACCTGAGGCCCCGCTCGCTGTGGCCGTCGCTGATCTCCTCCTCGCCCCATACCGAGGCACATGTGGGGCATGCTGCGCTAAGGCATCCTCATAGTATCTCACCTCAGAAGGAGAGACTGGTATGTGCTCAAGCTCACGGTACCCGGTGCTCGTAATGGTGCTGCTTGGTGGTGGTGCTCCTAGGGTCGTACCCTATGTACCAGACTCCGACATGGTACCTGTCTCCCCATATTTGGCCCTGAGGGCCTCCCTATGTCGATAATAGCGATCCCTCTGCTGGATCGCTGTATCTCGCTCCTGGCGAGTGGTGTCTCTCTCCAAAATTAGGGCATCCCTCTCCTCTGTCAGAGCCCTGATCTCCTCAAGAGCCACCTGATGTGTCTGTGTCAAGGTGGCATGCTCTCCCTCCAGTCTATCCAGCATCGTAGCTATGTCCTCCTCGTCGGCATCTATAGATGCCGGGAGATGTCGTGGTAGCTCTGTCGCATACCATGCAGTATAACCATCATCTACCCCTGCATCATCATCACTGTCTGTGGAGGGTGGGGCCTCTCTCAATGGATCTGTCGGGATCAAAATCGGTAGATCAGTCTCCCTGCTATCTCACCTATAAGGCGTGTAAGTAGTCGGCACTGTCTGCACTAGGCCGAACTGTCTCAATACCCACACAAACGGGACTCGCTCCCACATATCAGGCCTGCCTCCCCTAACCACCCTGCTCCGTCTCAATGCCACCAAGTGAGCATCCTGACCAGCCCATGTCGGAAATACCCGATATGGCCTCCAGATAACCTGATCCGGTGTCAGCATCCTGAAATGCTCAGTATACCAATCTTCCGATCTCCTCGTATCCCCGTGCCATGTCATGCCCCGCCATCACCGGAATCCATAATCAATAGCACTTCTTTAACTGCTAGCATCCAAGGAAGCCGGATGGCACGATCACCTGCTATATGCTCATATGCCCAGCAGTGGAGCACAAAACTAACATCAATACCTGTCCTCTGGCCAGTGGTATACATCCATAGCTCGTGATATATCTGAGCTATCAGAGCATCAACAAAAGCAAATACCTCGAACTACGGGATGTCGCAAACACAATCTAATAATAATAGTGGGAATCTCCCACCTCCTGAATCTGGCAGAGCGAAATAGGATATCGCCATCTGAATCAAAACTATCCGTCCTGCTCCTCCAGGGGCTATCACTGTCATGACACTGAGGGCTATCCGCATGCTTGCCCTGAGACACTATCTCGAATCATCCGCTCTATCTCCATCACACAGTCGAACTAGGGCCCTCTGTTCTTTGCTCTCGTGGCATAATCTCTATCGGATCCCGATGTCGGCAGTCTCAAAATCCTATATATGTCCTCATGGGTGATGGTCATCTCACCCGTCCTGAACCAAAAAGTGCACGTCTGGCTATCCCACCATCGCACTAGTGCTCGCATCAGCTCTACATCTCGCGGCACTTGCCTATAATCTGGAAGCCCCGAGCCGGCTAACTCTAAATGCCGCCAATCTGCATCAGTCACATCGGGAGAATAGTCTCTAGTAACTCGGGAATAACATCCCTCATGTGTAGAGCCTCTCGTGCCTGCACCCACGACATCAAGAGCAATATTAGTCTCATATTTACCCAAATCGAACATCAAAAAATATATATATATATATATATATATATATATATCTATTCAAAATTTTATACTGATCGGCGTCGATTAAATATAATCGGCGTCGTTTATTTATAGTCGACGCCGATTAACATAAATCGGCGCCGCTTGCATATAATCGGCGTCGACTATACCAATCGGCGCCGATTTCTCGGTCGGATGTACAAAACACCCTGGCCTCCCACCCGGCAAAATAGAAATTAAAAAAATAAAAATAAAGCAAAAGTAAAACAACGGGTTCACGAAGAACCACTTACCCCAGGTCGTGTCCTCCTCCGCTTCTGACCGCTTCCAGAGGCTTCCATGGTGCTCAAATCCAATTTTTGACTCTCTCTGATTCGATCGTCACGATGTAAATAAATCGTTCACGTTTTCCATTCACATATTTATATGTGCTTTCAACGGTCGGCGCCGACTATTTGGGTCGACGCCGTTTATTTTGATCGGCGCCGCTTATTATAATCGCCGCCGATTTTCCATATCTCTTTGCCATAGTGTTGATACTTGGCTCATTTATCTATCTGATCATTATGGTGCGTTGAATGTTGCCTTTCGGCACATATTTTTGATATCACAATCCATTTCGAGTTTGTTCCCTTTGCATGGGACACTCGCCTTTTTTGGCCGCTTAGGGTTCACGGGTCTGTAGGCACTAACGTCGTCTACCTTGCAGACCGTCTAGTTGTCCCTACCAATGTGTTTCTCTTTAGAGGCTGACCATTTTGTAGCCCTCCTTACACTCATGGGTCTGTAGGTACTAACGTCGTCTCATGAGGAGACCGTCTAGTTTGCCCTACCAATGTGAGTTCCTTAGGTTGCTGCCTTTTTATTTATTTTTATGCGTCATCAATGATCAGATCTACTCCAGACATCCGACTGGGGCATCCTGCGTTTTCATCTACCTTTTTTCAAACTTGGGATCGTTTGTTCTATCATCCATCCCATCCCTAGTTTGAGGGGGATCACATCATCACTTTTTCTTCCCTTCTTCCATCTCCTTGTTTTTGTCTCATAACCTTGCTTATCGCAAGTTACTTGACTAAAAGGGGCAAAATGTAGACACCTAAAATTGATTATCCAATCTGGTGTCCCTTGTGCGCATTTTCTCTCTCTGGTAACCTGGGGCACGTTTATGTCACCACTATCCCCTTGGGATATTATTCGATTTGTGATTTAAACACCTATTCTAAGTTTAATTCACCCCATTATATCTTACCCGTGAGTAATTAAATATTAGCTATTTAATTACACCTCTTCACATGTATCCTAACCACTTATTTACCCCATATCTATCCTATCCATGTGTCCCTCCTATTTCTCCTCCTCACAATCAAGCAGCGGGATATTTCCCGTATTTGAGGTGGAGGGATAACTCTTATCTTTCTAGAAATCGTTCATTTTGGCCATCTCGGAGTCTATTCGCGGCGATCGGGCCATGCCGTGCAGTACGGTCGACGCCGATTTTTAGGAGTGGCGCCGATTATAAATAGAAGCCCAGAACTCAGTTCTGGGGACGAAAAGCACACGCATGAACACGAAAGACAGACAGAAACACAGATCGTGAAAGACACAGAACGAGAGATCTTTGCGCATCTGGTGTGAACATTATCTATCAAATGAGAACGAATCTTGTCTAAATCAATCCCTGAGAGGAGCACTATTACTCTGCTCTTATCACATCAACATCATACGTCTCCATTGATTTTCTGGTGACTCTGTTCCTACATCCAGCACAGGTAGAGCCTTGCCAGTATCTCTCCGGCCTCTGCGGATCCAGCGGACGTTAACGATCTTGCCTTCCCTTTCCGATTTCCAAATCTTCTCACCTTCCTTACGGACCGATCGGCCTGATCTAAATAATCGGCATTTACGATTTTAACCAGTCGACGCCGATTTTAAAAAGTGACGCCGATCTAAATAATCGACGCTGATTTTAACTAGTCGACGCCGATTCTCATAATCGACGCCGATCATCCTGTAGACAGGTAAAAGGACACAGGTAACACAAATCCAGCTTTGTTTTCACAGTTCCTGTCTTCGTTGCTTTACGCCCTCTTGTTTAGATTCTTTTATTACTTTGATCAGAAAATGTAGTCTTGTACGTACATCTTTTATCATGTATGCTTCTTTACTTAATTGAAAACGTGGACTGACATCCGCCGAGGGAGCTCATCGCTTCCCGGACCCGCTTCTCGGGAAGTCCACCTAAATACCTTTTAACGTGGTCTTTTTCTGTCAAGCATCGGTGTCTTGCAGGTTACTCGGATCTACTGTGCGAATTGCTCGTGTGCGCCCATGTCATCTACATCGACCTCCTTATCCATCTACATCTTCGGATCTTGTCCATCAGGTATCAATTTCATTTTGAGTTTTTCAGGGTTTTTGTGTTTAGTTTGGTGCATTAACTTGGACAGGTAACAAGCGCGAAATCCTTGATCTACAATTTTCTTCAAATGCAACTATGGCCAAATATCCACCATCTTCTCCAAATCCAAAACATAAAAACAAAATAGGGAGTAGGAAACACTCTCCACTGAACCAATAATCTAATGAGGAAGAGAATACTCCTTCCGCATTGGCCCCTAAGCCCCAACAATGATAAAATATGTGGTATAAGACAACCATCTGCAACTTTTACATGGCTTCCACAAAAAAATAAAATAACTTCTAACAATGAGAACAATAACAAAATCACATCAACACACAAGTTTCCCAACACAAAGGCTCAAAACTTAAGCCAAGAAAGTGAAAGGAACATGGGGATATACTTATTCCTCCCAAGGGTTTGATTTCTCACCTTAAAACCTCCAAGAACTCAATTACAAACCCACAAAACTCGTATGCCTCCCTCCAAGAAAAAAGCTCTTATTCCTCCCTCACTCTTATGCCTCCCTCAATAAAATAAACAAGATAAGAACAAATTTTACTTATAAACAAGGTGGGATACCCCAACTCAACTCCCTCCTAAAATACCCAATAATACTCTAATGCCTCTCTCCAAAATATCCCCATTTCCATTTTCTTCTACACAACCTAAGGGCCATTCTACTTCCCAAAATAAAAAACATGCAAAAACCTCCATTCACAAACATATGAACAACAAAATAACAAAAGAAAACATGGGTGAAGATACTACCTTGTCATTGCAAGAGTATCCAATACACAAACAAGATCCAAGCCTTTCCAAGTCTAAGAAAGAAAAATCCCACTCCAAGATCCAAACAAACACTCCAAAAGCAAGCACCTCCAAAATGCAAGAGACCCAAAATAAAACAAGTAACCCACAAATCCTGAAACAAATTAGAATAAATAGAAAAGAGAGGAGAGAGAGGTGATGTGGCTCTATGTAGGATGCCACATCATTTCTCATCCATTTGACATCACAAGGTCAAACCCAATCCCCAAAGCACAATAAATTGGTGGTTGAGGGAATGACAACCCTCTTACACACTCAAGCTCAAACCAACACCCCTAAAGAACAAAATTACAAAATTTGTAAGAAAGTGCAATAAATAACACCTTTTTGTCTTACAATCACATAATGGGGTCTATTTTTGACCCCTTAACCCATAGGGGTAGTTGGTAGGTGAAATTAAGAGGTGTGGGACAAGCTTAACTTTTCCCACAAGCCTCCAAAAATGTCCATTAAGCCCAAATCCGAATTTGACATGCAAGTTTGAGTACACACCACTCAAAATAAATAAAATCCTTTTAAATCCAATACAAACCAAGAACCACCTACTCACATTAATTTCCCCCTTTGGTCACATCCTAAACTACACTAATTAATCAAGTTTAATTAACTTAAAATGAGTACTTAATGAACAATAATACATGTGACTCAAAATACTAAAATAATACAAATACTCAAAAATAAATAAAACCAAAAAGGGAAAACCACAAATCTACCCAAGGTCACATTTGAGGCCACCACCTAATGTGGACCTCCTAACAATATAACAAGTAATAAACAACATACATTTACACAAGTTCCCAAGGTGACATATTGCCAATAACCCAAATTCCTTTACTGTTGGTCTCCTCTCCCCTTTTGTTTGTTGTGTTACAAATTCTTGAAAAAATCAAAACAATGTCTTTCTTTCCTCGTGGGCATATTAACAACATCGATACAATAAAACATACATATACATATAAATTCACATCATCAATTAACACAACTAAATCATCACTAAAATCAAGTAATTTCATCGATATTTTACAATTTCAAGATATCTCAATTCTTCCATTTCATTGACAATAATAAGATGAAAATATTAGTTAGGCCATCTATAATTTCTATGTATCGAAATCCAATGTGTCAAAGACGGATCATACAAAGTGGTAACTCTAGATAAACAATACTAAAAGGTCAATCCATCATATAAGTCACATCGGTCAAAAGTCAAAAACATCCATGCAGTCTATCAAACTACTAACCGACTATAATTATGTCCATCCACCAATGTCTAATGATAAAAATGATAATAAATTCTGGGTCTCCAATCAAGGTAAGAAAATTCCTAGTAATATCAATGTCGAAGAGGATTGGGCACTATAATGACCATTGGAAGGCTCTAGATGAAAGCACCGGTTTTACTCAAAATTGTTTTGTACTTAGGTTTTTCTTTAGCATTTCATCAAAGAGGGAGATGAGGCGTTGTGATGTTTTCCTTGTAATTACAACCTATATACTTGTTTAGAATCATGTGAGATTTTATGTGAGCAACTTAGTAGTGTAATAAAGAGGAAAGTATTGTAATTTTGCTATGAATATAGAATTTATGATAATAATGAATACATACATCATAATTAAAGAATTAAGATAATAATAACATAATTATTTGATTAATTTCTAATTTTAACTATCTATAATAAATACATATGTGCATATGTATATAGACATGCATTAACACATAATGTAGACACGAAATCATGCACTTTCGGTAATCTTTAGTCTCGGTCTTATACTACTATTGATATGGTTTTGAATGAATAAAGTACTAATTAACCCTGTCTTTTTCCCATTTTATTTTTTATCTCCGTCATTTCGACCTTCACTTCATACTTACCCAATCTATTTCATTCGTTTTGTGCTATTTTGCACTTGACTTGGATGCCTGAGGCTAGTCTTGAGGGCATCGAAAGGTGCCTGATCCGAGTTGGGGCATGTTGAACCTTTTTACATGTTTTTCCCACTTTCTCGGGAACTTTATAGACATTTTAATATTTTATATTTTTGGTGGTCATCCTTTTCAACGCTAATTATGAAATTATAATAA
This sequence comes from Taxus wallichiana var. yunnanensis, assembly GCA_018340775.1. Classification (NCBI taxonomy): domain Eukaryota; kingdom Viridiplantae; phylum Streptophyta; class Pinopsida; order Cupressales; family Taxaceae; genus Taxus; species Taxus wallichiana. The sequence continues at coordinate 72,841,880 of CM031237.1, read as the reverse complement.
GAGAGCGATATAAATATTAAATTATGAGACCATAATGAGAGACCAAGCACTATTCACTACTATCACCACCTTAGGTTGCATCCATCAAAGGAATCTAGAGCTTATTTGCATCCATCTCGCTCCATCACAATGGACAAGGTTGGTTCATTTGCATCACACTCCATATGAGGGAAGGTTATTCTATTCCATCTACCATTTTATTACATTTTCTACACATCGTTATTTCTCACTTCTTTCACAAAGTGTGATTTACACAAGATAACCGAGGGCATGATTCACACACACACTCATAGAACTACATTGGGTCTTAGATGTACTATAACAATCACTTATTAGGTCTACCATTGTAGCCACTTTGAGACAGTCTGACCCCTTCATTTTATTTTTTAATTTTTTAACGATTTGATGCTTGTTTTAGGGTTTTAGAGGTCTATATTTCATCATTGATCATTGGTAACATTCGATACTGAGTAGAGAATTAAACGAGAAATATCACGAGAGATTCATATCATATTCTAACCATGCAAGTTTGGTTTCTAGACCTCTTGCAGGACTAGGAACCCGAACTTAGACTAGGGACCCCACAGGTGCCTTGAACCTTTCCTAGGTGTCGTAATCCACTCAAATTTCCTAGATCTATAAGTTTACGGATCTTGAAAACATATGTTTCTCCTCCTATTTCTCTAGTCAACTCTATGACACATTCCCACAAGTTATTCGAGCCAACAAAGCCCTATCTAACCCTCCTTTCACTTTATAGTTTCACATTTTATTTACTTAGTTGCTTGGTCACTTCTCGTATTTATTTACTACTTTTTTATTATTGGTAAATAGTTTTTTAGAAGGGACTATACCCTCATACAGAAAAGGCTCAAAAGCCAAATATTACAGTGAAATAGCCCAAAAAGAGATCAAGATCAGATGTGACAAGAAATCACAACAACAGTTAAGCTATTACCCAAAAAAGTACCAAAGTAACATCTGAACCAACATACATAGCGACTAAATAACCAGATCCATAGTAAAATAGCTGCACATCCAAGTTAGCTAGGAGAAACAATGTTCTTGCCATTAGATTTTTTCTTTTTGTTCATCATCTTCCACCGTCAGAGACCTCCTTGAAAGGGAGAATAACCTCAAGAGATTCAATTGGTAGGTATTTTTATTTTCCACTTTGTAGGAGGAAGAGGAATATTTTCCTTTTATGCTTTACCCTCGATAATGCGGTTTTGTATTCTCAATAATCCCACTAACAGAATTTTTTTAGTAGGAGTTTCGGGACTAATTTGACCCCAACATTCGAATCAACATTTGAAACCAAATCAACCTTAGTATCAAAAACCAAATGCTCAGAAGGGAATTTTTCCACCAATTTTTTCTATCGATGTATTATGCTTTTCCAGCCCATAATCGAGGTTGTGTGACAAAGAGCAAAACATCTTGAAACTCGAAGGGAAAACCTTCATAATCAGTAGACCGCATCCGTGTTCGGTTTTGTAATTTAAGATCAATGTTTGTAGGAAGGTTTTTGGAAGTTTCAAGTTCAAAAAGGATCCTGGAAAATGTTGTGTGGGTGTAATCTGTTGTTTGAGAGTCAATGAAAAGAGTAGCACCTAAAACATTACCTATGGAGGTCAAGCAGTCACTACTCCAGAATTGAATGGGTAGATGAGGTAGTCTGATCCAAATTGGTTTACGGGAAAATGATTCTGTGAGTGGGTTAAAAGAGGGAAACCAGGGCTTTAAAATGAGGTAGTGTGATTTGCATACCCATAATTTCCTCACAATAACATCTTTATCATTTTTGAAGGAAAAACAACAATGAAAATCCCTTTAGCACATGGATACAAATCAACCTTACCCGTAAGAAGCTGGAATCTAGTTTTTAGAGATCCATTCATGTAGATCTAATAAGCTAGGCCATAACCCACTAAATTAGCATATCAGAGCATGTTCTTGGTAGAATCGTTCAGACTCTAGAACTTTCTCCCCAAATGTGATGCTTGAGGTAGAGTCTGCGGGGTCATGGATTTGCATCCCTACATGGCATCTTTGAAGGAAATGCTAGAGTTCCCTTGAGTATTATGTACCTTTCCAATAGGCTGTGAGCTGCTCTCAATATCCTCCCCAAATATTTGGTGAAAAAATCCATTTCCAATAGTAGGGGAAGAGAGAATGGGGCCATCACAAATGTCAGCGCCTTTAAATCCAAACCCCATGTTTTCTTCCAATCCTCTGCCGTTGGTATCCCAACTCAAAGTTAGATTTAGGTTTCTGCCATGGTGTCGGCTGGGGCTTGGTGTAAGGCTTGGAGGAGTAATGGATCTGTGTGGGCTCGAAGGAGAGAGGGACGTGTTCTTGGGAAAGGCAAGATCAATCCACAAAATTTCTATTTTTACTACTTTTATTTAGTACTTTTATTTATTGTTGTTCCTAGTTTAGATTAATTACCATAATTCCATATTTTAGTTAATCATTTTGGTGAACCCGATCTTCGAATTCACCTTGATTCTAGGGATTTTCTCATCTCTTCCATCATGGCTTCTATGGTCTATCAAGTCTCTTTTCTTCAATTAACTCAAATGCACCCATCTTTTAAGTACGCTCTCCAAAAAAACCTTGGAGACTCTATTTTCCTATCAACATGTTTCCTACTCAAGTCAATGTTATTTTTTATTATCTTTCGAGGAATCCAATGATTCCAAATTGAATAAATCTATTTATACATCCATCTCAAATCTTCATTATTTATTTAAAGATAAAATTCATCTATGAAATCCAAAACTTAAGGATGCTTCTTAGGATCATGTTTTTCTCCTTCTAAATCTCATTCTATTTCTTCTACAAGCACTTATAGTGATCCTCAAGTCATACCATTACCGGATCCTCTTTCCTTTGATTGCAATACTAAGCAACATGACCCTCTTCTTGAGCTCTCTATTTTTCAATTGATTGCTTTACCACGTACTCATTACTATCCTTCTTATTGGCTATAAAAATATCAAGGTCATCCATGATGTAATTAATATTAAATCAATGGAAATAATGGAAACAGATCTTTACACTTTACAATGATGAACTAAACATCTTGAGCGTCGGGGCTTTATCTAATTCACAACACAACAAAGTGTTTCATTCCCATCAACATATGCTACATCTCAATGGGTTCCTAAATCTGATTCATCTATATCTAATGAGCATCATGCTGTCATTTATATGGTGAATTATTTTGCCGCATAAGCTTCACCTATTTATTCCACTCCACCTCATCTTACGATATTCCTACTCCTCTACTTAAGTTATCCGTGACTGTACCAAGTAATTATGAGAAACCTCCTCTAAATATCAGTTTAACACCTCTTCCTCTCAAGTCATCCACAACATTACCAAGTCAAACTACACAACCACCTCTCAAAATCAATTCACCCTCTTCTCCTCTCAAGGTTTCTGCAGTGTCATCACTCCCACATAAGCTCCGATCAATCACTTTTTCAAAGCATCTACTTCTTCTACTTGATGGAAATTACACATCTTAAATTTTTCCACCATTGCATGGTCCTACTATTGCTTCGGCCTACCATTGTGTTAGCCCTCTCTCTTATCATGACACAAAAAAATCTCTACCACAATGGCATGACACCTCTTGCATCGCTACATAGATCTCCATCATCATAGTTCACTTGGAGGGAATTGCACTTATTCCCCCTCTATCATTCATAGACGTATATATATTTACACAAATCATACACTAGTATCCTCATTACCCGATGACACACTCTTGTGCTTTGGTTAATACTTGACTATTGAGGGCATACTACATGTGAACCCCACACACCGCACCATAATTAATACACACCGCATCTATTGACACATCGTGCACCTTACATCGGACATTCTATATTTATTCTACATCATTTTTAATTTTACACATCTACATGTCAGACATCATACTAGTCTTCATCATACATGTGTCACACTACTATTTTCCTTACATCTAGCATTACATACTACTCAACCTACATACTACATACTACGTAGCACACATCTCTACATTACTAGTCTACCTACACACATTGCATTACATATTATTCATCACGTATTACACATTTCTACACATCATATGGTTGTATATTATCATCATGCATATGACATCATCTTTTATGTCCCGAACTCACTACCCTATGATGCATTTTAGATCCTTGGTCCATGCTCGACTTCCATGGTTTACAAATCAAATGGAACATATCATACTTACATGTTCATCATTCGACCTCCCATCATATGACATTCCTAGGTTAGTGACATATGCTTTGGTCTAAATGGTCACCTATTCCTTCATCTTGTAGTGTTATACATTTAAGGTTACATCACCACCTCTCTTTTCATCTTATAGTGATATACGACTTAGGCTACATCATCACTCTTTCGATCATCTTCTCGTGATATATGATATGACTATAAGGTTGATGTAGACATCATATCTTGGTCTCATATCATCAAAACACATACACATTCATCAAATCGTGTTAGAAACAACACACATTTTCAACCATTTCTGATTGATGCACACTCATTTACGGTTCATTCTTGACTAATGAGTGTGAAAACTAAATGAGCCTCACTACATAAATTTCCATTCACTCGGGGCACGCGGCTCATATCATTCCATCTTGAATTCGGTTCCACCCATCCACATTTTGTTGCATATCTTAGTTTATTTTATTCTTTCTTAAATTTTATCATATATGGTATTCTTATTAGACATGCTAGTTAGATCATTGTATGTCATTTATCTATACCATACACATATCCGCGTTCACTCTTTTACTTAGTTGTAATCATAGATATACTTATTTTACACACAGTCTGAGATGCTCACCTTCTAATCATCCTACATTGGTCACTTTGGTGGAATCCACATTCGTCTCTCATAGTTGCTATTGTTTCATTTTGTACTTCACACTCTATATTACATGGTTATACATGCTTTGTGCATATTGGTTATGTTTCCAACATGCTAATGGTTACTTCATGTGTAACATTGTTTTGTAGGATTACTTGATTCCATGGTTATCTCATTGTTTTTCTACTATTTTCTATTTTATGTGGGCCTTTCCATTTGTTTGGTGTACGCACTTATTTATTATATGTGGCCATGATGGTCTTGCATGTATTACGACATATTGATTTATGTCCCATGTTGGCAAATCACTTTGTGTTGTTTACGTTGTCTTCTTGCATGTTTATATTACTATATTTTTTGGTAGCTTAGACACTATTTGCGTAGATTACACATTGTCTTCTACATGCATGCTCATTTATAGTAACACTTGTCTTTAGCTAGCTTCGGTTTATGCACGCTTTAGTCTCTACAAAGCATATTCCTTTCCCCATGCAGGGAAGTGTTACAAAATTCATGCGGTTGGTCCTCTTTTGGGACCTCATTCTCTTATTAGATACATTGTATGCACCCTCAAAGAGGGGGGCATCATTTTGGGTTTACATATTAAACAACGCTACTACACCAGTTTAGTTCAGTTTAGCTTCCACCCTTGGCATTATGGGTTATACAAAGAGTGGTTTTAGACTAGTCTACGAACCTCATACACAACGGATTTTATTGGACATGGAAGTCCTTAGAATTTTGGGGAGTATTTACAGGGTTAGAGGATATATAAAACTTCCTCTCTACACTACTTTATCCAAAGGTGGCATCGATTGCCCAAAAATGAGGCATTAATGAGATCTCCTCATATATGTTTAGGTAAATAGTTAAAAGTTAAAGGATACATCAATTTCTCCCTATACTTCTTCATCCTATGGCATCGATCACCAAAAACCCGGGACAAGATATCCTCTTTTTTCACCCTTTGTTTCATCATGGATCAAGTGCACATGTTCTATTTTTCATTTACATATTTACATTTACATACTCTTATAAATGTGTCTTTTACATGTTTTTTACATATATGAATGCATATTTGACTTCTTGATCATCTTCTCCTTACAGTGTCCGATTGCGAGAAAGCAAGTAGTCAATAACAATAACAAAAACAATTTCGTCAACAACAACATTTTGTGGCAACACACACCTCATACTAACATGTAGGTACATCACACACATCAGCAACTACACACACATTCCTGCCCTTGGTTCACCCTCATAAATTTTTGGTGTTTTTACATCTTTAATTTCCACGCTCTATAATCTTTTCATCATTCCACACTTTTTAGTACTTTTGCACATTTTCTACATCACTCTACATGGAAATTAGGTACGCATCTCTATCTACACTATGTTACCGAGTGCTCCACTCACCAACATAAAGTGGGGGTAAATTTAGACACTAAATCACACACTTTATTTATTATTTAATCCCGTCTTATACTACTATTCATATGGTTTTGAGTAAAGAAAGTACTAATTAATCCCCATCTTTTTGCCATTTTATTTTGTTATTTTTCGTCATTTCAAATCTTCACCGCATACTTTCCCAGTCTTGTTAAGTCGTTTTGTCTTATTTTTCACTTGACTAGACACCCAAGCACCCCGGGTCCCTAGTCCTAGTCGGGCACCCTAGTATTGTTTACACTTTCTTGCCACTTTTTGGGAACTTTTCAATTGTTTGAAGATTTGATATTTTGGTGGTCGACAATTTCAAAGTTAATTATGAAATTAGAATAAGACAACCATATAAATATAAATTATGAGACAATAATGAGGGATAAAGCACTAGTCACTACTATCACCACCTAAGGTTACATCCATCAAAGGCATCTAGCACTCATTTGCATCCATCTAGCTCCATCACAATAGACAAGGTTGGTTCATCTACATCAAACTCCATAGCAAGAAAGCTTATTCTATTCCATCTACCATTTTATTACATTTTCTACACATAGGTTTTGCTCTCTAATTTCACAAAGTGCGATCAAGCAAGATCACCTAGGGCATGATTCACACACACACACACAAAACTACATCAGTTACGAGATGTAGTGTAACACTTAATTAGTAAGTACACCATTTTGGCCATGAGGACAATCCAACCCTTTATTTGAATTTTTATTCTTTTAGGGTTTTGTGACTTTTTAGGGTTTTGTAGGTCTATATTTCAACATTGATCATTGATGAAATTTGGAACAGAGAAAAGAGTTACACGTGGTAGATAGTAAGCGCTTCATATAATCTTCCAACCATACAAGTTTTAGTTCGGACCTCCTACACATACTAGGGAGCCCAAAAATTAGACTAGGGTGCTCACAGACACCCCGCTCCTCTCCCAAGCACCCCAATGCGCTCGGATTTCCCATATCTACATGTTTTGGACCTCGACACGTACTTTCCTCCTCTTGTTTCTCTAATAATCTCTGCAACATAGTCCAAAATCCTCATCGAACCAACTTAGCCCTATATAACCCTCCTTGCACATTAAGGTCTCACATTTTATTTACGGAGTTGTTTGGTTCACTTGCCATATTTATTTACTATTTTTATTTACTATTATTTACTTTTGTTGTTCATTGTTTATATTAACTACCATTATTCCATATTTAGTTAATTACATACATATATAAATATCCATATTTACATACATACATACATATAAATATAAATATAAAATGAATATAAATATCTACACCCTAATCCATAAATACTAAAAACAATTCATTGATATTTACCTTTGAATTAATCCGCTTTTATTTATAGATGTCACCCTCTTCACAGATGTCCTTTTTTTTGTTTATGTTGACCTATTTCTTTACCTCATTTTTTATTGTCTCGCATTCATATCTTTTGTTTATTTAACTCATTTTACTCATCTAAACATTTTAATGAAAAAGGATCTTATATTATATTAAATGCAACATGATACAAGATAAATTTTCAACAAAAACACGAGTGGTACGAGAATTTTCAAATGTCATTCGTTTTATTTTTCATGATTCTTGCACTTTTTGATTTCCTCTCTTAAAAATTCTTAAAAACTTCATTTAAAATTAATGATGATGAAGAAAACAATATACATCTTATATAAAATTTCCAATAAGAAGTTTTTTTACTTTCTTTTAATTTTAAAGTATATTTCTTAGTTATCTGTATTTTTGAAATAATTGTGATGTGATTTAATTTTTTAATTTTTTATTTAATTTTTAAACACTTTTAATTTCATTTGATATAAAATAATAACATTGTAAATTTAATTTTATTATTTTTATTTAGATTTGAAAATGTATTTTTCATTAATTTTTTTTTCTAATTATAAATACGTAATTAATAGTAGACAAGTAATAGACTAATACCTTGTGGAGCCATATGATTCAATTTAAGATGTCACTTTCAAAGCCATGTATTTGGGTCAAATTAGTGAATAAACTTATGAAATTATATACTCTATTTAAATTTAATGAGCCTTCCAATAATATAATTTTGTGTTTTACAAATAATTTTTGTTATTTTTATGAGTAGCGCACTCATTTGGGTACTAGATTACATAGATTGTCGGAATATGTACTCATGCTTCGGAGGAAACATATAGTTCATTTACAATTACCTGTAAGTGTACAACTAAACTAATGATCACCTTCAACTTAAGTAGTTATGAGTAAGCAACACCCATGCCATCAAAGTCACCCAGGACATAATTCTGGCCTCAACCGTTCTGACTCTCCGTAGCGAGTATATCCAAGCCTTACACTCAGCAAAAATTAATCCCTACTATTTTTCTAATTCTTATTATCTACAAACTCTAAATTTGATATTTTTTTGTCCTATGTCCATGTCAACCCGAGCACCATGTGATGTCCCCATTGGTCTCTTTCTCACACTATTAGATCTTGTTTATTTATTTTGGATGCACTTCATTAATATTGTATGGTGTTTAACAAAAGTTTAATGTAGGACATGCAGATCTATCCAACGTTGTTAGTTGACAAGAGTTTCGAAAAATCTCTTGAGACACTTCACGAGACCCGATAGTTCATGATGCAAGCAGGTATATTCTAGAGAGAATATGTGAATGTTATATTAAAATTAAGGTTGAATCTTGAAATACAATGAAATTTATAGGAGCACATATTTTTCATGAAAATACTTAAAACTATGTGAATTTATAATTTTTGGTAAAGTTTTTCTAGAGAGCTATCTCATGACATGGGCAATGCTCCATTTGGTTAATTTTTGAATGGAATAAAGTGTTTAAATATCCCTAGGCTTGTTTAATAATCATAGCCTCAATATCCTAAGTTATCCTTTCAAAATTCTAGTAGGATCTCTTTTAAAATTTTGGAGATACATAATAGTGTAGATTCTTGAGTGTAGATGCCAATTAACTTTATTTTAATTTATCTCGAATCCCTTGATCGTTTTACCATGATACTTATGTTTTCCTCATTTTTAAATTCTTTATATGAACTCAAAAATTTCAACCCTCTTTTACTTTTGTAATTCAGTGTATATGGAGATCTTGATCTTATGATGTAGAGAAAAACAAAATATCATGCATATATCTGACTATTAAGAGAATATCAACAAGAACTCAACTCTGTCTCTGCATGGAGGATCATTTATAAGCCTATAATGGCTAAAAACCTCTCTACTTACTCAACCCTTGCTTTTACTAGTATAATAGAACCTTACATAGTTTTAGACTCACATCACACTTCTCCTATAACTCCTCAAAACATCATTGAAGTCATGAAAAATATCATTCTTCTTACAGATAGGTTCCATGCTTACTTACCTTAACTTTCTCCTTGGTTTGGCTTCAGTAGTCCCTAGTTTAATCCATCTTATTTTTATCTTAAAATAATTTTATCCTTCACCCCTTTTTCAAACTCTCACATCACAATTAGATCTAATGTACAATGCATTCAAGGAATTTAAAATGCTTACATTCACTCCTTTGTGCAAAATTGGCTACTAAACCCTTAAGACAAGGTGTTGCTTCACTCCTCCAAACAAGCTTTTAGCATTACCCACCAAGGTCTATCACCTTCCATAGTTTTCTTCCCACACTCTTGATGTGCATGTAAATTTCAGGGTCTAACTCTTTATGTAACTCCCCGATACTTCACCTTTTGCAATTTGGCTTCTAAACCCTCTAATAAGGAAAGGAAAACCTTCTCGATGCATATATTTCCTCACTCCCTTAGGAATCAGCCTCATATTTAATATTTTAGTCACCCAGTATGGGAAACTAGGTACCTATGAATTTTCAAAGTTTAAATCCCATTTTAAAGGGTACTTACTTTGTAAAATCGGTCGTCCAATTAACCTTAGGATCGTGCTTGAACTCGCCCTCGTAGAATGTCACAAAAATAAGGAACTTGAACCATTGGTTTTTGGAATTCCCTTCATAATAACTTGTTAGAGGTCCTTGACATGATAATTTGATGTTTTTTATTCAAAATAATTTGATTGTGCCTTCTAAATAGCAAGCCCTAGCTTTGAGTATTAAAAACCTCCCGTAAACCCGAGAGAGGTTATTCTAATATAAATTTGCTTATTCTTTGATTTAAGGATCAGTATTTGGAGAAAATATTTTTCCTATCCTGATATATGTGATAGAATTACAAGTGGAGTTGAAGGTCGAGAATAGTCTCCTTATGTTCACTTCCTCACGGTCCACCCGTAGATGCATAGTCACCGTAAAGCACTAAGAAAAGTAATTCACTCTTCTCCTATGTTAAATCCTTATTTCTACATTTTAATAAAGATAATATTTAAAAACCTCCTTCCTAACATCTTCATAAATTTTCCAAAGCCTTATGCATTACGCGAATAGTTACAATCTATCATGTTACTCAATATGTACAAGAAATACTTGAATAAATCACACCCTCAATCATTTCATATCAAGAAATATCTTACATTACACACCTTCCATACATTTATCAACCATATAGCTTATTGAAATGCTGATAATAGTCACTCACAATCCTTACTTGACACCAAGAATGACAAGAATCCATTAGCTAAAAAAAGAGACAACAAGGTTAAAAATCACATTCAACCTTCATGACCCTAAGAAAGGGCCTATACAATATTCTTCTTATAAATGCAATGCAATTCTAACATGAATCAACAATCACCACTTTCAAACATCACATTCATATTCAGATCCATAGTCAACCAAATATCCAAATGTTTATAAAAAATAGAGTACATGTCAATCTTTAAAGCAAGATCATTCCAAGGCTAACAAAATTGATTTGACCAAGCTATAAGCTCACTAACAAACCCACACAAAAATGTAAACCCCATAAATATATCCACAAAAAATAAGCACATAACTGTAATAAGCATAATTATTTTTCATTATCAAGTTTTATACAAAATACTGTAACTCCTTTACTTCATGGCTCCTTCATCCTCTCCATGAGGAATACCTGCAAAAATTTCCCACGGTCATCCTACGCTCATTATTTTCATGCATGTAACTACTAAAAGTAATGTAACTCCTCTTATATTCCTTCAAATATGAATTTTTTTATAACTCTTCAAGTTCTTTCTCCTAGACCTATAACTTTTATTCCTTACATTATTCTAAGCATCTAAATGATGGAAAAATACACACAAGGAATCAACACATTTCCTTTATTCTAACATGATAACTATAAGATCAGTAACTACACCTAATAATAATTGACACACCCTTTTTAAGACTATATACTTATTACATGTGTTTAAACTTTTAAATGTCCATTTACGAAGGAAAAGACAAAATGAGGACAATTTTAATTTATCAGCTCCACTACTAACTAGAAATGCCTTACATGACCATTTAGAATCCCTACATCTCTCTCACATCTCACATTGACTCTAATAAGAAAATTTTGAACTTTATGGTCTCTTCATAGATGTTCCTACATCATACTCCCATGCCGGATAAATATCATGCATACCCTTTTTCAGATTTCTCTTGTCTTCATCCCCATAGCTTGTCTTTGATCTTTGATTCTTGTTCTCATTGTTCTCATTTTCTTCATAGCCATCGGGTCTCATGTACTTTGTTTTGGTCTTCCATTTTCTTTTACTCTTCTCTATTTCTCTAGGATATTCACCTTCACTCTCATCATCTTCAAATCTCTAAGCTTTTACCTACACACATTAAGACTACAAGAGAAAAATGCACTATTCCTTAGGTTCCATTATGCTTCCCATCATTGTATACAACATGCCCAAATTTTATTCATCATTTTCTTATCAATATATTCATGTTCTTACTCATTCACTTGTTCATGTTCATTATTCACTATCTCAAGCTACCTCAACAATGTAATATCTTATTCTCTGTTTTCATTCTCATCATCACATGCCCAAGAATTCACCTTTGTTTCAAATGTACCTACACTTTTCACCTTGCCATCCAATTCATCCAATAAATTTTGCAAAATATCATTAATGTCACCTAGAAAACCTTCATTACATTCTTTCTCACCAACCGTAAATGCATAGTCAACATATCTTTGTACAATTTCAAGTAATTCACTCACTCCATCTTCAATATCAATCAATAAGGAATAACATTACTCACCTTGAATTATTTTTTTCTAAATTTACCTCGTGAATTTGATTGCTTGCCTTGAGTGTTTCTCCATTAACATGCTCATTGCTTGTCTGCTTTCTTCTTCCATACCATCTTCACTTCCTTTTTCTTTGCTTATACCTTCAAGGATTTATATTTTCCTCTTTTATGCTTCTCATGTTCATTTTTTCTTGATATCACTTGTGTGTACTTGTCATACTTGTTCTTTTTGCTTATGATTTCTTCCACCACACAGGGTGATATAACCATGACTAGGAGCTGGTTTCAAAGTCTCTTCCTTTGTACTCCTTTCTTTATTTTTCTTCTTGTCAACCCATCCCCTTTCTTTTATTATATGTGCAGTTTCTCTTCTTCACTCTTGATCACTCTTAATCTATTATTTTTCTTACAATCTACATCACATGCCGCTTAACTTTCCTTTTGATAATAAATTCAAACACATACCTTGGTTTCATCTTCATTGTCTCTATCACTTCTCTATATATTGGCTCAAATTTTTCATCTCTGATTCCATCCTATCTTCATGCTCACCTACTTCTCTCTCTTTTCTTATTCTCCATCTCTTCATGTTTCTGTTGTAGCTAATAATTTTACACAAGACCACTATTTATTCTTCTTGATCCATCTCTCTCACACTTTGAAAATTGTGTTTCACCTTCCCTCTTCCACACTTGACCTTATCCTCAAAATGTATTTTGGTGTATTAACTATCTCTTTTCAACTTTTATCACTTATCTTTACTTCACTTCAAATGTCACCTTCTTCATGACACACACTTTCTCAACACATTGTTAGTAAAAAATTATATATATTCAAAACTCAAGTTAAATAAATACAAAAATCCAACCTCCAATACCAAATGATGTAGAGAAAAATATCATGCGTATATCTTACTATTAAGATATCATTAACAAGAACTCAGCTCGATCTCTACATGGAGGATCATCTATAAGCCTATCATGGATAAAACCTTTCTACTTTCTCAAAACTTACGTTTATCGACAGAATATCACTTTACATGGTTTTTGAATAGCCTCACAATCCTTCTAAAACTCTTCACACCATCACTCTAGTCATGAAAAATTCATTCTTCTTATAGTTAGGTTCAAACCTTACTTACCATAATTTTCTCCTTGCTTTGGCCTCGCTAGTCCCTAATTTAATCCATTTGGTTATCCTATTAAAATACTTTTAGCATTCACCACTATTTCACACACTCACATAACAATTAGATATGATGTACAATTCATTGAAGGAAGTCAAAATTCTTACATATAATCTTGTATGCAAAACTAGTCATTAAAACCCTTAATATAAAGTGTTTCTCCACTCCTCCAAACAAGCTTCTAGCATTACCCACAAAGGTTTATCACCTTCTGTAGTTTTATCCCCATACCCTTGATGTGCATGTAATTTTTTTTTGTAACTCTTTGTGCAACTCTTTATATGTCACCTTTTCCAATTTGGCTTCTAAACCCTCTAATAGGCTAGGAACAACCTTTTGATGCATATATATCCTCACTCCCATAAGAATCAGCCTCAAATTATATGTTTTTGGTCACCCATTATGGGAAACTAGATACCTATTAACTTTCAAGGTTTAAATCACACTTAAAAGGGTACTTTCATTGTAAAATGTCCCCTCCAATTACCCTTATGACTATGCTTAAACTCTCCCTTCTAGACTGTCACAAAAATAAGGAACTTGAACCATTAGTTTTCCAAAATCCCTTCATAATATCTATCTATAGGTCCTTGGCATGATAACTTGAATTTTTTGAGTGAAAATAAGTTGATTAGACCTTATAAATAGCATGCCCTCAGTGCTAACTAGTAAAACAATCTTGGTAAACACGAGAGAGGTTTTGTTGATATAACTCGCATATTATTTGATTCAATGCTCAAAATTTGGAGAAAACGGTTTGTAGTATTCGATACAAGTGATAAAATTACTAGTGGAGTTGAAGGTTGGGAATAGTCTCCTCATGTTCACTTCCGCACACTCCACCTGTACATGCAAGGTCACTGTTAAGCACTAGAAAAAATAAATCACTCTTCTCTTGGGTTAGATCTGTTGGTACCCAAATTGATTCTCCCTTAGAAGCCGAGCATTATCACACGAGGTTTAGCAGAAGCTTAGAGACAAGAAGAGTATGTAGTGTTTTGTTTTGTAGTCGAGGATGAAATGCAACTTGCTCTTTTTCACTCAGATGTGGAGAAATGGGTAACACCCTCAAGAGGATTTGACCTATCCTCACTACTTTGTGGTTGTGCCTTTCAACCAGGGTGAGAGGACCCTTTTTGTAGCCTACTCTTTGTGGAGGAGATGGAGATATCCTTCCTTTTGAGATTGTTAAGGAGACCTTGGAGAAAATATGATCAATGCAACAAAACCTAACTCTCATGAGTTGTAACTCTATATAATGGAGATATTATCTAAGCAAGGTTTAGGCAACTAAAGAAAATGAAAAAATGATTGTTTCTGCATGTTTTGGTATTAAAAATTATGCATTTGTATACACACATGACAAACAAGGGGTAGTATGGGTATGATTGGTTGTTTTTAAATGAATTTTTGGTGGGAGGTGAAGAAGGATAAAGTTGATTATACCAGACCTTTGGAGGGACTTTACAATAATGAGCAACTTCACAACAGAAAGCTTTAGAACAGTCAAGACATTCCTTCAACTAGAAGGTGTGCTTCAATGGAGGCCCAAATCAGCACATTTTCACATAATCTTTAAGACTCCAATACGAAGGCTCAAATTAGAAAACTCAATTAAACACTATAGTTTCGATTAACCATGCCTAAGGTACACTCGAAGACTTATATACAATATTTATCAACAAATGATAGTGAATTGATTTTAAATTTGTTTATCTCATCCAAGATGAAGGCTCTTCTTGAAATGAAATTGAAAATACCATTAAACTATCATAGGGATGAGATCCTGTGTGATTTCACAAAAATTTCAGTATAAGATTGCAATAGGAATGAATAGAACTATTTACAGACATTCTAAAACAAAGTAGACACTAATTTCTTAGAGTTAACACAAAATAATAACTCAAATTTGATTAAACTTATCAACAGGGGAAAGTTTCTAGAACAATCTTAAAGCTTGTCAATGGCTATACACTCACAACCACCTTGACATGATCAAGTTTAACACAAAAGATATATACGGGTTTGTCAAAAAGTCCCTCGAAAGATGGGTTTATCAAGCTTTTTTTAGAAAATCAGTTCTAACCTCTAACACTCCAACCTTCCAACCTCCAATCATTTTCATGGAAAAATCATGCCTATTTATAACATTTTACAACAGATCCTTTTCCCCCAAAAAATACAAACATTGAGTGTACCAGTGCTCATCATGATCTCGATCACGATTCCTAGAATCAGATCTATAAAAATTTTCAGGTGCTCAGGGGGTAGATTTCTTCAAACATCTCCCGCATTCAACTCCTTCTTCTAGTATATCACTTTTCCCTTTACTCGCCAACCACTTCCACCCCTAATCTATCCAATCTGGTTCTTTGCATGCCCGGGGAGAAAAATGGAAGATCATATCGAGCCCAAAGGTCAAATTTCATCTTAATGGTAAAATACGTCCCCGGATTTTCCTCACCAAACCAAGATATCAACAGATCTTTCACATGCCAAGGAAAGAAAAATAAGGTCGAATCCAATAGTCAGATTGCATATTTAATGGTGAGATATGTTTACAGACCTTCCCCACCAAACCAGGCCTCCATATTAATGTTCCCTTCATTTCATGTGTGTAAGAGACTCCAAGAAATGATAAAAAACCATAAGAATACACATCCCTAAGAGCTCTGGAGTGAAAATGGTAGAAAAATCAGATACAGATGCACAATTGTCCATTGATTTTTATTTTGAATTTGGATCATCCACGTGGGAGATCCACTTTAAAATGGGTCCTCATGGGTTCCTTTTTCCTTTTTTACAACTTTTAGGAAAAATGTAAAATTTTCACATTTTTCTCCACACCTCCGCCTTGAGAAATGAGCCTGACACGTGTCCTAAGGTGGGTCCCAAAGGAACCGTGGCCAAATTCTGCTATTTCATCTCTTTTTTAGAAAAGGGAAAATTTTCCAAGTTTCCCCATGCAGCTCTGCCCTTCCACTTTTAGTTTTTGATGTGGGTCCCAATGGAACCATGCTTCATTTTACACTTTTAACTCCTTTCTCCACAAAAGGAAAATTTTCCAAATTTCCCCCGAAAGTCTGCACCTTCCACCATTGACCGGGCAAAATTTTGACTATTCTCTGTCGGGCCTGCGGGCCATTTTGATGTTTTAATCCTTTTGATGATAAGAGGCAAAAAATCCAAGTTTCCTTTAATGGTCTGCTTCCCCCCCTTTGAATTTTCAAACTACCATGTGTCACAATGGCACATCTTGAGATGGTTCCCAAAAGTTGAGATCTTGAATGAGCACGGGCTCACCACGTGTCCTAGCTTAAAAAAATTTTGTTTGAAGGCTTAAAGCTAAGCGGAAGGTGCCATGTGTCGGGTCCGAGGCAATCTCCTTTGGCCGATTGAAAAGTCAAAGCAAAATGCAAAGTGAGTAGAGGCCTCCAAGTGTCCTCCCGGTGCTTCTTTAATAAAATTCAAGGGCCGGTCCTCAAACATGCGTGGTCCCTCCATATGTCCTAGGCCTCTCAAAACCTTTTGAAAAAAGACTAAGTATGGGAAGACTTGGCGGAAGCCTCCACGTGTCTTCATGGCACAATTTCAAATGGTGCCCAAGAGCGAAGACCCTCAATGAGCGTGGGCTGACCACGTATCCCTATTCTCGCCAAACTATACAGTATGAATTCTACAAAAAATTTGTCTAAGTCCGGAAAAGTAGTGGAAACCTCCACGTGTCCTCTCGACACAACTCCAAGGCCAAACCAAAAAGCAAATCTTCAAATGAGCGCCGTTCTTCCACATAGACAGGTTTTAGGTCAAGGTGATCCATAAAATTTTAGAGTTCCCCACTAAGCCACATTTAACCAAAAGAGGCCATGTTTCCTATTGATGAAAAGATGTAAATTTGACTTGTAGAAATGCTCACAAACTATAAAATACGAAAATGACCATTTGAGCCCAGAGATGAAATTTTCTCCAAGGATAGAGAATTTAGAAATGTTACAAGGCTCAAATACATTCCTTCGAGCTACATCCATTCATTTTTCTTCAAGTATTTAGGGAAAAATGACAAGGACAACAAATCTCAACTATGGAAAATGGAAAGAATGGGACAGCCTGAGTTTTTACACCCAAATACAGACCTTTTCAGATGAACAGAGAAATGAGGAAACAATTTTGGATCTATACGTGATCCTCGGTCTAGGAAAGGACTGATTACAACAACAAAAGGAAGGTGGAGACTTTTCAGGCACAATACGGGAAGATAAAATGTGACAGAGACCGTAAATTGATAGATTTTTAATGGCAAAATGGGGTGAGACTATTTTGAGCACCAACATCGGCTCTGACTCGGGGATGGGCACTCCTGTGAGTGCCATAAGAACAAAGGTAGACCAAGTGCCAAAAATATCCATTGGGAAAAGGAGTCAGCTTGCAGAGCACAAAACCAAACCATCCCCAAAAATGAACCAAGAAACCAGCAAAAACAGGCCACCAGGGACCAGAACGAAAAAAAACAAAAGACAAAAAACAAACCAACAAACTATACACTGTATAGGTGATGCTCACTTTGATTTTGGGGAATCAATCCAAGAAATGTTTCAAATTCCTGCCATTAATAGGTAATTCGAGAATTCCCATCCAAGTCCTTCAGAAGAAGGTATGTTCACCAATTCTAATATCAATGGAGTAAGGGCCCATCCATAATGCGTCAAATTTTCCATGCTTTCCCTTATCTTCATGCCTACTATCCCATAATAGCACAAGATCTCCAACATTGAAAGCTCTTGGGGTGACCTTCTTGTCGAAAAACTTCTTCATATTTTCTCGAACTTTACATGCCTTTGGTGGATGCCCTCCTTTCTTCATCAAGTTCAACAATCTGGTTAATGTAGGCATCATATGGACTTACTTCTTGATCTTCCAGTTGTTGAATGAACTAATATGAGGATAATTGCATATGCAGGGGCAGCAGGGCATGAGTTCCATACACCAACTCAAATGGACTCTTTCTAATGGATCTCTTTTAATACAATAATTCCATTAGCCAAGACAACAAACTTCAATTTCTCACCCCATTTTCTCTTGTTCAGCTCCAAGGTTCTTTTGATAATCTTCAAAAATTTTTATTACTAGACTCAGCTTGTCCATTTCCTTAGGGATTGTAATTAGAAGCATATGTCAAATTGATCCCATATTCTTTACACATTTCCACCAAGGGTTTATCTTTGAAGCTCATGGCATTGTCAACAACAATTTTGATTGGCACCCCAAACCTGCACAGATGATATGGTTCAACATGAAGTCCATGACAATTTGGTGTGTTTCTCTCTTGGTGGGGATTTCCTCCACCCACTTGGTGAAGTAATCAATGGCTACAAGAATCCACTTATGGCTAGCACTTGAAGGGTCTGAAATCTCACCAATGAAATCCATTCCCCATTACTTGAATGGGGCTTCAATTGATACATGATGCAAAGGAAGGGAGCCTAAAGCTTTCAGTCTTCCAGAGAAGTGCTGACAACTCTCACATATTCTAACCAAAAGAGTTGCATCCTTGAAGAGATTTGGCCACCAATAACCAGCCCTCAAGGATCTTGTGTGTTGTGACCCTTCCAAAAAATGCCCCCACAAACTCCTCCATGGAGATCAAAATTATCTTGGGGGCTTCATCTTTAGTAATGCACCTTAAGAGGACTCCCTCAGGGTTCTTCCAAGCTAACCCATAATCAGTAATGACATATTTCTGGGAAACCAACTTAAGGGCCCTTTTCTGTTCTTACTTAAATACTCAAGGAAGTATAAATGTATGAGATAAAAAATCACATCCTTGTACCACTCAGAACTCATCAGTTTTTCAAAAACATATACACTTCCTTATTCTACCTCATTTACCTAAATAGTTTTCAAGTTGCTCTCAACCATAAGCTTAGCCAAGCCTGAACCTCTCACCAACTTCATGGCTTGGATATCCATGTCATATTTTTGTAACTTGTTCACCCATCTACATCTTTTTCTTGAGACTTCCATCTCTGATAAGATGTCTTTCACCATAGTGTGGGGAACATAAGCAACAATTTTAGAGCTCAAAATGTAAGGCCTAAAACCTTTATTGTTTTTACCAAGGAAAATGCTTGTTTCTCCATAATAGTGTATTTCATCTCGGCCCCCTGCAATGCCTTACTAAAAAGGCAATTGGCCTCTCAGCCCCTTCATCATCTTTCTGGCAACAAGACATGATGCAATAGTGTTCTCTAAAGCAAAAGAAAATAGTTGAAAAGGATTCTTATAATCTGGAGCTGCTAAAACGGGGCATGCTTTAATGCCTCCTTGATCCCATTGAAAGCTTGAATGGCATCCTCCTCCCATTTGATGGCTTGGTCCTTCTTCAGCATGCTAGTGATTGGAATGGTCAACTCAAAAAAGTTTGATATAAATCTCTTGATAAAGTTTATCTTCCCAAAGAAGGATTGAATCCCCTTCTTGGTTCTTGGAATTGGGACCTTGTTGATGGCCTCTACCCTTTCTGGATCAATCATTACCCCTTCTTATGACACAATGTGACCAAGAAAATTTTGCCTTTCAGCACTCCAAAATGGAACTTCTTGGATTGAGTGAAATGCCATATTCTCTACATCTTATCAACATTTTTCCAAATGCAACAAGTGATCACCTCACTTTCTGGAAAACATAAATACATCATCTGTAAACAACAATAAAATCATTGATGTAACCAATAAAAGCAACATCCATTGCTCTTTTGAAAGGTTTCCAAAGCATTCATCGACCCAAAGGGCATCCTGACATATACATAAGTCCCCCAAGGAGTGGTAAAGGCTATTTTAATTCTTTTTGATTCCTTCACCACAACTTGGTTATAACCAGAGAAACCATCCAGGGTAGAAAGTAGCTCAAACCAATCACTAGCTGCAACATGTTTTCCATGTTTGGTAAAGGATAATTATCCTTCATTGATGCTTTGTTCAAATTTATGAAATCCACACATAGCTTGATGTCACCATTCTTCTTTCTGACTAGTACTAGGTTTGCAACCCAAGAAGAATACCTTGTAGGATGAATAATCCCTTCGTCCCTCAGTTTCTTCAGTTCCTCTTGCATTTTAAGAGACAGGAGTGGATTGATTTTCCTTTGTTTCTACTGAATGGTTTTGCATTAGATTCCAAGGGAATCTCATGTTGAAACAAATCCTCTCTGTATGCCTTTAATTTAGAATAAGTCCAAGCCATGCAATCTTGATATTTTTTTAGCAATTGGACATAAGACTATTTTTCCTCCTTGCTGAGATTGCTTCCCAACCAAATCTTCCTTGGTTTCTCCTTTATTCCAAGGTCATGCTCCTCAATATCCCTTGAGGCTTCTATGCATCTGTTAATAATGTGATCAACATTATCAAAGTTGGATTCAAGAGAAACCAACCCTCTAGGAATGGTATTAGTCTTTAGTTGGATGATGCCTTTGCCAAAAAAGGTTTCTTTACCCTCTACTACGCACACCATTGGCTCCCAATCAATATTTTGATCAGCAAAACCCTTTGTTCTGTAGGAATCTTCTGACCTAAGCATCATCATAAAAAACTTTCCAATGTTTAATGTTGTTTGGTATAGATGGGCCTAGTTAACACCTCAACATCATATTCATAATATGGGGATATTGTACAATTATCAAACCGAGATCCCAATCCAAGTTTGTTTGCCAAATCATTGAACTTCCTATCATGATGCACAATATTGAATGAATCAAACATCTCAATGAGATCCCAAGCTGCATGCTTGTATTGTTTCATTCGCTGATTTTTTGTGGCATAAAGTTTTCTGACTTGCTTTACAATTAATTTTGAATCTCCTTTGACAATGATGTCTTTAACACCATATTTCCAAGAAATCCTCAGACCTAACAACAATGCCTCATATTCAGCAATGTTATTAGTGCATTCAAAGTTGAGTTTGAAGGAAAAGACAAACTCTTCCTAACCTGGGGAGATCAGAACAACACCAACACCATTTTTGAACTTAGAGAAAGCTCCATCAAACAATAAAGTCCAAGGAGAGCCTTCCTATTCAAGACATTTGCATTCTTCAATCTTGTGCTCCTTTTCCATCAAAAATCCTACAAAGTTATCAACATCAACACTTGTGTACAATACTTCATAAGATGCATTGTTGGGATCTTCAATAAGGTGCAACATCTTCTTTTCCCCATACAACCTGACAAGGTTTCCCTCAATTGGGATGGTGGCATAGACATATCCATTTGAACACTCCCACCAACACTTGTAGCCCATTTTCTAGACAACAACATACCCCACTTGGTTGGGCAATCAACAATAACTACATCAAGCTTCAAGTTCCTTACCCGGATAGGCTGCAAGTTGTACCACCAGACCTTTCACACATCCCACCACTGGCACCTCTCTAGAATCCATGACAAGTGCACTTCCCATATGTTGTTATTACCTTGATGTTCAGTTCATTCATAACTTCTAGAGGCATAACATTACATGATGCCCCCAAATCAAACATACAGTTGTGCAACAATCTATCCTTAATGATCAGAGTGGTGAAGAATGGATCCACATTTAGCTAAGAATATACCAAGGATGTCCCCAAATAAACCTCAGGTGGTTCATCTAGCTCTTCTGATGCTAGTGGTGCTTCTAGTTCTTCAATGATTGGAGGAGTCTCCACAATATTTACATTTCTACCTAGGGCACTCTTCTCTTCTTTCAATCCAAAATACTCCAATGCCCTCTTCTTGTGCTCAGGAATCCTAAGCAACTCAACAATTGGAACTGAGATCTTGATTTGACTCAAGACTTGGGCAATATCATAAGGGATAGACTTTGGCAAGGCAACATTGGAAGGAAGGTTGACACACTCATTAGATGGCACATGATTTTTGACAGCTTGGGCATGAGGAGGGTATGAGTTTTGTTTGGGACAGCTAAGGGACCTTAGTAGATGCATCTTTCTTAAGATCCTCTTTCGGAATATTTGAAAGCAATGGAGTTTTTGGCTTGGCCTGAGGCCCTATCCCTTTGACAACCCTACTTCTTGTGTTGTACTCCTTCTCTTGGGAAAAAAAAACATTCATCAACAACTGCTTGTCCTCCTCAGATGGGATTCCTCCATCATACTTCTTTATCATTAAAGCTCTCAAATATTCAAAGTCATTATTGGGAAATTCAAAAGCTTGTACAATATCTACTTCTAAAGTATGAGAGGGAGGAAGAATAGGTACCGTGGATGCAATCCCAAAATCAGTAGCAAAAGTTCTAGCACTTATTACCTCAGTTGAAGTTTCCCCTTGTTGTGAGCTCGTGGAGCAACCCATCATGCAAACATCATCATCATTATCATCATCTTTTCTTCTTCTTGTTGATCTTCCTCACATGGAGCATGGGGCATGAAACATCTCATCACACCAATCAATGACATTTGTCTCCTCCACAATAACAACTCTAGCAGTGGCCAAAGGGATTATAGTACCATTCTATTTTCCCTAGCCTGGGACTATTTATTTCCAAATCCAATAGGTCCCTTTACCTCTATCATCGATCTCTGATCATTTCTATGATGATTTGTAAACCTATCTTGGCCTTGTTGCTTGTGCTGACCTTGTGAACTCTGCCCAATTCCCTTTTCTACCCAGGCTAATTTGTATGATATTTCTTTGACAGCCCCTGCCAAAGTTTTCACAACTTCCTCCAAATCAGCAGCCTTACTTGTTTGAGGCTTTTTCGGGTTAATTATTTTTACACCCTCCCTTTTTGGAGGCTTTCCAATTGCCTTGATGTTGTTCTCAATTTGCAGAGCCATGGTGAAGGCCTACCTCAAATTAGTAGGGTTTTTGTCCCTCAAGTAGTAAGAATTTTTTTATCAAATGCATCTGAATATTTGATCAAACATGATTCATCACATGGCCTTAAGCTAACAAGAAATATCCTCAAGGTCTTGTTAAACCTTGTGTTGAAATCATGTACTGACTCATTAGGATTCTTCTTGATGTTTTCAAATTATGATAGAAGAAACCTAGGGTCAGTTCTATCACCATACTACAATCTAAATGCATTGTTCATCTCTATCCAAGAATCAATGGAATTATTTGGAAAATATTTATACCAGTCCCTTGCATCCTCTTCCAAAGTATGGATAAAAAATTTGATATATACATCTTCATGTTCAATCTCAAAGTCTTCCATCATATTGATAAAAAGCTTTAAATGTTGATCACCAGTTATAGTGTTGTTTCCTTAGAACTTTGGTAATCTATTTCTTACATCCTGGGGAACTGCATTTGGATAACCAACCATCCCTATAAAATTTATAGGACCAAAGGTGTTTACAACAAATGGAGGTCTGCAAGTAGGGGGCAAGGGCCATGTTGTTTTGAGGAGGTGACCTTGGAGGGGAGACAAATTGATAAGGGGTCAAAGGGTCTTTGAAACACAAGAGTATAACTTTCAAAATGGATATCCCCTAAAGGCCTTGTTTCTTGAAAACCCTATCAACTTTTGAAAAGACAAGGGGCAGAATGAGAAGAAAATTTTCCAAATCAAATGAAGGCCCTCTCTCTAGTTGGAGAATTCAATTCCACAAAGAGGCTACCTAATTTAGAAGAACTTGAATGGCAGTCTTCAATGATAGGCCATCACTTTCATCAATGGAGATCCCTTTTCTTGTCTGTTGATCTCCAACAACTCTCTAGGATTTTCTTCCTTTTGAATTTGTTTTCCTAGCTCTGGAAATAATGTCCTAGCAGGATCCCTAGCAAAGAAAGATCTTCTTCCTTCCATCTTTGCAAAGATTAGTAACAAAACTCACTTGACAGAGGTTAAGACACTAGTACTCATCAAGAATCAGATCAACAAGGAGTCGCCACTAAGGATTTCCACCTTAGTTGTGCAAATGCACTAAAATATGATTTGTCAAATGTCTGTCAATACTAAAAATTGGAAATGGAATGATCTGAATTTTATTTACCCAGATTTATCAATGAAATCTAGTGCACTAGGTGTGGAAACTGAAAGAATTACACACAACACTTGTAACTTTGAATACTTCTTACAGGCATGAACACAAGATGATGTTTGAAAAATGTATTAATACTTAGAGCATATAAGAAATGTTTACCAAGGTCTGAATATGAACTCCAACCACTATGTCCCAGGAAATGATGCTAGTAAGGTGTTGGTACCCAAATTGATTCTCCTTCAAAAACTGAGTAGCATCACAAGTTTAATAGGAAGCTTAGAGATAAGAAGAGTGTAGTGTATCATTTTATATCCAGGGATGAAATGCATATTTCTCTTTTCACTCAAATGTGGAGAAATGGGTAACACCCTCAAGAGGATTTGACCTATCCTCACTACTTTATGGTTGTGCCTTTCAACCAGGGTGAGAGGACCCTTTTTGTAGCCTACTTGTTTGTGGAGGAGATGGAGATATCCTTCCTTGTGAAATTATTAAGAAGACCTTGAAGAAAATATGATCAATGCAAAAAAACCTAACTCTCACGAGTTGTCACTCTAGATAATGGAGATATTTTCTAAGAAAGGTTCAAGCCACTAAAGACAATGAAAACCTAATTGTTTCTACATGTTTTGGTAGTAAAAATTATGCATTTGTATACACACATGACAAACAGGGGTAGTATGGGTATGATTGGTTGTTTTTAAATGAATTTTTGGTGGGAGGTGAAGTAGGATAAAGTTGATTATACCAGACCTTTGAGGGACTTTACAATAATGAGAAATTTCACAATAGAAAGCTTCAGAATAGTCAAGATGTTCCTTCAACTAGAAGGTGTGCTTCAATGGAGGCCCAAATCAGCACATTTTCACATAATCTTTAAGACTCCAATATGAAATCTCAAATTAGAAACTAAATTAAACACTATAGCTTTTGATTAACCATGCCTAAGGTACACCCAAAGACTTACAGACAATCTTTATCAACAAATGATAATGAATTGATTTTAAATTTGTTTATCTCATCCAAGATGAAGGCTCTTCTTGAAATGAAATTACAAATACTATTAAACTATCACAAGGATGAGATCCTGTGTGATTTCACAAAAAATTTAGTATAAGATTGCAATATTAATGAATAGAACTATTTGCATACATTCTGAAACAAAGCAAACACTAATTTCTCGAGTTACAACAAAAATAACTCAAATTTGATAAAACTTATCAGCAGGGAAAGTTTCTAGAACAATCTCGAGCTTGTCAATGGTCAGACACTCAGCAACCACCTTGACACGATCAAGTTTAACATAAAAGATATATAAAGGTTTCTCAAACAGTCCCTCAGAAATATGGGCTCTAACAAGATTTTCTTTTAGAAAATCAGTTCTGACCTCTAACACTCCAACCTTCCAACCTCCAACCCTTTTCACGGAAAAATCATGCCTATTTATAACATTTTACAATAGAGCCTTTTCCCCCAAAAAATCCAAACATTGAGTGTACCAATGCTTGTCATGATCTCGATCACGATTCCCAGAATCAGATCTATAAAAAGTTATCAGGTGCTTAGGGGTAGATTTATTCAAACATCTCCCGCATTCAACTCCTTCTTCTGGTAGATCACTTTTCCCTTTACTCGCCAACCACTTCCACCCCTAATCTTCTAATCTGATTCTTTGCATGTGCTGGGAAGAAAAAATGGAAGATCATATCAAGCCCAGAGGTTAGATTTCATCTTAATGGTAAAAGACGTCCCCGGATTTTCCTCACCAAACCAAGATATCAACATGTCTTTCACGTGCCAAGGAAAGAAAAATCAGGTCGAATCCAATAGTCAGATTGCATATTTAATGGTGAGAGACATTTACAGACCTTCCCACCAAACCAGGATACCAGATTAATGTTCCTCTTCATTTGGCATGTGTAGGAGACTCCAAGAAATGATAAAAAACATAAGAATATGCATCCCTAAGAGCTCTGGAGTGAAAATGGCGGAAAAATTAGATACATATGCACAACTACCATTGATTTCTATTTTGAATTTGGATTGTCCACATGGGAGATCCACTTTAAAATGGGGTCATGGGTTCCTTTTTTCCTTTTACAACTTTTGGAAAAATGTAAAATTTTCACATTTTTCTCCACACCTCCGCCCTTGAGAAATGAGCCTGACACGTGTCCTAAGGTGGGTCCCAAAGGAACCATGGCCAAATTCTGCTATTTCACCTCTTTTTTGGAAAAGGAAAATTTTCCAAGTTTCCCCCACAGCTCCGCCCTTCCACTTTTAGTTTCTGACGTGGGTCCTAATGGAACCACACTTCATTTTACACTTTTAACTTCTTTTCTCCATAAAAGGAAAATTTTCCAAATTTCCCCCAAAATTCCGCACCTCCGCCATTGATCGGGTAAAATTTTGACTATTCTCTATCGGGCTTGTAGGCCATTTTGATGTTTTAATCCTTTTGATGACAAGAGGTAAAAATCCAAGTTACCTTTGATGGTCCACTTCCCCGCCCCTTTGACTTTTCAAACTACCACATGTTCACAATGGCGCATCTTGAGATGGTCCCCAAAATTTGAGACCTTGAATGAGCGTGGGCTCACCACGTGTCCTGCCCAACAAAATTTGTTTGAAGGCTTAAAGCTCAATGGAAAGGCACCATGTGTCAAGGTTCGAGGCAATCTCCTTTGGCCGTTGAAAAGTCCAAGCAAAATGCAAAGTGAGCGGAGGCCTCCAAGTGTCCTCCTAGCGCTTCTTTAAAATAAAATTCAAGGGCCGGTCCTCAAACATGCGTGGTCCCTCCACGTGTCCCAAGCCTCTCAAAACCTTTTGAAAAATACTAAGTATGGGAAGACCCAGCGGAAGCCTCCACGTGTCTTCATGGCACAATTTCAAAATGGTGCCCAAGAGGGAGACCCTGAATGAGCATGGGCTCACCATGTGTCCCTGTTCTCCAAAACTATACCATTTGCATACAAATTTGTCTAAGTCTGGGAAAAGCAGCGGAAACCTCCATGTGTCCTCCTCGGTGCAACTCCAAGGCCAAACCAAAAATTAAATCTTCAAATGAGAACCATTCTTCCACGTAGATAGGTTTTGGGTCAAGGTGATCCATAAAATTTTAGAGTGCCCCGCTAATCCGCGCATCAACAACAAAAAGAGGCCATGTTTCCTGTTGATTTAAAGATGTAAATTTAACCGGGAGTAACACCTGTCAAACTGTAAAATGTAGGAAGATAATTGTTTGATCCCGGAGATGAAATTTTCTCCAAGGATGGATGAATTAAAAGTGTTATAAGGCTCAAATATATTCCTCCGATCTACATCCATTCATTTTTCTTCAAGTATTTAGGGAAAAATGACAAGGACAAAAAGTCCCGACTGTGGAAAATGGAAAGAATGGGACAACCCAAGTTTTTACACCCAAATATAGACCTTTTCAGATGAATAAAGAAATGAGGAAATAATTTTGGATCTATACATGATTCTTGATCCAGGAAAGGACTGATTACAACAACAAAATGAAGGTGGAGACTTTTTAGGCACAATATGGGAAGATAAAATGTGACAGAGACCGTAACTTGATAGATTTTTAACAAGAAAATGGGGTGAGACTATTTAATGGAATATAGCCTAAGTATGAAGGTGTGGAAAGACCTGGACGATAGGGCATAGGTAGTGGGAATATGCGCGGAATTATAGAGAAACAAGGTGCGCTCATGAAGGATTAAAACCAAGACTTAGCCATTTTGTAGATTGAGGCTCATTATACACATGGAGTACAAGAGTACGTTTTTAGAAGACTTAGAAAGCATGCAAGCTGATTTTGAGAAATTGGAAGATCAAGTGCGATACATGTTTTAAGGCTATTAATAGGATTATACTATTGTTGTATTATTAGATAATCTATTAATAGAGCGCTTGCATGCTTTTGTATTTATCATGTAAGGGTGCATGGCTATTATTAACATGTAGCCTATTTTTAAAGGTGCATGAGATGTGAAGGGAAAGTCCCCACCCCTATAAATATGTAATTATTTGAACAGCTTTAGAGGGTCCAATTTTTGTAGAGTTATGTTGTTGGTTTGTATGTGTGCATGACTAAGGGTGACTTTATTATGTATGTAACAACTTCGTGTTTTACAAAAATTAATATAATGGATCTTTGTGATCTGGATATTAATTCTAGACACATCTATTACTACTTCATGTATGGTAATGTTAATCTATGTTCTTGTTTGAATATTCATGCTTAATGGTTAATATCTACATGTGTTTTATGCATTGCAATATAATTAATTAGCTATTATGGATCTCGATTCTTTGTATAATCATGCTAACTACTAGAACAAGATGACATAAAAGAGAAACCTAGTACCATTTCGTGCTTTGGGTGAGCGCTCAGTTCAGGCTGAGTGATGTGCTTGCACACCTTTGGTTGTTGATGGTAAAATCTAGGCTACATTTTGGTTCCATTACCGAGACCTATTTTTCTATTGTTGTTTGGATGTTTCACGATGAAGATGTACCACTTGACCTTTTCAAAGATTGAAGAGTGGTTACATGATTTGGAAGAAGAATATGATCACATATTTAGAATCGGACCTGATTTCAATGCACATGTGTGGGTTGAACATAATTTGTAAGACGAGCAATATTATACGTTCTTCACCATATTTCCTATACGTATATACGAGTGGTTGGTTTCTTACGCATCAAAGAGAAATTGGAGGTTTCGTACACTTGTTTGGACATAGGAATAATTCTAGGATTTGTATGATGTAGATCCGATTGGACACGTGTTATCTCATTTTAGTGATTTCAGCTAAAATTGAGATAACCATAGGAAATTTTTGGAAAAATATCTTAAAATTCCCTTTGAAAGAGATTTTCGGTTGTTGGGTTTTCATTGCATGAAAACATGTTCCTTACATGCAACATGTCTCATGTTCCCCGAAACCCAAAACCTAATTTCCTAAGTCCATTGTGTCGGGTTTTCGAACTTCTAAGCATCGAACATGCTTTGCCAAATGCATGTTTCATGTCGTTTGTTTCCCGAAACCCGAAACCCGAATTGAATCAAATCCTTTGTATCAGGTTTTCGAGACGCTCCAAGCATGATGACATGTCATTAATGTCTAGTTGTCTGGCAGTTGGCACACGCATCAAGTGAGGTGTAATTAATGTTAGGTTATTATAAATAGTTAGTTTTCCATGTCATTTGTTACCTTATCATTTTTTTGTATTGGATTTTCGTTTATGCTTCTTCTACCTCCAAACCCGATCGAGCTTCCCAATCGATTTCACCAGCCATCTTTGATCATTTTTCGAGCTAGTTGAAGGTACTCTTCTCTTCTTTTAATTTTTGAAGCTTTTGGGTTATTTATGAAGTGTTTGTTTGGGGTTTCCATTTCATTTCCTCCCCCATTTTTGGTTTAGGGTTTTGGGTCATTTTCCTTGATTCTTGTCTTATTCCCATGTGGGTTCTTGTTTGAAATTCACCCCTAGGTTATTTACTTATTTTTCATAGGTTGTACCCTGTAGTTTTCAAAAAGTTTGAAATTCCTAAGTGATCACGAGGTGGGAATTTCTCATATTTGGATATGTTAGAAACCCGATATAATGTTGGCTAGATTTTCATACAGCATCAAACCTAGGCAAACATGAGATAAATCTCCCTCATTTAACTCGGGAGGCTCCCGTGTCGATTTTTCAATAAAAATGTGTTATTGTCTATCGTGGGTTTTAATTTAACCACTTAGTTCATAAACCATAACTAAGAAGTTCTACAACAAGTAAGCAGTTGTTCAAGAAAGGAAGTATTTTATAGAAGAAGGAAGTAAAGGAAATACAGAGAAGAAATGGGGAAGATGTGCATCCCAATTAGTAGATAGCAGAGCTAATTGCATGCACATAGAAGAAACTTAATAGATAAGAACACACAAAATTATAAACAAAGGAAACTCTAGATCCGATCTAAAATAACACAAAGTTTATTAACAGATCTAAGATTTAAAAGCAAGAAACACAAGACACCATGACACAAAGTTCTCCTAAACATGCTCCTTTGTATTCCTTTGCTCCAAGTTTGTCTCGGGGTTCAACACAAAGTTTAGAACACAAGATTGCTGCTTACAAATTCCCGATCGATCACCCGAAGGTTCTTCCTCTACTTATAGAATGTAGAGGGGTAATCACAAGTTGTAAGATTTTAGTTGAATTGGCACATGTGGAAGTCGGAGGAAAGAAACAATTGGCAATCTCTATCCCGAATTCCTCTTTGCATGACATGTATGATTTGCAACTTAAAATAGAAGCTTCTATTTTACGTCCACCACCTATCTCCAAGTAGTTGACTTCTTCAAGTAATGGCTTTTAAGCCAATCACTTAAGTTTTATAATTTAATTGATCACTCAATTACTTTATTGGAGGAAAGGAGAAGGAAGAGGAAAGCTGACTTTGTCCTTTTTCATGTCTCGCATGCAAATTGATTCAAGTCGGATCTGGAAGCAAAATGGATCTAGAAACAAGTTGGAATTGTAACCATTTGGAATTGGAAGCAAGCTGGAATTTTTCCTTGGCATTGTATTCTCTTTTATCCTTTGAAGTTTTTGTAGTTCTTCTGATTGTACATGCATCAGTGCAAGGTTGGCCGTAGATAACTCATCATCCTTATTTTTAATTGCATATGAGCAAATAAATATTCTGGAAAGCACTCAGGGTGAATGAAAATTCAATGAAGGCTTCAACTGGAAGATGAGAGCACATGCACAGGATCTTTGAAGGAATTTTCCACGCACTGACTTCTTCACAGGCTGCATTTGAAACAAGAGGATGAAGCCTTTATGCCGGAAGCTTTTACAACTATGAGATCTGGATCTGGATCTACATATGGATTTGCATCCGCATCTACATCTGCATCTGGATATAGATATACACTTGCATAACAAATTCTAAGAATCGGATTGTGAATGGAAAAGGTGCACTCGAATAATTCCACTTTGCTTTTATCTCGCACGCATGAGTGAAGTCTTTCATGCATGCATGAGTGGAGTCTTTCTATCAATTCAACAAGAGGTTCCGAGCCTAGATCCGTGTCTCCAATATCTACAAATTTAGAAGCAATGCATGACTCCGTTGTGCTTTCTTTTTCATCTTTCTTCACCATAGCTTTGTCTATCTTTGTCTGAACAATTCTTTTTCTTCTTATTTAACTGGAATTCTTCAAAATTGGTGCAGATCTAGACAATTCTTCAGATTCGGAGGATATATGCAATGTATTGGACATTGATAAAAACTCCTTTTCTTTTGTAAAGCACCTGTAATGAATTCCTGAGCTCCTGTAACACTTGTGCAAACAATTATGTAGACAAAGATCAACCTTCTTCAAAGCATGTGCCAAATCTTGAAGCTTTTAGCCTTGTTGCCACCTTGCCTGAGAAAAATCCTTCTCCAAATGCCTTATTTCCACCTTGCTCGAGCAAAATCCTTCTTCAAATGGGGTGCACTTTTCCTCTTGGCTGCAATTCTTTACTGTGAATTAAATAATTCACTCATATGGCTGCCCATGCTTATATAACCTTCACAATTCTATAATTAATAATTTCCTAACAATTAAAGGCAATTAATTAATTAAAAATCATGCTCTTCTCTTTTAAAAATAGCATGTTTAAGGACAACCATCCAATAAATTAAATTAATCCAATTTAATCCTTCACACATCACTTCACTTAAGCTTCACAGTGTGCTTTGACCATAGCCACTGAAAATAGGAATTAATATAATCATTTAATACTTTAAAAAGTATTAATTCCTTCTCAAAAGGGGCTGCATTAAATAAATTAAATTTATTTAATTTTGGAATTCTATTTTTAAATTCCTTATGTCCACTTCCCTTTGTTGACTTTTCCACAAGCCTGGGTGCCAAAATTGGGTGAATAAATATTAACAAATATTTATTTAATGCATTATTATTCACCCAAGGTGGGTCGCACTTTTTTGCACATATAATTCTATTTTTAAGAATTTTCTCATAATGGGATTCTTTACCCTGCAAGGCAGGCACTAAAATCCCATGATCCACTTAAGTGATTTGACTTTGACAATGGGATTATTTACCCTGCAAGGCAGGCAATAAAATCCCATGATTTCACTTAAGTCACTTTTCTTTTATTTCACCATGGAAATTTTTACCCTGCAAGGCGTGCAATAAATTCCTACCCGCTGCCCTAACTTTCCCACTGCAGCTTAAGTGAATTTTCTAACACGGGAAAAAGTACCCTGTTGACAGGCAGTACAAAATTCCCACCCGCCTACTACTTCTATTTTTTCCATTGCAGCTTATATCCTTTGTTTTTAAAAAATGTTCCCATCCTCGTATGGGCTTTTTAGTGCACGAATTCACCATTTCCTAGTGAACTAGACCTCCGATGGTGACTTCCTTTGGGCATAACGTGTGTATATGTTCTCTATCTGCTCCAGTGCCAAAAATTAAGCTTACCCAAAGAAAGGAATTGTTCTAGAGAAATTTCATAGAAAATGAAACGAGACAACACAAAAACACAAAAATTGCCAAAATTTATTGTTGTTGCAAATCAGCAGCACCCCTGGATGCAAATCAGGTTTCTAAATTGATGTTTTAGGCATCCAGTGTGATTGCACAACATTGAAACCTCTCTCCAAGTGTGGGACTTGTAAAAATGAGAGAGGAATCTCTAGATTAGAGGCTGGTTCCTCAAACTCCTCTGATTAGATCTATTATTTGCACAACTGCAGAGGTTCAGATCCTAATTTTATCCTAGATTGCAAGGAGATAGGGATAAGAGATGCAAAAATTGAAACTAAACTAATAAGGGTGATACACCAAAGGAGTGGTGAACATTTTTGCTCATGCAAATAGACACAAATCAGAAATTGCAACATAAAACATCATGCACAGGTTGATAAGCTGTAATCAAAGGTTTGAAATGAAACAAACAACACATACAAAGGACTGAAAGCATTCACAGAGCCTGTATTGTGATTTTCAACATCAAAATCCTTGCATTCCAACACCAAAGAGGCAGAAAACTATTACAATCCCTGAAAAGGTCTGATCCTTGCAAAAAATCACTTGCTGAAGGTGAAAACAGAAGCTTGTTGTGTAAAAAAGTGTTCCACCTTTTGAAAAATGAGCCAAATCTGGCTTTTACAGTGCATGGGTCGAGCCCAGGAGAGAGAAAACGTGAAAAAATGTGGGAGCCATTCCCCATTGACCAAAATGCATTAAAAACAGCATGGAGGTCCTTACAAACCCATGCCCTGACATTTTTGACCATGCTGAAGAAGAATGCGACCCATTTTGCATTAAAATTGGTTGTTAAACGTCGCCTGTCCATGGGCGCATACCAGAAGAATTTTTTGATTTTCACCCTCCAAATTAAACCAAAATTCAAAATTGACCATGGAATCTTGTAGATAATTTCACCAGCTTTCCATTGATATAAAGAACGTGAAAATCCGAGCTCTGGATCGAAAGATATGGTGATTTGAAGTTTTAGGGCAAAAAAAGCCAAAATCGGATAGCGAGCAAAAAGTTTAAATTTTTACCCGTTTGGTCTTTGGAACATTTTTCAAATTTTTTCCCATGCTCCGCCACTCCAGTGCCACATGGCACGTTACGATTGGACGTGGGCCCTTCCTCGACCATTTTTCCTTCGGGTCTCTTGGTGTTTTTTCGCCCTTGGACACGTGGCAACTCCTGATTGGCTGCGGGCCTTCTAGGGAAAAATTTCCCACCAAAACTCTGCTGAGCCATAACTTGAAAAATACGTGGAGTTAGGAGGAAAAATTTACCTTTCTGGAAAGCTGAGAGAGAGCTCTATCCAAGGGTTCTACTTCCAGAAAGATTTGAGTGCCTGAAAATCAAAAAATGGAGACTGAGGCACAAGAGAGGCAAGAACACAAGGAGTTAGCCATCCAAAATGAGCAGGGGGCACATTTTGGATAGAAATTTTGGCGACTTAGAGGGGTCATCTACCTGCTAGATGAAAATACCAGTTGCCTGAAGTAGTCCATTGGGCATGGAGTCATCAAATTTTCTGTTTGGAACCCCAACTGACTTAGAATGTTGCAAGGAGGAAGATGGAATATCACCTGATGGAAGCAAGGACTACAAAACATCTCCAGGGACAGCAAGTTGTGCCAAAGCACTTAGGGAAAGAAAAACTAACCTACAGCAAAACAATGTGCACAAGCACTTGAAGGAATGGAAACCTAAGCTAATATTTACAAGGTGGAGAGTTTCCCTTTAGAAGCAATGCTTTAGATAGATTCCATTGACTGAATCTACAGTTCTTCACCATCCAATGAAGCCAATTGGAAAGCATTGCTATTCTTGCACTTCATGACCATGTATGGGCCACTCCAAATGGCATCAAATTTTGAATGCCTTCCCAGTTTTGCTCTATCTGCATCCCATTTTAACACTAGATCTCCAACTTGGAAAGATCTACTCTTGGCCTTCCTATCAAAGGTCTTCTTGATCAAAGCTTGATCCTTCTCCATTGCTTGGGATGCCTGATCTCTGATCTCTTGGAGCTCCATCAACTCTACATATCTCACCTCCATGGGCCCAAACTCTAGCAACTCTAATCGCTTCATGAGTTCCAATGTTGGCAACTCAAGAGACATGGGCAAAATTGCCTCATAACTTGAAAAATACGTGGAGTTAGGAGGAAAAATTTACCTTTCTGGAAAGCTGAGAGAGAGCTCTATCCAATGGTGCCACTTCCAAAAAGATTTGAGTGCCTAAAAATTAAAAAATGGAGACTGAGGCACAAGAGAGGCAAGAACACAAGGAGTTAGCCATCCAAAATGAGCAGGGGGCACATTTTGGATAACATTAAATAAAACCCAAAACTTATTCCTAGTTAAAATCCTTCAGTACAAGGGAATAATGATATGTTCAATCATAACAGAGTTAAAACGGAGTGCAAATAGCCTCATACGGGCTCAAAATAATTAAATACAAATTTCCATGAGATAAATCCCGATGACGAGAATATAACAATTTTGGGCATCCGGGTATTTGGCGAAAAAGGATAATATGGATTTTTGGGAATATCCTGACACAATACAAGAACTTTCAGGAAATAAAAACACAAAATGACCCATTATTTTAAAATTATGAAATTTTTCCGAATAGGGTAGTCACAGATTTCAGGATGAAATCTGGGTACACCAGTTGGCTCCGTCTGTGGACATCTTTTTCTCTGTCGAGAATGACAAGGGAAAATATGAGATCCCAAAGATCACCGGTTTCACATCTTGTCTTTTTGCGCATGGGGTCGGCAAACAAACACAACACAACACAAAAACAAAAACAAAACAAGGAAAAAAACAAATTTTTATTTATATACATACAGGTTTTAACCTACTTTTTCAGTTCCTAAACAACTTTAGATGCTTCCAGTTGAAAGACAATGGTAACTCAATTCCATCCCGGTAGGCAAGGAAGAAGGTATCCATTCCTGCAACTCTTTTGATCATGAAGGGCTCTTTCTAGAGTGGATCAAATTCGTCATGTATGCCCTTCGGTTCACATCTCTTGTCCCACCAGAGTACCCAGTCTCCGATCTCAAACTTCCTTTCTCTGGCCTTCTTGCCAAATACTCTGGGTAAGTCCTTATCAACTTGATCTTTTGGTGGCTCATTCTTTCTTCTTTCTACGATGGGAAAGTCTGCATCAACTTCTCTCATTCCCAGATTCACTGGTTGTGCTTTGAAAGAAGAACTATCACCATATTCTTTGTTCTTCTTCAGGTACTGATCATGCTTGTTGAAAGTCTCCACTAAGGAAACTAAATCCTTGGGGATTTTTTTACCTTTTGGTTGAATCATTCCATTGCTATCACCATAACATGGATCAGTTTTCCCGTGACTATTTGTCATGGTGGTGATTTACTCCCTTCAACATGCAGACATGTAGATGTTTGTTCAGGGATTCTGGGGTAGTAGACCATCTCCACTTTATAGTTTCCTTGTCTGAATATGGATGGTGGTCTATCTCGGATTCAATAGTGTAGCCGTGACTGCCAAAGAATCTACCTTGGAGTTTTAGTTTATTGGAATGAAGTCAATAGAGAAGACTGCAAAATTGAATGTGGCAGAAAGCACTTTATCTCTATAATGCTCTAGCTTATCTCTTTTGACTTGACTTTGCCCTCAAACCTGCTTTACTAGAAGTTCAGCATCTCCTTGGGCTTTGAGGAGTTTTACTCCTTTCTTCTTAGCTTGCTCCATTCCTAGAAGCAATGCTTCATACTCCGCCGTATGATTGGTGTTCTTGAACATCAGCTTGTGGGAGTATGGAAATACCTCATGATCTGGAGATATTAGTAGAGCGTCGCTCCTGATCCAAAAGAACAACATGTTCCTTTAAAATCCAGAGTCCAAACTTTCTCTTCTTCTTTTGTTGGCTCTAGCTCTGGTTGAAGTTTTGGCTCTGGAATGTCTTTATCTGTTTCCAAGAAATAGACCCCATGGTCAGATTCTGAAAAGAATTTGAGATCTAGGATCCTTAGATTTTGTAATCATGTACCTGGACTTCTTTTCCGGCTCCAGCTTATGGTTAAGTCCTTTGATAGGAATGTGCACATAAGACCAATCCATATTTACTTCTCCTCCCAGCTCTTTGCAGAAGTTTCTACTCAGCAACATCCCGTAGGAGACAGGAATATTTGTAACTAATATTGTCATCTTTAATCTCTTGTCAGGAAAAGCTGCCAGAACAACTTGCACATCTTTGATTTTTCCGATTAAAGGGACTTGTCTCTCCATGGAGTAGCACCTTTTTATGGTCTTCGTCAGGGTAAGCCCAAGAGCATCTGCAACTTTAGCTGACATGACATTGTCAGAAGCACCTGAATCTAGAATGCAATTGCTTAACTTGAAACCATTAAGCAATAAGGAGACATAGAAAGGTTCCACCCTGTCAAAAGATGGTGAGGGTTTAACAACTGCAGTGTTGTTTTGTGGAGTATCCTTGGGCTTAGGCAAAAGGCCTTTTGATGTATTGGATTGTCCTGGTGATTGCACATATTTGACTAGCCTATTTAACTGCTCAGGAAAGGCCTTCAAGTATCCAGCTTCTGACATTTGAACTCTAGTTTTCTTGGCATGATCAATAATGTCAAAAGAAGAAATAGATTCAGATACCTGAGCCACTTTCTATGGTTGAGATGAAGAACTCGCATTCTTATCTCTAGGAGCTAAAGAAGAAGGTAAAGGGCTGCCCCTTCTTTGCTCGTCTGCTAATGCTTCAGCTTGGTGAGTTTGTGATCTTGTAAGTACTACATATGTATGACCATGATCATCTTCATGAAGTTTCTCATCGTCATGTTCAAATTTGTAGTTCAGGTAATTAATGTTGGAGTCGCCAACAGGACCTATAAAATCATCATCCTCAAGCTGATCAATGTCAGCTTCCTGGTCTTCTTCATTCATCTCCACATTGTTTCTGGGAGCAACTTCAATTGCTAATCTTTGGGAACTAGCAATGCGGTTCCTGTTGTTGAAATTCCGAGCAGGGGTAGTATTGTTGCCCTGAGCCATTTGAGCCATTTGTTTCTTCATTTGCATCATCTCATTTGCTAACTTTTGTAATAGTGAATCGATGTAGTAGCAGAGGATGAACTTTCAGCTTTAGAAGTGCTGCTCTTTATTTTTCTAGCCATGATGAGGTCATCTTCAATTTCAACCGCCATGTTTTGAGCTGCTAACAAATCAATAGGACGTGCTCTTCACAATTGATAGCTTACTTCAGGAAGTAAAGCGTTGATGAAGAAAACCTTTTGTAGCAGAGGATGAACTTTCGTCTCTAGAAGTGCTGCTCTTTATTTTTCTAGCCATGATGAGGTCATCTTCAATTTCAACCACCATGTTTTGAGCTGCTAACAAATCAACAGGGCGTGCTCTTCACGGTTGATATCTTACTTCAGGAAGTAAAAAGTTAATGAAGAACACCTTTTGATTCTCATCATTCAGAGAAGCAGAAGCTGGAATTTTGTACAGTAATCTTTGGAATTTTTCAATAAAATCCCGCATGTGCTCATGTGGTTCCTTCTTCAACTGAGTCAGTTGGGTTATCAAAGTGTTGGAATCTTTGGCTGCCTTGAATATTTTCAGGAACGCATCCCGCATAGTAGCCCAGTTGGTTATGGTGCCAGGAGCTAGCCGGTAGAACCATTCTCCAGCCAAGTCATGCAGAGTCTCTATGAAGAGTCTGATAGATACATCTTCATGTTCGACTGCAAGCACTCCACAGGATATGAAAAACACAGCCAAGTGGTCATCTGGATTTTGCTTGCCATCTCCAAAGAATTTTGGAAAATTATTTCTCGTCCCTTTAGGTAGATCATGCATAGGAGGAGTTAGATTTAAAGGTCCAAAGGCTGCACCCCATGGAACAGTGCTGCGCAGTGCAAGTGGCTAATTCAAAGATCATGAAAGGAGCACGTTTTCTTTGAGAATATACTTGATGAATAATTCCAGCTGCCGGAATATGCTGAAGATGATCCGGATCTGGATGAGCGTGCACTCTCCTTCCTGGTGAGAGACTGGATCTGCGGCTTCTAACTTGAGGAGGATGATTGAAATTGAATTTCTCCTACAGTCGGAAGAAATGATCAGTCCTTCCTTGCGCCTTCACAGATCGGGTGAATGGACGTTCAGCCAGGTTGAGATTTGTGTGGAAAACACTCTGATCTTCAATAGATAAACCTTGATATGCAAAGATAGTTGTTTCCCCAGCGGAGTCGCCAAAAACTATTGGCTAGATTTTTTGCATAACATCAAACCTAGGCAGTCATGAGATAAATCTCCCTCATTTAACCGGTGAGGCTCTCATGTCAGATTTGTCAATAAAAATGTGTTATTGTCTATCAGGGGTTTTACTTTAACCACTTAGTTCATGAACCATAACTAAGAATTTCTGCAAAGCAAGTAAGTAGCTATTCAAGAAAGGAAGTATTTTATAGAAGAAGGAAGTAAAGGAAATACAGAGAAGAAATGGGGAAGATGTGCATCCCAATTAGTAGATAGCAAAGCTAATTGCATGCATATAAAAGAAACTTAATAGATATGAACACACGGAATTATAAACAAAGGAAACTCTAGATCCATATCTAAAATAACACAAAATTTATTAAGAGATCTAAGATTTAAAAGCAAGAAACACAAAGACACCGTGACACAAAGTTCTCCAGAAACATGCTCCTTTGTATTCCTTTACTCCAAGTTTCTCTCAGGGGTTTAGCACAAAGTTTAGAACACAAGATTGCTGCTTACAAATTCTAATCATTAACCCAAAGGTTCTTCCTCTACTTATAAAATGTAGAGGGGCAATTACAAGTTGGAAGCTTTTAGTTGAACTGGCACATGTGGAAGTCGGAGGAAAGAAACAATTGGAAATCTCCATCCTGGAATTCCTCTTTGCATGACATGTATGATTTGCAACTGAAAATAGAACCTTCTATTTTACACGTCCGCCACCTATCTCCAAGTAGTTGACTTCTTCAAGTAATGGCTTTTAAGCCAATCACTTAAGTTTTATAATTTAATTGATCGCTCAATTACTTTGTCGGAGGAAAGGAGAAGGAAGAGGAAAGCTAACTTTGTCCTTTTTCATGTCTGCATGCAGCTGATTCAAACTGGATCTGGAAGCAGCTAGATCTAGAAACAAGCTAGAATTGCAAGCAGTTGGAATTGGAAGCAAGCTGGAATTTTGCCTTCGCATTGTCTTCTCTTTTATCCTTTGAAGCTTTTGTAGTTCTTCTGTTGTACATGCATCAGTGCAAGGTTGGCCGTAGATAACTCATCATCCTTATTTTTAATTGCATATGAGCAATTAAAAATTCAGAAAACACTCAGGGTGAATGAAAATTCAATGAAGGCTTCAACTGGAAGATGAGAGCACATGCACAAGATCTTGGAAGGAATTTTCCACGCACTGACTTCTTCACGGGCTGCATTTGAAACAAGAGGATGAAGCCTTTGTGCCGGAAGCTTTTGCAACTATGAGATCTGGATCTGGATCTACATATGGATTTGCATCCACATCTACATCTGCATCTGGATATGGATCTGCACCTGCATAACAAATTCTGGCAACTGGGTTGTGGATGGAAAAGTCTGCAGCTCGAATAATTCCACTGCTTTTTATCTGCACGCATGAGTGAAGTTTTTCCTGCACACATGATGTTAGGAAATATTATTTAATTAGTGCTCTCATTATTATATTGTAATATTATTAATATGAGTTATATTATAACTCATTATTAATAATTTAGGTTTGTTATATTGTTGTACCCGTAATGATATTAACGGGTGTTTTGTTGTGTGACTTCCTGGTTTGTAGGAAGTCAGTTTTCTATTTCTATGGCTATTTATTAGCCTCGGATTATTGTAATTGGTATGTTGAAGAGAATATCATCTGGGTATATTGAATATCATTTGTAATTGCTTTGTAAAATGCTTGCAGTCTGACCCAAATCAATATTTGGTATCAGAGCAGGTTCACATCAAAAATCTGTTATTCTTCTTCAGGAATTCACAGTCTGTCAGTGCTACTATCAATTTGCTTCCGCTCAGGGGTTCTGACAGTCAATTCATGATTCATCCTAAGTTGACAAGTCTCTCATACGCATAGCGTTCGATGTATTTCTCGTGTGTATAAATCAGGTCAATCTGATCCACATTTTTATGAGATTTATTTAACTGATTCATCAGAGAGGATTTTGCGCAGCCATTGAAAGCCAACGTAGTGTGTTGTGTAACCATATTCTTCTACCTGCGTGATTTTTCTAGCCGCACCTTTCCTATGCATTAAATTCATTGGAAGACATTGTGGAATTTTTTTGATTCTAATCTGCATGATAATGCATATGACGTGAATATCTGGCGCTAGTTGGATTGCTCTACCCCTCTCACTGTTCATTCGAAATCTTCAACATGAATCTATTATTAATAATAAATATGTCTGTATTTTGTGCGTGATCAAGATTCGGTGCTTATCTGCAAGATCTGGGGTATCATTTCTTTATCACAGTAATTTAATTGAAGCACTTGTGGTTTTCAAGCCGGCAGTAAAGGAGTTTATGGAGGACGATGCTCTTTGAGATCTGGGCTTAACTGCAAGATGAAATTTCGATGCAGTTTTTTAAAGAAAAGAAAACATGGCAGTCTCTCAGCTTTCATACCTGAGAATTATTCGGTCAAGTAGGTAGTTGTGATAGTCAATATTTCATTATTATCTCGTGTTCATTAGACAGTATGTAGTTTTATAGTAATGTTTAAGTTTTTTGTGGTGTATTTGCTTTCAGCTTGTGTTTAGGAGAATAATAGGTTATCAAGTCTAATGTTTCTATGATTATAAAAGTCAAATGTTGTCCTCTCAAATTCGAGTCAGAAGTCAAAATTGAGTGATTAGTCTTTGTCAAAATAGTCAGAGTCAAGGTGTCAAAAATATATTTGTGTCATTTTGTTATCATCATTTAGGTGATTATTAGGAAAATTGTCAAAATAAAAAAAATTTCCCTGCATTTCAATTGGACGCATTATCGCTTGTACGCGACGTCCAAGTGGGGGGGTGCATTTTCGGTGGAAACCGACACCTAGTAGTTTGTAAATGAGCCTCATTTCCATATCCGCTAAGTAAGTAGCAGAACACCGGAGGATGGAGGCAAACAGAGGTTGGAGGTCATTCAGCGACCTCTCGTCGATTAAGCAACGACGGGCCGCATATCGCCTTTGGTGACATGTGTGTGTGCGATTTGATTTTAGTGCTTCCAGTGTGGTGTGCCTCAGTTTGCAGCGATCCTGTTTTCAATAAGTGGAAATTTCACATTGAGGGGGGGAACATGATCCAATGTTCCATTTCCAGTATGTCAGCTTTCTCTATGTATGTATGAGCAACAGATTTCAGTAGGATTTCCTATGTTATTCCCTGCAGTGAGATAGTGATGAGAGTTGTTGATACTACTGCATCATCATGATATCGTGGTTGTTAGTTATCCAGAAAAACTATCTAGAGGTTGTTGGTACTGTCCTCAAAAACCATCTGTTGTGTGGTTGTTGGTTAACCACTTGGAAAACCATCCAGAGGTTGTTGGTATTGTCCTTGAAACCATCCAGATCATGAGCATGCTACGTAGCGGCACGTTGCAGTACAAAGGCAGGTTTTCCCCATGTTCGCACTAAGGGGGGGAATGTTAGGAAATATTATTTAATTAGTGCTCTCATTATTATATTGTAATATTATTAATATGAGTTATATTATAACTCATTATTAATAATTTAGGTTTGTTATATTGTTGTACCCGTAATGATATTAACGGGTGTTTTGTTGTGTGACTTCCTGGTTTGTAGGAAGTCAGTTTTCTATTTCTATGGCTATTTATTAGCCTCAGTATTATTTGTAATTGGTATGCTGAATAGAATATCATCTGGGTATATTGAATATCATTTGTAATTGCTTTGTAAAATGCTTGCGATCGACCC
Organism: Taxus wallichiana var. yunnanensis; assembly: GCA_018340775.1. Classification (NCBI taxonomy): domain Eukaryota; kingdom Viridiplantae; phylum Streptophyta; class Pinopsida; order Cupressales; family Taxaceae; genus Taxus; species Taxus wallichiana. Next base: position 72,798,647 of record CM031237.1, on the reverse strand, counting down.
AAATCAATACATGAGTGGAGTCTTTCTATCAATTCAAAGAAGAGGTTCCGAGCCTAGATCGGTGTCTCCAATATCTACAAATTTAGAAGCAATGCATGACTCCGTTGTGCTTTCTTTTCATCTTTCTTCACCATAGCTTTGTCTATCTTTGTCGAACAATTCTTTTTCTTCTTATTTAACTGGAATTCTTCAAAATCAAAAGTGCAGATCTAGACAATTCTTGATTCGGAGGATATATGCAATGTATTGGACATTGATAAAAACTCCTTTTCTTTTGTAAAGCACCAGTAATGAATTCCCGATCTCCTATAACACTTGTGCAAAAATTATGTAGACAAAGATCAACCTTATTCAAAGCATGTGCCAAATCTTGAAGCTTTTAGCCTTGTTGCCACCTTTGCCTCGAGCAAAATCCTTCTCCAAATGCCTTATTTCCACCTTGCCCGAGAAAATCCTTCTTCAAATGGGGTGCACTTTTCCTCTTGGCTGCAATTCTTTACCTGTGAATTAAATAATTCACTCATATGGTTGCCCATGCTTATATAACCTTCACAATTCTATAATTAATAATTTCCCTAACAATTAAAGGCAATTAATTAATTAAAAATCATGCTCTTCTCTTTTAAAAATAGCATGTTTAAGGACATCTATCCAATAAATTAAATTAATCCAATTGAATCCTTCACACATCACTTCACTTAAGCTTCACAAAGTGTGCTTTGACCATAGCCACTGAAAATAGGAATTAATATAATCATTTAATACTTTAAAAAGTATTAATTCCTTCTCAAAAGGGGCTGCATTAAATAAATTAAATTTATTTAATTTTGGAATTCTATTTTTAAATTCCTTATGTCCACTTCCCTTTGTTGACTTTTCCACAAGCCTGGGTGCTAAAATTGGGTGAATAAATATTAACAAATATTTATTTAATGCATTATTATTCACCCAAGGTGGGTCGAACTTTTTGCACACATAATTGTATTTTAAAGATTTTTCTCATAATGGGATTCTTTACCTGCAAGGCATGCACTAAAATCCCATGATCCACTTAAGTGATTTGACTTTGACAATGGGATTATTTACCCTTCAAAGCAGTAATAAAATCCCATGATTTCACTTAAGTCACTTTTCTTGTATTTCACCATGGAAATTTTTACCCTTATAGAGTTATGCCTTTTGGGTTGTGTAATGCTCGCAACATTCCAAAGTGTTTGATGAATAGGGTGTTTGAACCCTACATTGAAAACTTCATCAAAGTATTTCGGATGATTTTGCATCTATGGGAGCAAGATGGACCACCTGCACTAGATGGAGACAACAGTTCAAATGTTAGATGAAGCACAAGCCTCACTAAACCCTACAAAGTGTGTCTTTGGATGTTCTAAAGGTGTTTTGTTAGGGCATGTTGTATCCAGAGATGGTATTGGTACTGATCCTGATAAAGTTTCAAAAATTAAAGAGTTACCATTTTCTATGAATAGAAGTAAGTTGAGATCATTTTTAGGCCATGTGGGTTACTATAGAAGGTTCATCAAGAATTTCTCAAAGATTGCATAGCAACTAACCCAGTTCTTGAAGAAGGATGTTACTTATGAACCGAGAAAGAAGGCGCATGAAGCTTTTGAACAACTGAAGGAGGCTTTGGTGTCTTTGCCTATTTTAAAGAATCCATACTAGAGCAAGCCATTCATTGTGTATACTGATGCTTCAGATGCAACACTAGGAAGTACTCGAGCCAAAATGATGAAAATAGGAATGATCATCCAGCTTTACTTTGGGAGCGAGACAAATGAGCAAAGTCTTGAGGTAAATTATACTTTACTAAAAAGAGGCTCTAGCTATCGGTTTTGCTTTGTAAAAAAGTTTAGAAATTACTTTCTAGGTTAGAAGTTTATAGTTGTAATCATCATCGCTCTAAAATATATTGTAAACAATCCTAACCCACCAAGGAGGATAACAAGATGGATGATTTTTCTACAAGAATTTAAATTTGATATTATAGATAGGTTGAGAATGAAGCATGTAAATGCGGATGCACTCTCTCGAGCCAATGATGGTTTAGGTTCATCTTGTGATGATGATGATTTCCCATATGCAACATTGTTATCCCTTGACACAATCCCTAGTGAATACATAGATATTTGGAATTATCTGAATGAATTCAAGTTTCCTGATGATGCCAACACAAAGACTAAGAGGAAGATTACTCAAGCTAGTTGTCCATATTGTATTCTGCATGGAGTATTATTTTGAATAGGATTTGATGGATAGTACAAGAGGGCATTGGACATGATCAAGGGAATGATATGATAGAATAATTCCACAATGGTACATGTGGAGGACACTTCTCTAGATAACTTACGGTGAGAAGGATCTTGATACGAGTTTCTCTCGCCCACTCTTTTTATAGATTGTTATAATTATTGTAAGACATGTGATATTTTTCAAACACATGGTAACCGTAAAAATTCATCACTCCATTATGCCCTATTATTTCTCTTGGTCCCTTTGAAAAGTGGGAAATAGATATTGTAGATCCACTTACAACTACCCCATGCCAAAATAAGTATATTGTAGTTGCCATGATTATTTAACCAAGTGGGTTGAAGCTAGGCCATTGAAAACAACTTCCATGGATGAAGTGGCAAGGTTCATATATGAACACATTGTCACCAGATTTGGTTGTCCATTAGAAATTGTAACAGATCAAGGAAGCCAATTCATTAATGAGGTGGTAGAATCCCTAGTCAACAAGTTTTCTACTAAGCACAAGAATACAATAACATACAAGCCAAGTACAAATGGATAGGTGGAATGAACAAATTTTGTGTTGTGTCAAATCCTAGCAAAATATGCATCCTTGCAAGTACATAAGTGGGATAAAAGGATTCATGTAGCATTGTGGGCATATAGGGAAACATCAAAGTCAGCAATAGGATACTCCCCATTTCAATTGGCTTATGGCATTAATCTAGTCCTTCCTATTGAGTTTGATATTCCCACTATGAAAGTTATGAAAAATGAAAGGATAGATGAAAGTGATTCAAGAAAAGAAAGGTTGGTACATATTCATTTGCTAGAGGAAATGAGAGAAATAGTAAAGGACATAAGCTATAAGAAGAAAATGAAGCAGAAGGAATACTTTGATCAAAAGATCAATTGGTCTCCATTTCATGTGAATGACTTGGTTCTAGTATATTATTCCGGATACAAAAAAAGGCAGAGAAAATTTCTTCTCAATGGATGGGCCCCTACAAAATAACAACAGTGCATGTAAATGGTACATATCGACTAGAGGAATTGGATGGCACTCTCATTACGAAATGGGTCAACCACGATAAGTTAAATATTTTCCAAGCATCAGAATAGTCTACTCCGAGGATGGAGTAGAAGCTAGGAAGGGGGAAGATGTCGACACTAAAATTTTCCTCCGTAATTTCTATTTCATTAATGTATGTATTAGGAATAGGATGTTGTTAAGTATAATTAGTAGTAGCGTCTGATAGAAGATAACAGCGCTGCTTTGGTATGACACCGCCAATAATGTATATTACGGTAACAATCAAAGTACAATAGGAATGTTGTGGTAAAAATTAAATATTTATCGTAAGTGGTTCGGTAATGTTAAAATGTCAAAGTTAGGGTAAGCAGAGAAGTAGGGTCTACATGATTAGGAATTAGAAATATTATATTAGTAATAAGGACAAGGAGTGATGTCATAAATATTTTGTGTATTTTATTTGTAAAAATTCTAAAAAGGTGGAACCCATGTGAATTGATAAGGTTTATCTTATCTTAAAAGACAAGCTTACATGTAAAGATAAGAGTTAAGGTATGGAATATGATTCATTAGAGTAGATTTCTCATCCTATCTTAGAGATAAGGTGGATAATCCTGAAAGTTCTATAAATAAAGAGGCCACCCCCCATTTAGGATAGAAGGAAGTAGTGAGAAATATTGTATGAGTGAATGTGTGAAGGAAGCCATCATTTAGAAAGTGTGTTAAAGAAGCCATTAAGGGGTGTAATTGTGAAGTTTCTCCCATAGTTATTGTTGGAAGGAAAGTGAAGTTAGTACTACTTGAAGTACCTCATGGGTGAGATTGTAACAATTTCATGTTGATATTATAATTTACACTTATATTTCAGATTTGTCATCATTATTTCATATCATATTTTATGGTATTCTTGTGTTATGTTTGTTGTTGTGTTTCCAGTTACATCCATCAAACTAAAAGTTGTGCATTAGTAAATAATCATAGCATGAGGATTTCCCGGTGGAGAATTATCATAGTGCTAGATTGGTGATGACAGCTTCCCAAGTGACAAATTGATCCTTATGGAGTTAGTTAGAAAATTGTTGGATTTTCACAAATTCCAACAAAGCAGGCACAAAGCTGCCATCTCCTTCCCTATTTCCATTGGAAGGTATACATGCTCTACAGTGGTTAAGGCCAAGAACATGGTGTATGAGATTCAGGAAAAACTGAAGAAACATATGAATCTCAGGGAGGGATTCGACTTCTGAGGATTCCTCAAGTCATATGGAACCTTGTATCTGCATGTGCCCAATGTGGAAGACATTTGGGTTGATCTTCGAGATGAAGTTTCCATCCGAAGAAAGGAAAACAACAGACTTGATGCTTGAATAAATTTAGATGTTAGATCTAGCTGATATCCCTAAAGGCACCATGGACAATGAAAGTGTCCTAGACACTAGGTACGAACAGTCGGATGGAGACCAACACGGATTCCTAACCATTGATTGGTTCTTTGCTGAAAAAGATTCTATCGCTGAAAGAGCTGCTCAGACTCTTATGTCATGCAAGGCATGGCTCATTTCTTAGGGAATGAGTTATAAGGAAAAGATATTTTCAAAAATAGCCACTTTAGAGGTGGGACCCTCCAAGGGAGAGAGGGAAGAGGATAAAAGCCCTACCAAGAGGTAGATAAAATTTAAGTTTTTCAGAAAAGGAGAAAAGAAAGGAGCCGCATCATCTGCCACTCCTTCACAAACAGTTGAGGTATTGGATTCACCTCCTCCACCAGAACAAGGAAAAATTCCTTCAGAAGATGAGGTTGGTCAACCTCTCATTTCTCCTTTTGTTGATTTCTCATCAGAGGTAAGTCTCTCTCTTGCTTCTCAAGCTTTGACTTCAGAATCTTTACCTCCTCCCTCCCAATCTTCCTCACCTCATATTTCTTCGCCACTTTCATCAGCCATGGCCAGCATCTTCTCCAACCTCTCACCTCTCTCTGTTGGACCTAAGATGGCCATAGATATGCCTCCTCCTTCTGCACCTTCATTCACTGAGTCTATCCCCATAGACACCACACTTGTAGTCATCACTACTCCACAAGTAAACCTTCCTCCACCTGTAGATGTAACCATAACACCTCCGATAGGAGAAAATTCTTCCATTATACCTCAATGGTTAGTTGATCAGACCCCAAGGAAGAGGAAGGTGGTAGTTCCTCTACTAGCCTTCGACTTTAGTTCCCTCAAGGTCTCTCCTACCAAATCTGCCAAGAAACCCAAAATAGTTTCAAGGGTTTCAGTGGATGCCTCAAGGCATAAGTTTGCAGAGATTGCCACTCTTGCGGCCAACAAAACTAAGGAGGATATAGTGGTCACTGATTATCAGATCACAAGGGTTGATCTGGGAAAGGTAACAATAGAAGGAGCACAACAGGATGCACAAGATGCCATGAACGTGTTGTGGCGAATTTGAAGGAAACAAAGGTGAGCAGAGATGAGCTAAAGGAGAAAGTTGAATAGTTGACAAAGGTATTACTCAAGCTCTCAAAGCCTTCTCAGTCAACACCATCATCTCCTACCCCTACTCCTATCAGGTTTGATTTCTCATCGTACCTATGATTGAAAAGATTAATGAGAAGGGGAGAATAGTTGATGAATGGATTCAGAGGCTACTCCTACAAGGAAGAAAGGTCATTGATGACACAGTGGAGGTTTATAAATCCTTGGAGGAGATAAAGAAGGATGGTGAAAAAATGGATGATGAATTTTCATAGGAATTCGGGAACCTTGAGTTAAATTTTGAGGCTCTCAATGCACTGAAATAGGTTCCGTCCTGTATCTTGATGGAAGAAGGAATCATTCCGCATGGGGATAAGCATTTCCAGCTAACCAAAGCCATCAAATTCAGGATAAAGATTCTCAGTGAAGCTTGTAGCAAGTTGAGGGAATCTAGAGATCAGTTGGTTGATGCCATGAATGACATAGAAGAGGATTTTTCCAAGATATCTTCACCAAGGTCTTGGATGAAAGGTCAAATATTCTACTTGCTTTGATGATTTCTATAAAAAAATCCAAGAATCAATCCAAACTAAAAGCCTTCCATCTTCGATCTGATAACCATTGATAAGTTCATAAGGATTGAGAATGTTTTGGAATCATTAAGGAAACTCAATAAGAGATTGAAGAAACTTCCTGGAAATGCAAGTGACACTCAGGAAACTTGCGAGGTTCTGAGTGACTATTCCAGTGCACCAGATGAAGCTGAGATGCAGGGCATAATCTGGAAGTTCCAGGAATTTTGAGACAAGCAGGATTCATTGGAGGAAGACAAGGATGATGAAACAGAATAAGCATAATGTTTCATGTCATTTCCATCCAAAGATTGACATGTCTTTTTCATTTTTGTTTCATCACATAGGAAGAAAATTTTGACTTGTTCTCCTGCGTGAGAGTCAAGAAAAATAGGATTCTTGTTAAATGACTATTTTCTAGGATTTATCCTATTTTCTCTCTGCTCTTTCTATTATAAATAAGGGATGCTTGTGCATTCCAAAGGGAGAGATTTTAGAATATTGAGAGCTATTGTGAAGAAGAAGAAAAACTTTGTATTTTCTTTTAATCATTGAGGAATAGAAACAAGTGTTATTTTGCAAACTTTGTGTTGTGGGATTCATCTATCTTGAGAGATTGTTCTTACGTACAAAATCTTAAGCTATTCTTTTTTTAGTGTTCTTGATTATTTTAATCATTTCAAATATTACATCCATTATCTAAAACTCGTATAAGTATTTCTTGATCTGTGTTTTCTTGAAAGAAAATATGTTCCTCTCATTCCCTTCCCATTCTGTTTTGTCTATAATAGTTTCCTTTCTAATCCATTCTATTTCTAAAATTATAACATCTCCATCTCATGTTGATATGGATTTTGGGATTGTATCCCAACCCCAATGGTTAGAATAGTGTGAATATTGTACATATTATTTCTGTTGTGTTTTAGATCAGTAATAAACAGGTTGCCTCACCTATCTTTGAGGAGGGATTTGATCCCGTGTACTATGGTTGAACCTCATATTTTGTCCTGACAAAATATCCAACCAGAGAAAAGAAGAAAAACTCGATTATGATCTTAAAGCTCAACCACCAACCATCAATGCCCTGCAAATCTACCTACAATCTGTCAATTCTGGTTCCCCATATTTGTTTGGCATGTTGGAGAAGGAAAGATGGAAAATCTAGATCAGATCTGGGTAGTTTAAGTAATCGGATCCTTCATTAATGGCATGAAAGACATTTTTTCAATTTTTACCCATAAAATCCTATTGAAAATAATATTTTATGCATCCATGTTGTAGAGGAGGTCGAGATGTTTTGAACGGTACCAAATTTGTTGAATTTCTAACATTAGATCGAAATATATGCCCATTTGAATATTTGAATCAAATCTGTACAAAATGGAAAAAAACCAGTTTTGCAAAATGGATTTGCAGGCCCGTAATTCACTTTCGTGCCTTTTGTGAAAAAGTGGAAAATTATAAAAATCTCCCACAGCCCCGTAGACCCAAAATTCACTTTTTGCATTTGGAAAACAAACCTCCTCGGGCTCACGGGCCCGCACTTGCAAACTGTGCTTTTATGAAAGTTGAAAAAAATGCAAAAATAACTCCACAAATTTCCATGAACTTTACATTTCCCAAAATATATCTTTGGGCCTCTTGCTGCATTTTTCACTTTGGCAAAAATTCTTCCCCAAGCCCGCAGACCTGCTTTTGGCAAAAATCCTTCCAAGGCCCGCCTTCCTGCTTTTACCTAAAACATGGCCACGTGTAGAGTTGGCACACATTTGGGGACCGCTTTTGGATTTTTCCTTTGAAGTTGCACCGAAGAGACACATGGCTCCTTCTGTGGCTTTGCTCTATTTATTTGTGTTTTGGCTAAGTCCCTTTTGTTTGGTAGGGGCCATATGTCTAACCTTGGACACGTGGAGGCTCAACGCGTATTGGGAGACTACCTCTAGATTTTGCTTTTGAAGTTGCACGGATGAGACACATGGAGGCCTCCGTAGGCTTGTCCCGAGCTTGGAATTTTCAATGGCCAGTGTCCCTTTTTCATACCTAGGACATGTGGAGGGCCTGTGCTTGTTTGGGATTGGCCTTTGGGTCACACCTTTTGAATTTGTGCCATTGAGGCACGTGGCACCTTCTCGTTGGCTATGCCTTTTTAGAATTTTCAATGGCCGGTTCTGCCCCTCTTGACTTCTTCTTTTGGAATCTCCTGGACACATGGAAGCTATGCACTTATTTGGGGGACCACCTTTGGCTTTGACCCTTGAAGGTACGTCATTGAGACACGTGGAGACTTCGCCGATCCTTTCATACTTAGTCGATTTAAACAGTTGGCTTTGTCCCCTTTTTGACTTTTGGACATGTGGAGGGCTGGCATAAGTTTGGGGCCTCCGCTCTTGATCCTTCCTTTGAATTTGTGCCATTGAGACATGTGGGGGCTTCTACCGACCCTCCTGTACTTAGCCGATTTGGGCCCACTACAATTTGAATTCTGTTGGACCCTAAATATGTGGAGAGTTGGCGCTAGTTTGAGTCTCTTCCTTGGCCTCTCACTTTTAAAATTGTGCCGAGCTGATACGTGGTTCTTTCCACTTGTTTGGAATTTTCAATGGCAGAATCTATCCCTTTTCACAACTGGGACACATGGAAGCTCCGTGCACATTTGGGGTCTCCATTTTGATGTGCCCTTTTGGAATTGAGCCAAGATGATGCATGGCACCTTTTATGAGTTTGTTGTTCGGCCCCAAGTCAACTTGTATGCGGATAAGTCTGAAAACTTCTAGCATTTCCCTATTTTCCTCCTGTGAGCCTCTGGCTCCTTTAACGTTGTTTGATCCTTCACCGACTTTGCTCCTCCATTGTAGAGTCCCGCCTATAACCTGATTGTTGGATTTAAAATGTGGGTTCACAATAATTAGCTAACCTTTGATTATCTCCTGTGTAGGGTCGTGTTTGATCAATTTTTTCGTGGGGTAAAATTGGGATAACAATTTGGTGACTCACAAGGACATTGGCTGCTAGATGAAGAGACCAATAGCCTTGAAGCATCCATTGGGCATGGAGTCATGAATGATATCCTGGTATTGATATTGTACCTAAAATCGTGAGCCCGACTCACTGTGTTTAGTGACCCTAAGCCTACCCCACTGTCTCGCACTCTCAATTTTTTTCAAGAAAAACATGGAGATGAGGTTATGAGAGTAGAAAATTGTGTTGACTTGGGGCTTTCACCTACTCTAGAAATGGACTCCCTCGAAACCTAATTTTAGTTACTCTATATTTATTTCATTTGAAATTAGTAACTGTTACAGTAACTATGGGTCTCTCTGCTGTGAATACTGAAGGGCATGGCGCATTATACCTCCAGAAAATACAAACAAAACTTATGTACAAAGGTAAAATCATACATACCTCAAATGAGACATCCAGGTTTGTGTAAAAGAACTTATTTTACTGAAAGAAAATCTACTCCTACACTAACCCTATCAAATAAAATCTTAAACAAAGTGTTCCATAAAGCGGGGAGAAATAGCTTCCCTTCCTTACAATTGATAGCCATGCAAATGCTTTGGCATTAAATATGGCTGTTATTAGGAGTGGAAGGTTGACTACAAATTGTTTCTTCACTCCCTCCATCAAGGTATCAATTGGAAATAAAACAAATACCTCTTCAACTGCTGCTCACTTGGTTCCAAGAGGTATTTTTATTGATCCTCGCACTTTGAGGCTCTACCTCATACTTAGAAGCCAACATGACTGGTTGTGGCTTCTCCCTTGCTCCAATGAAGCCAAGTATCCGATTGTGAAAGGCATGGCCCTTTGAATTTTCCTATTGCATTGATATTTAACTCAAAAATGGAGTCTTCTTACGAGATCTTCCTAATGGATAGTGTGAGAGGGATGAAATCATCATGGTCTTTTCCTTCCTCCTCCTGAGAATAGCATGGAAGATTAAGATCCTCCAACCTTGGTTCCAGAGGACACTACGAGACATGGGATGTTTTCCTTGAATGTTCTCCTCCGTGGCAACAGGTTCATGTGCTTGGAAGGCGATGATGGAGGAGAAAATGATGTGATCTCCTTAGGATCCTCTCCATCAAGACAATCCTCCAAGTCTGAAAGAGAATATGCCTCTTTGTTGTCCTCACGCATGCGCTCTACCTCCTCCATGTGTGCTTTGGATCTTCAATTTTTTCACCATGGTTTCCCTCATCTTCAAACATGAAGTTTGAAATATCAAAATCATCGCCGACATTAGAGCTTGAAGGGGATAAAGTGGGAGGAAGAACTGAAGGTTCTTCTTTGGCCTGTCCCACATTTAGAGCCTATGGAACTGTATGGTTCTCCTTCTGAAGGGGAGCGATTACGAGGTTGGGGAGAAAAAATTTGTGGTGCGCATTGTTTTTCCTCTACAAGTAACTCAATCTCTCCTCGAACTACGCCATTTGGAGCTAACTTATATTTCTCTGGATCATGCGCCCATATGAATTCCTCTTCCCATTCGGAGTCACATGAGTCACACCATTATTCAACTAGGCTGCAATCATCGAACATGATGACGCCGGCTAGGAAGGGCATTGGTAGGGGGCTATTCATTTATGGTACAACTAGGCAGAGGGGACTTGAATCTCGGAAGGGAAAAGGGAAGAAGAATTGAGGTGAGATGGAAGGCTAGGGGATGGAGAAAGAATGAAATTCTCGGTGAAGGAAATGCGCAAGAAGTTAGGAACACGCGCAACGGGCGAGATGTTGTAAGTTGGAGTGGTGGAGTGGGAGGATCAGAAGATGGTAGTGCGGGGGTTGCCCCATTGACATGGTTTCCATGTACTAGACTTTTGATCCTCCATTTTCTCTGCCCATTTTGTAACTGGGCAACATATCGGTGATGAAGTGCAATGCTTGTTGGGCGGTAAACCATCCTAGTATAGGGCCGACCCATAAACAAGGGGCATTTTAGCCAACTTCAGCTACTATTATAGAGCACTTGACTCTGAGCTGCATCGTGCCCATCTCCATCTCTTGTACCTACCTCTCAAAATCAGCTTCGGCCAAGGAATTTCCACCATCATCTGCATAAACATTTTGGTTAGAAAAAAGTGGGTTGTATGTATTTTCGGGATAACAGGGGCTTATAAAACTAATTTGGAGGATGATTTTGAAACTGTGGGGATGGAGGAAATATTTCTATTGCTGAAAATGAGAATTCCACGGCAAAAGAGAATTCATGACTACACAACTTCATGAGTGGAAGAAAATGAAAGATATGGAAAGAAAAAGTGGGTGGAAATGGATGGGAGAAGGTCTCGTAACTTTAGAGATGGGTTGTTGACCGATGGAGTTGCAGATGTGCTTTGCTTGTGCCTCAAAAGGCTAATCTTAACAGAACAAAACAACTAGCTAAGATGAAATGGTAAGGTGCTTGACTATCCCACTAGATGTGCCAAAACTATTGAGTCACACGGTGGATTAAGATTTGTTTTTATAATGAGACACCTATGAAAGATAAGAAAATACAACCTCGCTTTCCCATCGGGCATGCCAAAACTATTGTTGAAAAATCATATCACCTCCAAATGGCCTCGGATATGAGTGGGGCATTCGGTGTGATTGCACAACATGGGACCATCTCTCAAGTTGTGGGACTTGCGGACTTGAGATGGACCTCCAGAGAAGGTTAGTTCTTTCTCCCTAAACTACCTGCCACAAGCTACTCTAGTGCAGGAAAACTATCTAATCCTAATCTAACCATTCCAAGGAGACAGGGAGAGAGAGAATACAAGAAACTAGAGCCTACACTAAAGTGGTGATACACCAGAAAAGGAAAGTGGTGAGATATTCTCGTAGAGGGAGCATGAAATAGGGGAAAAAGGATATGGGGAGGTTAGATAGAAGTGACACAAATACATGAGATCCTAATCCACCATCAAAACTCCATGGAACATGACATCTCACACCTGCAAACATGAAATACATACATAAGACACAAACAGGAGATGGAGAGGAACAAAGAAATAATCAAAACATGATAAAGGGTTGAAGAACACCACAAAAACATGATTTTATTGCTCTATAAGGTGCTGAGACCATTACATTAATGGTCAGATGCATAAAATCCACTTTCCAGGCATATGAGAAGGCTTACAGCTCAAATGGAATCGAAACAAATTTGATAGAGTTTCCCAACATCCCGAATGTCTCTCTTCTCAAATGAGAAGTGTTTACAATATATAGATGATGAAAATCGAGAGAGAAAGAAGAAAAAATCGATTATGCTCTTAAAGCTCAACCACCAACCATCAATGCCCTGTAAATCCACCTAGAATCTATAAATTTTGGTTCCCCATGTTTTTTTGCCATGTTGGAGAAGGAAAGATGGAAAATATAGATCAGATCTGGGTAGTTGAAGAAATTGATCCTTCATTAATGGCATGAAATATGTTTTCCTAATTTTCACCCATTAAAGCCTCTTTAAAAATAATATTTTATGCTTCCATGGCATAGAGGGGGTCAAGATCTTCACAATGGTACCAAATTTGTTAAATTTTGAGCACTGGATCAAAATATATGCCCATTTGAATATTTGAATCGAATCCATACAAAAATGGAAAAAAACCAGTTTTGCAAAATGGATCTGTGGGCCCGAAATTCACTTTGGCACCTTTTGCAAAAAAAAGACAAAATTATAAAAATATCCCGCATAGAGACCGATATTCACTTTTTGCATTTGGTAAATAAACCTCCTTGGGATCATGGGCCCACACATGCAAACTGTGCTTTTATGAAAGTTGCAAAAATGAAAAAAAATACTTGCAGCCCTCCAACTTTATTTTCCCAAATGTCATCTCTGCGCCCATCGGATTACATTTTCCACTTTGGTGAAAAGTATTTCCTAGGCTGCTGCCCACTTTTGGCAAAAATCCTTTCGTGGCCTCTGTCTTCTCGCTTTACTTGAAACATGGCCACGTGTAGATCTCTCACACGTTTGGGGTCCACTTTTGGATTTTTCCTTTGAAGTTGTGCCGAAGAGACACGTGGATCCTTCCACATATTTCCTCTTTTTTTTGTGTTTTGATTAAGTCCCTTTTGTTTGGTGGGGGCCATATGTCTGACCCTGGACACGTGGAGGCTCAATGCATATTGGAGACTACCTCCGGATTTTTCTTTTGAAGTTGCATGGATGAGACATGTGGAGGCCTCCGTAGGCCTGTCCCGAGCTTGGAATTTTCAATGGCCGATGTCCCTTTTTTCAGACTTGGGACATGTGGAGGGCCTACGCTTGTTTGGGATTGGCCTTTGGGCTGCACTTTTGAATTTGTGTCATTGAGGCACATGGAACCTTCCGCTGTATCTGCCCTATTTAGACTTTTCAATGACTGGTTCTACCCCTCTTGACTTCTTATTTTCGGGCCTAGGACACGTGGAAGCACCACGCTCATTTGGGGAACCGCCTTTGGCTTCGAACCTTGAAGGTGAATTGTTGAGACACGTGGAGGATTCTACCAAATTTTTCCATACTTAGTTGATTTAAACGGCCAACTTTGTTCCCTTTTTTACTTTTGGACACATGGAGGGCTCCATGCAAGTTTGGGGCTTCCCCTCTTGATCCTGCCTTTGAAGTTACGTCATTGAGACATGTGGGAGCTTACATTGACCCTCCTATACTTATCCGATTTGGGCCCACTGCCATTTGACTTCTTTTGGACCTTGAATACCTTGCTCTAGTTTGAGCCTCTGCCTTGGGCTCTCACTTTTAAAATTACATCAAGCTGACACGTGGTTCTTTCCACTTGTTTGGAATTTTCAACGGCCGACTCTATCCCTTTTCGGACCTGGGACATGTGGAATCTCCACGCACATTTGGGGTCTCCATTTTGATGTGCCCTTTTGGAATTGCACCAAGTTGACACGTGGCACCTTCCACAAGTCTGTTGTTCGGCCCCGAGTCGACTCGTATGTGGCTAAGTCTAAAAACTTGAGCCTTTCCTTGTTTTCCTCCTATGATCCTCTAGCCTCCTTTGACATTGTTTGATCCTTCACCGACCCTACTCCTCCATTGTAGAGTCCCGCCTGTAACCTAACTATTGGATTTGAAATGTGGGCTCGCAATACTGAGCCGACCCTTTGATTATCTCCTATGCAGGGTTGTGTTTGATCAATTTTTCCCTGGGGGAAAAATTGGGATAACAAGTATACTTTCTGGCATGTCATAAGCACGAACGTGGACACGTATAACATTGGTATCACATTTGGATTTAGTATAACTTCACATACTATGGGAGTTAAATTTAGCACAACATGTTGGAACCCAAGGCAAAGTGCATCCTCTAGTTAGTACCCGATACAAGAGAAGGATTAGGTGGCTCAGATCTAGCAGATCCAAAGTGGTTCTAGAGGTGGAGGAAACACAAGAGGTAATACATGTTTTGTATCTGGAGGGCACGTTCCATACCAACCCCAACTAATTTATATAGAGATGTCTCTTCATCTTTGAGAATACAAAGGAATAGAATATGTGACTAAACACGTGTATGTGTGTGTGATACTTTGGCGTGTAAATGAGATTAGAGATCAAGAGCATAAGGCTAGTCAATTTGCAACTACATTTTATGGGTACTGGGCATTGTCATCAATGATCCGGCACTATGATAATTCTTCACCGGGAACTCCTCGTGCTATGATTATTTACTAATGCACAGCCTTTAGTTTGGTGGACGTAATCTGGAAACAAAACAACAACATAACACAAGAATACCATTGACTATGATAAGACAGAATGACGACAAATCTGAAATATCAAAATAAATTATAATATTAACATGAAACTGTTACAATCTCACCCATGAGATTCTTCAACAAGACTATGGGAGAAACTTTACAATTACACCTCTCGATGGCTTCTTCAACACACCTTTAACTGATGGCTTCCTTCGCACACTTCCTACAATATTTCTCACTACTTCTTTCTATGCTAAATGAGGGGGGTAGCCTCTCTATTTATAGAACTTCCAGGCTTATCCATCTTATCTCTAAGATAGGATAAGAAATCCACTCTGACAAATCATATTCCATACCTTAACTCTTATCTCAGTACATGTAGGCTTATCTCGTTAAGATAAGATTATCTCGTTAAGATAAGATAAACCTTATCATTTTACATGGGTTCCACATTTTTAGACTTTTTACAAATAAAATACACAAAATATTTATGACCTCACTCCTTGTCCTTATTACCAATATAATATTTCTAATTCCTAATCATGTAGACCCTACTTCTCTAATTACCCAAACTTTGACATTTTAACATTACCGGACCACTTACGACAAATATTTACTTTTTACACACATTCCTATTGTACTTTGACTCATTATCGTACTCCACATTATTGGCGACACCGTACTGGCGGCCCCCGTTATCTTCTATCAGACGCTACTACTAATTACACTTAACAACATCCTATTCCTAATACATACATTAATGAAATAGAAATTATGGAGGAAAATTTTAGTGTCGACATCTTCCCCTTCCTAGCTTCTACTCCGTCCTCGAGTAGACTATTCTCAGTGCTTGGAAAATCTTCAACTTGTCGTGGTTGACCCATTTCAGTAATGGGAGTGCCATCTAATTCCTCCAAATGGTCAGATGCGTACCATTTTCATGCACAGTCTGCTATTTTGTAAGGCCCTATCCATTTTGGAAGAAATTTTCTCTCTCTTTCTTTTTTGTATCTGAATCATATACTAGGACCAAGTCATTCACTTGAAATGGAGACCACTAGATCTTTTGATCAAAGTACTCCTTCTGCTTCATTTTCTTCTTATAGCTTGTATCCTTTGCTATTTCCCTCATTTCCTCTAGCAAATGAAGATGTACCAACCTTTCTTTTACTGAATCACTTTCATCCATCCTTTCATCTTTCATAACTCTCACAGTGGGAATATCAAACTCAATAGGAAGAAGCTGGATCAATGCCATAGGCCAACCGAAATGGGAGTATCCTGTTGCTAACTTTGATGTTGCCCTATATGCCCACAATGCTTTGCATGAATCCTTTTATCCCATTTATGTACTGCAAGGCTGCATCTTTTGCTAGAATTTGACACAAAGACAAAATTTGTTCGTTCCACTGTCCATTTGTGCTTGGCTTGTATGTTGTTGCCTTCTGTGCTTGATAGAAAACTTATTGACTAGGGCTTCTACCACCTCATTAATGAAGTGGCTTCCTTGATCTCGTTACAATTTCTAATGGACAACCAAATCGGTGACAATGCGTTCATATATGAACCTTGCCACTTCATCCATGGAAGTCGCTTTTCAATGGCCTAGCTTCAACCCACTTGGTTAAATAATGCAGGCAACTACAATATACTTATTTTGACGTGATGTAGTTGGAAGTGGACCTACAATGTCTATTCCCCATTTTTCAAAGGGACCAAGGGAAGAATAGGACATAATGGAGCTGATGAAGTCTTACGGTTACTATGTGTTTGACAAATATCACATGTCTTACAATAATTATAACAGTCTTTAAAAAGAGTGGGCGGTGATAACTCGCATCCAAGATCCTTCTTGCTGTAAGTTGTCCAGGAGAAGTGCCCTTCACATGTACCATTGTGGAATTCTTCTAGCATCTCCTTTCCTTGATCACGTCCAATCGCCCCTTTGTCTTGTCCATCGTGTCCTATTCAAAATAATGCTCCATGCAGAATAGAGTATGGACGACTGGCTTGAGTAATCTTTCTCTTAGTCTTTGCATTGGCACCATCAGGAAACTTGAATTCATTTAGATAATTCCAAATATCTATGTATTCACTAGGGATTGTGTCAAGGGAGAACAATGCTGCATCGGAAAATCATCATCATCACAAGATGATCCTAAACCATCATAGGCTCAAGAGAGTGCATCTGCATTGACATGCTTCTTTCCTGGCCTATCTATAATATCAAATTCAAATTCTTGTAGCAAAATTATCCATCTTGCTATCCTCCCTGATGGGTTAGGCTTATTGACAATATATTTTAGAGCCTGATGATCCGTTACAACTATAAATTTCTGCCCTAGCAAGTAATTTCTAAACTTCTTTACAGCAAAAATGATAGCTAGAGCCTCTTTTTCGATTCATGTATAGTTTACCTCAAAGACCTTTGCTCATTTGTCTGCAAGCTCCCAAAGTAAATTGGATGTTCATTCCCATTTTCATCCTTTTGGCTCAAAGTACTACCTAGTGCTGCATCTGAGGCATCAGTGTACACAATGAATGGCTTGCTCCAATCTGGATTCTTCAAAACAGGTGAAGACACCAGGGCTTCCTTCAGTTGTCCAAAAGCTTCATGCGCCTTGTTTCCTGGTTCATAAGCAACATCCTTCTTCAAGAACTGGGTTAGTGGCTGTGAAATCTTTGAGAAATTCTTGATGAACCTTCTATAGTAACCCACATGGCCTAAAAATGATCTCAACTTACTTCTATTCATAGGAAATGGTAAATCTTTGATTTTTGAAACTTTATCAAGATCAGTACCAATACCATCTCTGGATACAACATGCCCTAACAAAACACCTTTAGAACATCCAAAGACACACTTTGTAGGGTTTAGTGAGGCTTGTGCTTCATCTAACCTTTGAAATGTTGTCTCCATCCGTGCGGTGGTCCAACTTGCTCCCATAGATGCAAAAATCATCCAGAAATACTCTGATGAAGGTCCCAATGTAGGGTTTGAACACCCTATTCATCAAACGCTAGAATGTTGCTGGAGCATTACACAACCCAAAAGGCATAACTCTATAAGCAAACGTTCCCCAAGGAGTGGTGAATGTGGTCTTCAGCTGATCTTTCTCTGCTATACGAACTTGGTTGTAGCCGCTATATCCATCAACAAAACTATAGCACTCCTGGCCAGCTACTTCGTCCAAGATCTGATCTGAAAATGGAAGAGGGTAATGATCCTTCTTTGTTGCCTTATTGAGCTTCCCCGTAATCAACACAAATGCGTAGCTTCCCATTCTTTTTTATTGAGATCACAATGGAGAAACCCATTCGAATTCTCCACAAAGAAATATGAATCCCGCATCAAGCAACTTATCTATTTCTTCTTTTACGGTCTTGGAAAAATTAGGATTCATTCTATATGGCATTTGCTTTATAGGCTTAGCACCATCTACCACTCAATACAATGTTCTACCCAACTTACTTGACGAAGTTCCTTGTAATCAAAAGTGAATAGGTGTATGTACCTTCGAAAGAGCTGGAGGTAGGATTCCTTCTCACTCTCCATCACAGCATCACCAATCTTTATTTGTTGGAGACGATCATCAATTTCTTCTTCAGATAATTTTATGGGGTCATGAGTTGGTGTGACTGGCAGATATCCATGACTCAAAACATCCACCTCACTTTCTTCATCTTCGATGTCCACTTCACTTTGTACTAGAGTAATCGAGAGGATGTCCAATCATCGCCATCACTTGAATCCACAGGTTCTACTTTATGATGTCGAGGGATCACGTTTATCTTCACCCTCTCTCTACCACGTCCAAGTGTCATGAAACCTTCATTCCAGTAGTTTCTTGCATGAACTCTCCTTAGCCATGGTCTTCCCAGCAGCATTGGGTACGCAACAGTACCATTTTTCATCACCTGAAAGTCTACCACACATACCACACCCATAACAGATATTGCCACATTTGAAATTACACCTTCTGGTTTAGTTTTTCCCTTATTTAATGACCTTAACATAAGTGTTGAAGGGCGATCAATTTTTAACCCCAACATATTCATTACAGACTCGGTCATTACATTAACTGCAGCACCTCCATCAACTAAGACATCATGAATTGAAATACCATTACATAATACCTCAGCTTGTGGAGCATAGGGATCTGCCTCTGCCTCCAAAACAGGGACCTCAACCTCCTTCCTTCTTCGAGCATTGAGTCCACCTCGCAACTCCCGCCTCTTCTCAGAAGACATAGCCAAGAGTTGACCATATGTAATATTTGCAGGCCTTTTGGACAGATCTTCCAAGATGGAGTATGGTCCTTGCCCACGTGAAATCGAGAAAATCCCGCACACCCAACTTTCTTCTCCTATGTTTCTTACTAGTTTCTTCTTTCATCTTCTTAGGATCATTTCCATCTTGATTATTTTTTTCTTTTCTTTTGTTACAAACACATCTACTTCATTATTTCTGCTCTTATCTACTACATCAAAAGAATTCACAGGTGCTTTTCCTTTATCATTATCTCCCTTACCAGATGTAGAAGCTCTATCTGGACAATTATACTTATAATGACCCTTTTTATAACAACCATAACAAACAACTTCAGAAATATTTCTCTTTGGACCTCTATCTCCTCCCTGAGAACTAAATTCCTTTCCTTGAAGAAGATTAATAGTTAACTGACCCATCTTTTTGAGCAGATCTTCATACTCAGTAGATGTATTAGGAGAAATATTTGTGCTCACCGGGAGTGGTTGTGGATTCAGGACCAAAGGTGCTGGTGTAGGCTCTACTTTAGCAACAATTTCTTTGGGCTCCTCTTCCATGCTTTCTTCTTGCCTTCTTGCAATCTCCTTTGCTTGTTCAATGGTGGCTAGGTCATACTTCACTCGTTGTCTGATCTCTGGCTTCATCCCAAGAATGAAGTGCTTACAGAGGAGATTATCCACGCCATTCATCAACCCATCCGCTAGTCCTTCCTTCCGGATCTGGGCATCGAGCTTCCTCCTTAGCTCTAGAACACGAGCATGATAATCCCTTATCTTCTCCTTCTCTCCTTGGGATAGCTTTGTGATCTCGATCATGAGATCTGCATATTTCTGTTGTTCACCAAATTCTTCAAGAAAACTTTCAGTTAATAAATCCCATGAATTTTTCACATTATCACCTAGTGTTTTAAACCACCTAAGTGCTGAACCATCCAAAAGGTAGGAAAAATTCAGTCCATTGTTCCCTTCTTATAAGGCCATTACAAATACAAGATCGCTTAAATTCTTGAATGAAAGAAGAAGCATCTTCATTAGATTGAGCTGAAAAAAGCAGAATCTTTCCCATTTTCAAAAGTAACCACCGTGAAATACCAACCCACAAGTACAATTAACAAGACTTATGTGCACAAATAATTGGAATCACTATACTAGAAAGTGACTTTACACCTTTCTACGGTAAAATAGAAATGACCACGGTAAACTATGGTAAAAATTGACTTACTACGGTAAAACCGACTTTCTTTGCGGTAAACACTATTCACGGTAAAAAGTGAAGTTAATGCGGTAAATACTATTCATGGTAAAAGTGACTTTATCATGGTAATTACTATTCCCAAAGAAAAAGGACTTTACTGTGGGTAACTACTATTCATGGCAAAATGCCTTTACCATGGTAACTACTATGCATAAAGTAAAAACAAGGTTACCCTCCAATTGATTTTTGACTTAGTGGGAATATCTCTCCGAAAATCCACCAACGAGGAATGGTCCTGCAACGGAACCAAAATGTCATCAGCAATCCGCACTATGATAATTCTTCACCGGAACTCCTCGTCTTTATGATTATTTACTAATGCACGACCTTTTTAGTTTGGTGGACGTAATCTGGAAACAAAACAACAACATAACACAAGAATACCATTGACTATGATAAGACAGAATGACGAAAAATCTGAAATATCAAAATAAATTATAATATTAACATGAAACTGTTACAATCTCACCCATGAGATTCTTCAACAAGACTATGGGAGAAACTTTACAATTACACCTCTCGATGGCTTCTTCAACACACCTTTAACTGATGGCTTCCTTCGCACACTTCCTACAATATTTCTCACTACTTCTTTCTATGCTAAATGAGGGGGGTGGCCTCTCTATTTATAGAACTTCCAGGCTTATCCATCCTATCTCTAAGATAGGATAAGAAATCCACTACGACAAATCATATTCCATACCTTAACTCTTATCTGCATGTAGGCTTATCTCATTAAGATAAGATAAACCTTATCATTTTACATGGGTTCCACATTTTTAGACTTTTTACAAATAAAATACACAAAATATTTATGACCTCACTCCTTGTCCTTATTACCAATATAATATTTCTAATTCCTAATCACGTAGACCCTACTTCTCTAATTACCCAAACTTTGACATTTTAACATTACTGGACCACTTACGACAAATATTTACTTTTTACAACATTCCTATTGTACTTTGGATTCACAGCTACCGTACTCCACATTATTGGCGACACCGCATCTTGATGGCGCCGTTATCTTCTATCGACGCTACTACTAATTACACTTAACAACATCCTATTCCTAATACATACATTAATGAAATAGAAATTATGGAGGAAAATTTTAGTAGTGTGATAAAGAGCATAGTTGGTACCAGAAATATGATTTGAACCAGACTTCTATAGACCATACCGAATTGTATGATGCCTTCCTTGCAGTTCCATATCCCTAAGTTTGAGAAATAGATAAACAACATGTTGAAGGACATCAAGAATGGAGCGACTAAGAGTGTTTAGGACTATGATGCATAGTTCAAAAATATTTTATAAAATTTATCTCATGATATTCACTCGAGTCAAATGCTCAATTGATTGATAAGAGACCGATCATGCCTTTTAGAAGGGCACTCTCACACAAGACTTATACAGATCCACGTGAGGTGCGTGAGGTAGCTCTATGTGTTGAGGTAGTGGAAAGTGTAGCCATAGGAGTCACCCCATTTTTGGAGGCTCATATTATAGCAATGGAAAAATAATTAAAGAAATTATCAACAAATTCAACACATGATATGCATAGTGGTATTTTGTGCATAGATTGTATGCACCATATTGTTGGACTTTGAGATTTGTCACTTGGATCATGATTCAAGTAGGTGCCTATTATTTAATGCACTTTGTATGTAAGGAATAAAATATCCTCTTACTACAAGATATGCATGTCTACCACTCATGATATTGATAATTTTAGGTTGATTGACCAAATTCATGATGTCATTGATATTGGTGTGTGACAGACCAATGTTGTAAATAATTCTTAGGAACAATCACAATGAATGGTTCTCTCGATGGAGTACGAGGTAGAGGTTGAGGTTACTTATGGAGGATTCATAGGATGAGGTTGCATTGATCAAAGAATTGAATTTCCATGAGGAACATGTTATACATGTATCCCCTAATCACTACAGTGTGAATTCCCTCGAATGTTGTTTGTTCTTTTTCAAAAAGAACCGTAACTATGAATAATGTCTAGAATTGTATGAAAACTTAATTAAGTAGCAAAATAAGGAAAAGGTCACATGAATGGATAGATCATAGCGCACTATGGTAGATCGGTGGATGTCAAAGTTAGAGCACAGGTCCCGAATTGGTACATGTGAAGATAACTACAAACGATGAGGTTGCACTGTCGGGGAAGTTCCAAAGAAGAAGTTCATTATTGCAAAGGAGGAAGTATTAGATGAAAAGTATCCAAACCCTACACAGAATAATGAGGTTTATCAAGAAACCATGGAGATAATTAAGAACTTGCGGGTGAGATATAATGTTTCAAAGAATAGACGTAGAAGATAGAACAAAAGAAAACAACTGAATTTCCTCGGATGGATTTTGATTATTTAAAGGAGGTTTCCAAGATGCTTGTGATAAGATCACATCATTCCTTTATTAGGGGAATGACTAAGTGAAAATACATCGTGTGCTATAGTTGAGTGTGAAAGATAGATTTTGCATGCTAAACTCCCTCCTCATTGTCTAGATTATGACAAAGAGATCAATCTAAATAATATTGTTGATGTATGGCTCTTGAGTAAAATTTTGATTGATATAGATGTAGAAGTGAATGTAATCTCACCTTGGACGTGTGGATTCAGATGGGGAGACAACCATTGCATCCATCTTTGAATGTGTTGTTAATAGAAAATAGGACTGAATCCACACCCATTAGAGTTTTTAAGGATGCTAGTATTATTATTCAAGGGGCCAAGTTCATTGGGGGTTTTGAGGTCTTGGCACTTGCAGAGGTATATAGTTTCCCAACATTATTTGGGAACCCTTGGTGTTATGCCAAAAATGTTGATTTTTGATTCAATAAAGATTACATCAATTTTGAGAACAAAGAGGATCACGTCATCATTCCTTTGGTAGATGGAAAAGCCACACCTTATGTAGAACATTTGAGTGAAGAGGATTTGAACAGAATTTATGTGTGCACCATTCGAAATCCCGAAGTACTTGAGCCATCAACGGAACAAGTTCTCCAATGGGATAATGCACAATCATAAGTGATAGTAAAAATGTTGAATGTGATAATTGGGAACATGTCACTTATGAGATGGTTGTGCGTGAGGTAAGAAGTGCGATTACGTATGTAAGAAGGCCACGTTGTGTTAGGCACTTTGGCAGAACCAAGTACCAAGGTATACTAGGTGAAGGAAATCTCAAGCATTCTGCGTGATATAGAGGTTCAATGGACAGATCAAGTGGAAAGAAAGAACGTTCTAGTTTATACTCTATGCGGGATGATAACGTGCTAGTGGATGGTTCTTAGAGATAGTATTATGGAATGGTGAGAGGTGAGAATCGCTTTCTCTACAAGATTTATTCATAGAAATTCACCCACCAAGATATGTACATTTCATGGGAAGGATGCTCAACACCATGTTCAACAGTGTGAGAGACTCTAGAAAGAGTTGCAAGAGGTCTTACCACCTTCCGTAGTTCCCACTTTTTCTAGGCGCATCTATCTAATGACTTCTTAATTCATAGTTATGATTTGAATGGTATTTTGACATATTTTGGACATTATGTTATTTGATCTTCATGGACATGTATGGTGATTTGGGCGTGTAGCACCAATTTAGTTTTGATTATCATGTTGGCACATTTTTTTTTATTGAAAAGAATAACCATATAATAAATAATGAAGTACAATGTTAATCATACAAAAACAGGTGGAAAAGATCACACCCCATATGCAGGATCAAAGTAGCCATAAAGGCTACAAGTAGCAAAGTGTCATGTCAAAAGATGCATTTTCAATCAAAAAGATTAAAACAGATCATCCGAGAACTAGAAAAAATCCAAACATGGAGGAAGGTGGCAGTGGCAGAAGGCTCTTTGGAAGGTCACCCCAACCACCAAGAGTAGTATTAGGGGCTTCATCAGGCTGCTCCCAGCCATCAGTTTGCTATTGTTCCTCCTCGTTTTCCCACCGAGAAGGTGAAATGGCAAGAGAAAGCCGTGAAAACTTTGGTGATCGGGCATCGCCTCTTAGAGCCACCACTGCTAGAGCCCAGCCAACCAAACACCCCAGAGCAGGCGGAGTCCAAGATGGAGGTGGAGAGACCTGCCGGTGAGGAGAGGTGCTACGCCGCCCATGTGCTAGGCCTTGGTTAAAGTTATGCCACCCATGGGACGAGTGGCGGCCTTGCGATCGGGATCGGTGGAGAGGGGAATTAGGCGGGATGTGGCTAACAGCACAAAGGGCACTCCCCCAATGGTCTAGTAGCATTTGCAGGTGTTCAACTTCAATGTAGAATTTCTCCACCTAAACCTGGATCTGAAGTGAAACATTGGAGATGACAAAAAGCTTGTTAGAAATAGCAAAAATCTATCCATTGTCTCTTTATAAAAAATAGTAGCATTTTTAGATTTCCAAATGTGATATAAAATAGCCTCTCTTAAACAATGCCAAATGTTGTAAAATTTTGCAGGAATAAAAGCCGGATCCCCGGAAGAACAATTTTCACGTGAATAAGGTGGGAAAAAAGGTTGAAAAAGGGTACGAATCCGGTGGTAGGAAGACTAAGAATGAGGGCAGAACCAAAAGAGATGAAGAAGAGTCTCAAGATGGTTGCAGAATGGGCGGTGTGGTGGGGGAGCTCCCGAATAACAAGATGCTTGTCCGTAGGAAGCCCTTGATGAAGAATGCTACGAGAGAAATTGTGCAACTTTGGGGTCTATAGGAATGGCCCAAATGAATTTGAAGCATTGTTTCCACCCAAAATGAGTGGAATGCAGGCTCCATCAAGCATTTAACTTCTAGAGAGGAAGCTGCTTCTGGGTGAGAAGCTTGTAACCCAACCGAGGTTTATATTTTCTGAAGGGGGTGGCAGAGGGCCAGTGCCAATCAAACCACCACGGGTACTGCGTAGTAACACAAATTTTATATAAACAATCTCCAAGTATGATATCTTGAATGATAGAAATGGCTTGTTTGTCATTGTCATTTAGAGAAAAATTAGCTTTTAGGCTATCCCAAGGAAGCCAATCCCTAGTGATGGGACAAAAAAGGTCCTGAATATACTGAATCCCTTTTTTGAAAAAACATAAACCCTTGAGCTGCAAGGAAAGAGCAAGGGGTTTGTCATGAAATTGAAGCACTGGATTCCACCACAAACTAAGAGAATTAAGAGAGAGCCTGTTTTGGAAACCACCACCTGCCCAGGAGTAGATGGGGTTTGAGAAGCTCCCAAGCTTTCCATATGCTTTTGCCATGAAAAATCCACCTATTTTAACGGTAGTAGGGCATATAAGCAAGGAGTAGTAGTTCAAACCCCGACATGCCTTTTAATTAAGCGGAGACCCTTGAGATATACGGTTTTGAGAAGATTTTTCCAAGATTCCTCACCTTCAAGGCTGCAAATAATCCATTTGGTAGTGAGCGCAGACCCATGTATATGACTTTTGATTATCCCAAGACCACCAATGTCCTTAGGTGTACAACATATGTCCAAAGAAACTCTGTGAAAACCATGGTTCCCTTGGTGGCCCACAAAAAGTCATGCGAGAATTTTCTCCGACCTATTATAAGCGGCTTTAGAGGGTGCCCAACATGATGAGTAATAGACATGAGTGGTGGCCAGAACCTTGGAGAAGACTTGGAATTTTCCAGCAAGAGATAGATGCTTGGTAACCCAAAAGAGATTTTTGCTCAACTCGTTGAATCACATAATTCCAAATATTAGCAGGGGATGCCATAAAGGCAAAGGGAATGCCTAAAAATTTGAATTGAACACTAGGTTCAATCCAAAGCCATTGGAATCCCTCTAGCCAAGGAGGTTTGGGACCCATCACCTATTTGTAACATTGGGTTTTCTTCCATTGGATAGCAGAACCAGAAGAAAGACAAAAAATATCAAGGCATTTCATGGCATTAGTGACAAAGGCCTCCGTTTCAGCCTAAGTGAGAAAAGAGTCATCTACAAAGTGACCATTAATTAACTGCTTATGAGAGGAAGGTAGTTGAATACTTTTAACAAGACTAGCATTGACATCATTAGCAAGTAAGTAGCTCAGAACTTCAGCAACAATGACATAAAGAGAAGGAGCAAGAGGGAAACCTTGCGGATGGAACGATGAAGAGAGAATCTCTCAAACTGTTGACCATTGATAGTAATACATGCACTTGCATTTTGAAAGAGCATATTGACAGAGTGGATAAATCTGGGTCCAAAACCAATAGCTTGCAAAGCTGCAGCATGGCGGAATGAAAGGCCACTCAAATTTGTCATAGGATTTCTCAAAATCAATTTTAATAAACAGATTTGGTTGAGAAGTTTGACGGGCATATTCCGTGCCCTCCCAAATTGAAATTGTTTTCCAAAATATATTTGTTCTTGATAAAGCTGGTTTTCGCTTTTGATGATCAGGGGCAGTAGATTAGTGAGCCTAATAGCAAGGGATTTGGCAATAATTTTGTATGAGACATTGAGCAGAGTTATTGACCGCCAACTAGTGATAAGCTCGGGATCCCCAGACTTAGGAATGAATTTGATGTTTCCTTGGTTGATCAGATCACCCAAGGTGTTGGAGGACATCACTTCCAGCTAGAATTGATGTAGATCCGGACCAACAATTGTCCATAGAGACTGGTAGAACTCACAAGGAAAACCATCAACACTAGGGGCTTTATCAGAGGCCATCTACATAACAACTTGCTTCAAGTCATCAAGAGTGAGAGGTCTATCATAGGTGTTGGCACATTTTAATTGATGTTGTGGATATTAACTTATTGTTATGTTATTTAGGCCAAATTAATATATGATGGATACATATCTTAGTTACACATCTTGATGATATAGTTTATTCTATTTTTGATGAGAACATATGATAGCATGCATATATGTCATTTATATGAAATGCGGTGGCTAACACATGGTGAATTGGTTTGAAATTGTGCATGTTTCTCTATTACAACTCCATGTTAATGTTGTGATATCGTAGATTTCATGTTTAGACTTGATCGTTTACTGAGTAGTTGATTTACACTTATATTGGGCAGATGTGTTTAATGTGTGCATTGAGTGTGCAGGTTACAGGGCATAGGAGAACGTGGGTTTTAGGGTGGCTACACAAATTTTGCACAAGCGGCCCATAGGGATAAGTCCTAACCATGTTAGCTGTATGAGGCCTTATAGTTTTATTTTATTGTTGGGCACCATGAGTGACCCTTATTTGTAATGTTGTATGTCATGTAAAATTAATTGTGATTAGGTTGTTTATTTTGTTAAGTAAACTAGGTTGGGGGACTTAATGGTCCCCACTTGCATTAAGTTTTGCATTTGTGTAAGTGTGTGTTAATTGAATAGTATTAGGGTCACATCAGCACCCTTGAGTGGTCCCCACATCTTCTACATATGTGGTCAAATGTGCCAAACCCGAAATTGGGCTATTTATGGAATTTTAAGTGACCCCTTTTAGTTTTGGGAGTTCACTTAGCATGAAAATAAGCCCTTGGACCCTACCTATTAGGTAGAGGGATTAATTTAAAGGTATGAAGGGATTTTCCCTCCCATTTAGCCTCACTTTTGTCACCATCCATGTAAGATGGATTGGAATGTGTGTGTTGTGAAAATTTACACAAACTTGTCTCATTTTAGTTTTGGTCAATTTGGGAGAAGGGTGTTTAAAAGTGAGTTTTTCTTTTCTCTGTTTTATTTTGGGAATATCTGACTTGGAGGGAAGAGAGGGGTGATACATGTCACTCCCTCATTTGTGAGGAAATTTAATTGCTTTTCTTCAAATACTCCCTCTTGTGGAAGAACTAAGACTTTTTCTTTTTGATTTGTTTTTGTGCTTGAGACTTTTGGAAGTGGGAGCTTTTCTTGGACAAGGGATTGGGAAAATATTAGAGTTTTAGAGAGCTTGTGGAGGTAGGCTCCTTGATCTTATGTTATGTTATTTGGCATGTTAGATTTAGTTTTTCTTATGGTTGAAGTATTGTTTTGTTGCATGTGTTGAATGGTTTACTTGTTGGGTTATTTGTTATTTTCTCCATCCATCATATGGCTTGATGGATTTTGGAGTTTTATTGGGGAAGAGGGAGGTATTTTCCCTCTTAAACCTCATGGCTTGATGGGCAATCCATGTTGGTTCATTTTTTCCCTCATATGGTTTTAGGTGGGGAAGGTGGTTCATATGGTTTGAACCCCTCCCCTTCCCCATCCTTGGAGAGGAAACCCAATGGGTTTGAAAATCCTCCCAAGGAATATTTTAGGAAAATGGGTGGAGCAATAAGGAGGGATTGTTATCTTGGAGGGATAAGGAGGTTTTGTGAAGAATCTTGTAAGTGTGCATCCTATGGTTGGACCACACTCTTTAAAATTTTGGATGTCTCATCTACTCTTCCCCATTTTTGAGGATGAATATGGTTTTCTCCTCTTTTCTTTTTGTTGGTAAATGTGTGTTTTCTTTATGTATGGCTTTTTCTTGTATGTGATTTTAATCTGTTGTTTATGTCTCCTAAATATTGTGCACATTTTTTGAAGCTAGATCTCTCTCCCATGGGATTGGGGGAGGCTAGCATGTCTTCCAACCTTTGGAAAGGTGTGTAATGATGCCTATAGGCTGGGTGGTAAAACAAGTCTTTCTCTATGTGTTGGTTTCTTGGAAAAACACTCAAAGTTGTAGATGAAGTATGGAGATGGTTGGAGTTTCTTGAAATCATGTTTTCTCATTGTTTTCTCCAATTTTTGTGAACACTACTCTCATTGTAATCTCATGGATATGGATATTTGGGAAGTTTCTTTGTCTTGTAAATTTTCCATTTTGTGATTTGGGATTGCTTGTAAACTAGTGTCACATTTGTATATGTAACCTTCCTTCAATCTTGGAAAGAAGACTTGTAATGTTGATTCCTTATGTATCTTAAGTATTTTGAAATTATGTTGTTTTGGAGAGCTTAAGCTTCATTGTAGTGTAAACCATTCTTGCATGAAGAAAGTTGTAAAAACCTTGTAACTTGGAAAGTAATGCAAGTATTTTTATAAGAGTCCTTCCTTGTTAAAGATATTATTTATTTTGGTTGAAACCTTCCTTTGAAAACAAAAGAAATGATTGTTATATGAAGTGCAAAAAAAAAAGAATAATGCTACTCTTGTATTTCTTGTAGTATGGTAGATGATTAAGGAGAAAATGTGATATTTAGTGGGATCTACTTCTTGGTAGAAATATGTAGCATTATTTGGCTATTGCATTTTGAAAGGAAAGTTAGTTGTAATATGGAGCTTAAGGTTTAATATTGAATGGAAATAATTACCATTCTTGTAATACATCTCTTCTTGTAAATTCTTGCAACATTAGTGAATGGAATAAAATCAGTTTTACTCTCTTTCCTTGTTAACTTAACAAAATGGTTATATTAGTGAATCAAGTGTGATCATACCTCCTTCCTCACTAAGTTTAAAATTTGTTTCCAAGTTCTCTCTTATTAATTAAAATACAAAGTTACATTCCCTTTATTTATACAAATGAGTAAATAATTTTAAAATCTAATTTATTGGAAACTATGAAGTTGTATCTTTCACAAGACTTACAAATCATAATCTATCATTTTACAACTGACTTGCCATAATTTTTTTAACATAGCTTATAATATAAATATATTAAAATATATTTAATATAGTTATATTATATAATATAACTATAATAGTATCAAACATAGTATATGTTTCTTGATATATTATTACAGTGATATATTTGAATGTAATATTGTAAAATATATTATATTTATTTATTTATTTTATTAATATATATATATATATATAATCATTTATATCATTTATATATATAATATATATATTAATAAAAATAAATAAAACAAAAATAAAGTTATATTAAAAAATTGTGGTGAAGTTTCTAAGGTTTAAAAATAAAAACAAAGGAAATTAGGGAGGGCCGAACCCTCCCCAACCTGCGACTCCACCATTTCCCGGACCTAACTTCCACACCACCGTCCACCGCTCCCTTCCGCATTCACCCTCTCACCTTATGCTCCAACTTCCCATACACCCTTCCCCACGTGAAACCCCAACTCCCCTTCACACACCCCCACACCCTCTACGGATCCATCAAAACCCTTGCCCAATCATAGTCCACATGACCATTTAAAAACCCATTGCGATTTATTTTCCTAGTTCTTCCAAATCGATTTACATTTTATAATTTTTTTAATACACACACACAAATAGCCGGATTTTCCTTCTTCAAAAAAGAAAATTTGGTATTCTACATATCCGACTAGAGAATTAAATATGAAAAATAAATACACAAAATAAATAAATAAAGATAGTAGCTTGAAGCA
Source organism: Taxus wallichiana var. yunnanensis (assembly GCA_018340775.1). NCBI lineage: Eukaryota > Viridiplantae > Streptophyta > Pinopsida > Cupressales > Taxaceae > Taxus > Taxus wallichiana. The sequence goes on along the minus strand of CM031237.1, from coordinate 72,767,734 downwards.
ACCCCCCAAGAATCAATAACCTCCATGGCTCCTCCTCAACCTGCACATGCAAGAAAATAAAATGAAACAAATGAGAAGAGGAAAAGAAAGGAATAGAAAGGAAAAGAAAACAAGAATTTGGGATAAGGTAACTTTAGGGCAAGTTTGAAATCTAGGGCCAAGATTAGATTTATCCTAGGGTCCACATTAAACCCTACACAACTTTTAAGTCATGGGAATTTGATGGGAATGAGAAATAAAATAAAAGAAGGGTGTGTGGGGGCAAATAAAATTAAAAGGGGAAACTAATGAAATTTAAAAGGGGTGTGTAGACTTGTTATTTGTGACCCTAGAAAACTTATAATAGAAATAAATAATTAAGTTGGTATTGGACTAGTGATTACTTAATTTGGGTAAATCGAATTAATATAAAATAATTATTAACATGAATCGGTTAAGAAAAGTAATAGTATTTACTTTAAAAAAATATTTAGCCAAATTTTTAGTTACTTTTTGGTGTGGTTTCCTAGGTCCCAAGGTGGGGCATTAGACCTTTCTATGGGTGCACCAATTCTTCTATATCTTGTCGGGTTGTGCAAATGCATGGTATGTCTATGCCAAATTGAATAGAGAAACAAGGAACTAGCACGAACTAAGTGCATGTATGATTCATACCTTTGCCTAATTTTCCACTAAACCTCCCGTGAATGAAGCATTGTAGGTTATCATGTGCTTGATTATGGGAGCTAGTGTAAAGACCGAGGAACTTATCCAAGAATTACTAGCTAAGTCGATATGGAGGCACATACTAATGAAGAAGATAGTGATGTAGAATAACTTGGGTGCGCCTACCTATAAAAAGAAAAGGGTAAGATGTTATACATCATTGATGATGAAGAGGTGGAGAACATGGATGTTGAGCATACATAGGTACGAGAAAGGACTTAGATAGTGCAGATGAGAAGGAACGCACCAAACATGAGCCTATGAAAACTAAGAAGGTCAATTTTGGAACAAGTGTTAAACCTAATAAGGCCATCATCGGAGATTATTGGTCTAATGCTAAGGTTGCTAATATAATTGAGTTTCTACGTGAATACAAAGACTATTTCCTAGAGGCTACGGTGAATTGAAAGGAGTGCATGAATCTTGGGATGAGATGCAAATTAAGTTAAAGCAAGGTGTGCAACCAATTAGGAAGAGACATTTTGGAATGAATAGTAACCTACGTGTCAAATTTAAAGAAGAAATTAACAAGATGTTGAAATCTGGAATCATTGAGTCCAAAGAGGAATTATAATGGGTGAGCCCTATGGTGATCAATATAAAGAAAGATGGAAGAATTAGAATTTCTGTGGATTACAGGGAGTTGAATTTTACATGTGTAATAGATCAGTTTCCCACAACTTTTACTCAAGAAATCTTGGAAGGCATTGCAAGGTGCGAGATCTACTTCTTCATTGATGGATTTTCGGATATCATCGTGCACGAGATAGATAGAGATGGTCAAGAAAAGAAAAATTTCACCACCGAGCGGGATGCTTTACATACATGGTTATGCCATTTGGATTGAAGAATGCACTGCAGGTCTTTTTTGTACATTGTTGTACAAGCATTCCAAGATTTCATTCATAAGTTCTTGCAGGTTTACTTGGATGATTAGACAGTGTATGGGCTAGTGAAAGATCATTGTGATAATTTAATACTGATGTTTGAGAGGTGACGGTTCTTTGAGTATCTCCTTGGACATTAAGAAGTTTATTTTTTCTACATCTTTTGGGACTTTGTTGGGACACATCATTTGTAATGAAGGCTTCTTAGTGGACCCTACTAAGGTAGCATTCATTTTAGGCTTAAAGCAACCTACTAACTAGAGTGAGGTGTGTGGATTCTTAGGGCACACGAGGATATTACAAGAAATTTATCAAAGGATATGCTAATATTGTCACGCCCTTAGAAGAATTATTAAAGGTAAAAATTAAGTTCCATTGGGCTGAAGCGCAACAACTGCAAGCGTTTTAGACATTCAAGGAAAGGCTTACTACAACACCTATTTTTGTTTTCCTTCATGGACGAAAATGTTTCATGTGCATGTGGATTCCTCTAGCATGGCCATTAGCATGGTATTATCCCATAATGGAGAAGGTATTTTTGATCATCCTATTTGATTTTGAAGTAGTAAAATAACACTAAATGGACATAACTATACAGCTACAGAGCGCAAGGTGTTTTCCATTATCTACGTGTTGCACAAGTTTTGATAGTACTTGCTAACAACACCATTTATCTTTTATACATATCACATGCTATTGAATTAATCACCGAATAGTCCTTTTTTGCGGGGGTGCATATTCCGTTGGATTTTGTTATTTCATGAATTTTGTTTCACTGTGGTGGTTAAGCCAGGAAAGAGCAATTCTAGACCAGATCATTTATCAAGGATTAATTTAGGAAAGGATGTACAGAGCATTGAAGAAACAATGTCCGATTAATAACTATTCGATTAAATCACGTGCCCTTTGACTTAGAAGATATTTTTTTCTTTTTGTGAATAGGTGTGGCACTTGAAGGAATGAAGGCCTTGGAAAAGAAACAACTTGTTATACGTGTCATGCCTTATATGTTCATCAATTGAGAATTATAAAAACTAGGTTGAGATGAAGTTTTGCACCGGTGTGTACTTGAGCATGAGCATGAAGCTATTATGGAAAAGGCTCATGGTGGTATTGTAGGTGGAAATTATGTAGGAGATACCACCGTGCGTAAGATTTTACTCCCTAGTTTATGATGGGAAACATTGTATAACGATTGTAAAGAATATTGAAAGGCATGTCATCACTTTATCAACACCTTGGAAACCCTAGGGATAGAGATGAAATTCCTTTGAGGCCTATTGCTAGTGCAGAACCTTTTGAAAAGTGGACAATTGACTTTGTGGGTCCTATTTCCCACCACGCGTGTAGGACTGGATCACACTACATCATAACTTGTACAAATTATCTTATAAGGTGGGAAGAAGAGGTGCCTACAAATTATTATATGATAACTACAACAATAAGGTTTATGGGGAGAACATTATCAATAGGTATATATGCCCTTTGAGTTTGACAAGTGATAGGGGTACTCATTTCCTTAATGAGACCATTGATATTATTGACAGAAATTATGGTTGCACACAATAGAACAACACCCTATCACCCTTAGGCTAATGGAATTTTTGAGACTTTCAACAAGATTTTGAGACAAACATTCACTAAAATTTGTGATGTTGGAAGAAAATAATGGGATGATAAAGTATTTGTTATACTTTGGGAAAACAAGACAACCTATAAGAGGTTGAATAAGGCCTATTGGTGCTCAATTTGATCTCACCCCATTTGCTCTAAAAATTCTTCAATCTACGGGCTCTGTCGTATTTTCTATTTCCCCAAATGGATGCGTGAAAGGTTTTCTTCATTTGTATGTTGTTGAAGATCCTTCTCCATGGTCATGGATCACATTTGGGCCTTGTATCATTTCCAAATTATTTTTCCTTAAAGAAAGATTCAATTCTAGGTGCAAATGGTGAAGTTCCCCTACATCTTACTATTCGATAGGCATGTTTTCCCTATCAAAATTTATCTCTAATGTCTGCAGATATGTGTTGATTCTTGATTGGATGCGGGTCGGTGGGGCATTTTGAAACTTTAAGGCCCGCTTCAACTCAAATCTTGTCCACGTGGAGGGCTAGCACTAATTTGAGGATCCGCCTCTGGTCTTTCCTTAGCAGTCACACCAAGGAGACACATGGTGAGCCCTCGCTTGTTTAGAGTCTTCACTTTTGGGAACCATATCAAAAGTGCGCCAAAGAGACACGTGGAGGTTTCGTCGGCTCCTCTCTATACTTAAACTTTTCAAGAAACTTTCTAAGGCCTGGGACACGTGGAGGGACCATGCCTACTTGGGACCTGCCCCTATACTTTACTTTTGAAGAAGTGGAGAAGGGACACATGGAGGTTTCCGTTGGGTATTCCCATACTTAGACTTTTCAATGGCCGATGAAACTTTCTCAAACCCTAGGCACGTGGCACCTTCCGCTGGTCCTTGAAATTTTTCAACAATTATGCTGGACTAAGACACATGGTGAGCCCGTGCTTGTTTAGGGTCTCCGCTTTAGGGCACCATATCAAAGGTGCACCAAAGAGGCATGTTGCACCTTCCGCTGGTCCTTAAAAATTTTCAACAACTTTGTCGGACTAAGACACATGGTGAGCCCGCACTTGTTTAGGTTCTCCACTTTTGGGCACCATATCAAAGGTTCACCAAAGAGACACGTGGAGGCTTCTGTTGGCTCCTTTTTATACTGAAACTTTTTCAAAGGACAAAAGCTAATTTTTTGGGCCCAAGGCACGTGGAATCCCCGTGCTTGTTTGGAAACTTTCCTCTGTACTTCACCTTTGCAGTTGCGCTAAGAAAACATGTGGATGACTCTAATCTAAAGTTGAGAAAGGGGAGAATCAATAGTTGTGCATTGTATCTAATTTTGCCACTATTTTTGCTCCAAGACTCCTAAATATGTGAATACGCATTGTTTTTCATCATTTTTGATGAAATTCCTTTTTTTTTGTCTACAAAGTGCAATTGAATGGATTTAGAGCTTAATTTGTGAGTCCAAGGATTGTAAAGGTTGATATTTTGAAGTTGGAATTGCTCGGGCACTTGAAAAAATGGGAATCACCAAAGAAGAAGCTGGATGCGAGCAGATTTGTAGAGGAAAGAATGGGGAAAGGATGAAATGATGGAGGCTACAGCAAAGGTGAAAAACGACCGAGAGGAGATGAATGGGCTCCCAGGTTAAAAATTGATGGAAATATTTGCAATGATTCACCTTTTTGAATAATCTGATAACTTTTGTTGTAAATCTATTAAACTTAATTTTATGGAAATCATGATCAAACATGTAACAAAAAATGTTCATCGAATATTATTTTCTTGGGGGGAAATCTTTAATGTAAATGAGTGTTATAAAAATCATGCTTTAGTCATGCAAATGTTAGGGGTTGAATTCTTACAAGAAAATTTGAGAAATCCCATCTTCCTGAGAGACCATCTGAGAAACCTGTTAATCTCTTATGTTTTAGATTTGATCATGTCAAGTTGGTTGCAAGTGTACAACCATTGACAAGCTTTGAGACTATTCAAAGAAACTTTCCCTGCTAATGAATCTAATCAACTTTGAATTAATCTGTGTTAATCTTGGGAAAAATTGTGTCTATTTTATTTTAGAATGTCTACAAGTAGTTTTTCTTGTTCCTATTGTAATCTTGTGTTAAAATCCCTCCGAATCACACATGATCTTGTCCCTGTGATAGTTTAGTGGCATTTGTAATTTCATTACGAGAAGATCCTTCATCCTATAATGAGATAAACAATTTAAAATCACTTTACTATCATTTTGTTGATAAATATTGTCTGTAAGCCTTTGAGTGTATCTTAGGCGTGAGGAACCAGGGGTATTTAATGTTTAATTGAGTCTTTAGCTCGAGCCTTCGTGTTAAATTCTTGGAGATTTTGTGAAACCGTGCAAATTTGGGCCTCCATTGATGCACACCTTCTAGTTAAAGGAATATTTTAGCTATTATCAAAGCATTTTGTCATTTAGTTTTCCAAATTTTGTTAAGGTTCTCAAATATTTGGAAAAATCAAGTTTATCCTCGCTTAATGTCCAACTAAAAATTATTCAAAAATAATGAATCCTACCCGAACTACCCTATTTTCCCCGTATGTCCACAAATGAATAAATTATACTTTGTCAAAATATGTAGAAAACAATCAATATTCCATAATGTGTTTAGTAACCTTAACCTGTTTAGAAAATATCACCATTCTTTAGAAGTGACAACTTGTGAGAGTTAAATTGTGGTGCGTTGATCATATTTTCTCAAGGTTTCCTTTCAAATTTATGCAAAGAAGGATATATTCATTCTCCTTCAATAAGAGAGGTTACAAAATGGGTCCTCTCACCCCGGTCGAAAGGCACGGCCTAAAGTATTGAAGATAGATCAAATCCTTTTATATGGTGCTATCCATTTCTCCAACATCGAGTGATAAAGAGCTAGCTGAATCACCTCCCCAACTACAAAATGACATATGTGATGATTAAACTATCTCTCTAGTATTCTTGTTAAATCTTTGATGCTTCTCATATTTCAAGGGTGAATCAATTTGGATACCAACACCTAAATAGCACTATTTCTAGGGACTTATTAGCATTGTTTGAGGACTATTTAAAAACGGGGATCTATTTGTGTGACAAAAACACTTTTGGCGCCGTTGTCGGGAACTTCAAAGGCATTCTTATATTTGCCCTGGTAATGTTTCTTACATGATATAAGTGCAAATATGTTGTTTAAATGTCATCCTTTGTTGAGATTTGTAAGATTTGTGCAAGTTACAAGTTATGTGTGCAATATTTCCAGTTTCTGTTGGTTTTTGCACTAATTTTACATCATCAAAGTTAAATACAAGTAAAGGAAGGTCAGATTTATGAAGATTTGCATGAATTTAGTGTTGACAGACATTTGATAGATCAATTTTAGTGCATTTTCATAACTAAGGTGAAAATCCATAGTGGCGACTCTGTGTTGAATTAATTTTTGATAAATGCTAGTGTCTTAACCTCTCACATTGAAATTTATCATTAATCTCTGCAAAGATAGAAGGAAGAAGATATTTCTTCATTAAATACCCATCTAGAAGGTTGTTTCCAGGTGGGAAAGACAAATTAAAGGAAGAAGAATCTGAAAGTTATTGGAGATCGAAATCAAGAAAAGAGTTATCAATTGTAGAAATTGATCATCATGTCATAAAGATTGCCATACTTCCTCAAGTGCTTCTAAATCAGGTAGTATTTTTGTAGATCTGAATTATCCAACTAAGAGGGTCCTTCATTTGTATTTGAAAATTTTGCATTTCATTCTATCCTGTGTTTTCCAAAACGATAGATAGATCTTTCAAGAAACATAGTTTTTAGAGAACATTCATTCTAAGAATTGTATTCCTATGCCCCATAGACCCCTCACTCCTCATCATTCTGTTTCTCATGTAAGATCTCCTCTCCAAAACAATATGGCCCAACCCCACCTAGACCTCCATTTTTGTGAACACTTTTGGTCCTATAGATTTCGAGAGGTATGGTGGATATCCAAATGTTGTGCCCCAAAATGTTAGAAATAGACCGCCTAAATTTCAAGGAAATAATGCTATTACTGGTGATCAACACTTAAATATTTTTTTCAATATGATGGAAGAATTTGAGATCAAATTTGAGGATGTGTACATAAAATTGTTAAGGAAATATCCTATAAACTGGCCAGAGCAGAGAAGGGGATTGGACAAGGTTCCCAAGGTCAGCACAAGCCACAAGGTCAAGAAAGATTTGCAAATCATCCCAGAGGTGATCATAGATCAGATGACAGGGGTAAAGGGCCCGTGGGATCAAGAAATAGATAGCCCCAACCCTAGGAAAACAAATTGGTGCCTGATCCTTTAGCTATCAAAGTTGCTGTTGTTGAAGAAGCTCATGAAATTGAGTGGTGTGATAGTTGTTTCTTGCCACATTCTCCATGTGTTGTTGAAAAGGGAGTTGAGGAAGAAATTTATGATGATGAGATAGATGATGATGCATGCACGATGGATTGCTCTACAAGTTCACAACAAGGAGCAACCTCAATTGAGCTGATGAGTGCCAGAACTATTAAAGATTTCTAGGATTGCATTCACCGGTATTACCTCTTCCTCCCACTCATAATTTTGAGATTGATATGGTATAAGCTTTTGAGTTGCCTAATAATTATTTTGATTACTTAACGGCATTAATTATTAAGAAGTATGATGGAGGAATTCCTTCAAAAGAGGACAGAAGTTGTTAATGAATACATTAGTTGGCAATGAGAAAGAGTATAATACCGGAGAAAATTTATCAAAGGGGTAGGGCCTCAGGCCAAACCAAAAATTCCAGTGCTTAACAACATTCCTAAGGAAACCCCTGATAAAGATACATCTAGCAAAGGCCTTGTTTCCCCAAATAGAACTGGTATCCCTGCCCATGCTTAGACCATGAAAACTCCTTTGTTATCAGATGAGTTTTTCAGTCTTCCTCCAAATGTTGCTTTACCCAAATATGTTCCTTGTGACATAGCCCAAATATTGAGTCAAATCAAGATTATTGTTCCTATTGTTGAATTGATTAGAATTACAGAGCATAAGAAGAGGGTGCTTGAGTATTTGGGGCTTAAGGAAGAAAAGGTCACCCAGGGTAAAAATGTAAACAGTGTAGAGGTTCCTCCTACCATTGCAAAGTTGGAAAAACCCCAAGTACTAGAAGAACTAGGTGAGCCACCTGAAGTATATTTGGGAACATCCTTGGTTGAGTCTCAGCTGAAGGTGGATCCATTTTTCACTACTTTGATTATTAAGGATAAGCTGTTACACAACTTGTATGTTTGATTCTGGAGCATCATGCAATGTTATGCCTCTTGAGGTCATGAATGAGTTGGATCTCAAAGTAACAATAGCTTATGGGAAGTGCATTGCCATGGATTCCAGAGAGGTGCCAATGGTTAGATGTGTCAAGGGTTTTATAGTGCAACTTATAGCCTACCCAAGCAAGAACTTAAAGCTAGATGTTGTTATTGTTGATTTCCCTGCCAAATGGGGAATGTTGTTATCAAGAAAATGGGCTGCTAGTGTGGGTGGAAGTGTGTAAATGGACATGTATTATGCCACCATACCAATTGAGGGAAGCCTTGTGAAGTTACCTGGTGAAAAGAAAATTTTATATCTCATTGAGGACCCCAACAATGCTTCTTATGAAGTATTGCATGCAGACATTGATATTGATAACTCTGTGAGCTATGTTATTTTCAAGGATTATGAAATTGATTAATGCAAATATCCTGAATATATTGATTTTCCTGGGACTTTGATGTTCGATGCATCCTCAAGAGATGTTGAAAAACTTGACATAGGCATAAAGGATAATCCTGAAAAAATGTGGTCAGATAACAACTTGGATGGAGAAGAAAAACAATCATATGACCAGTTGTTAAAGACGTATCAGAACTGCTTAGCATGGTCATATCCAGAATCGAAGGCACTTGAAAATTTTCCTTGATTGTTTTCTCTGAATCAGGGTGCACACCATTGTACAATGTATAGTCTTTTGGTTTCATTCTACTTTTGTGTTTTTCTATTTTGGTTCATCCTGGTCCCAGTGACAAGTTTTTGTTGGTTTCTCAGTTCGTCTTGGGGGATTTGGTTATTGTCTTTCTGCTCTACAATATTGTTCTTGACTCCATTGCCCAATGGATTTTTGGCACATGGTTTTCTCTATTGCTCTTGCAGCACTCATAGGGAGTTCTAATCCCCGAGTCAGAGCCAATTTTGGTTCTCAATTTGATCTCACCCCGTTTTCTCTAAAAATTCTTCAATCTATGGGCTTTGTATTATTTTCTATTTCCCTGAATGGATGTGTGAAAGGTTTTCTTCATTTGTATGTTGTTGAAGATCTTTTTCATGGTCGTGGATCACATCTGGGCCTTGTATCATTTCCAAATTCTTTGTCCTTAAAGAAATATTCAATTCTGGGCACAAATGGTGAAGTTCCCCTACATATTACTACTCGACAGGCATGTTTTCCCTGTCAAAATTTATCTCGACATCTCTGCAGATACGTGTTCATTCTTGATTGGATGCAGGTCGGTGCGGAAATTTTAGACTTTAAGGCCCACTTCAACACAAATCTTGTCCATGTGGAGGGTCGTCACTCATTTGAGGATGCGCCTCTAGGTCCTACCTTAGCAGTTGCACTAATGAGACATGTGGTGAGCCCGTGCTTATTTAGAGTCTCTACTTTTGGGCACCATATCAAAAGTGTGCCAAAGAGACACGTGGAGGTTTCTGCTGACTCCTCTCTATACTTAAACTTTTCAAGAAAATTTATAAGGCACAGGACATTTGGAGGGCCCGCACCTACTTAGGACCTGCCCTTATACTTTACTTTTGAAGAAGCACCGAAAGGACACGTGGAGGTTTCCACTGGGTCTTCCCATACTTAGAATTTTCAATGGCTGATGAAACTTTCTTAGATCCTAGGCACGTGGTGCCTTCGTTGTCCTTGAACTTTTTAACAACTCTTTCGGACTGAGACACGTGGTGAGCCCATGCTTGTTTAGGGTCTTCACTTTTGGGCACCATATCAAAGGTGTGCCAAAGAGGCACATAAAGCTCACCTTCCATTGGTTCTTGAAATTTTTCAAAACTCTACCTTTCTGACCGAGACACATGGTGAGCCCGCACTTTTTTAGGATCTCCACTTTTGGGCACCATATCAAAGTGTGCCAAAGAGACACATGGAGGCTTCCGAGGCTCCTTTTATACTGAAATTTTTCAAAGGCCAAAAGGTAATTTTCTTGGGCCTAGGGCACGTGGAAGGCCTGCGCTTGTTTGGAAACTTACCTCTATACTTCACCTTTGCATTTGTACTAAGGAAATACATGGATGACTCTAATCTAAAGTTGAAAAAGGGGAGAATCAATGGTTGTTTTTCATTATATTTGATTTTTCTACCATTTTTGTTCCAAGACTCCTAAAGATGTGAATACACATTGTTTTTCATCATTTTTTGATGAAATTCCTTGTTGTTTTTGTCTAAAAGTGCAATTGAATGGATTTAGAGATTAATTTGTGAGTCCAAGGATTATAAAGGTTGATATTTTGAAGTTGGAATTGCTCAGGAACTTGCAAAAATGTGAATTACCAGAGAAGTTGGATGCAAAGCAGAGTTACAAAGGAAAGAATGGGAAAAGGATGAAATGATGGAGATTACATGCGCAAAGGATGAACAACGTGTTGCCAGAGGAGATGACTAGGTTCCCCAGTTAAAACAATGATGGAAATATTTGTAATGATTCACCTTTTTGAACAACTGAAAACTTTTTTTTGTAACTCTGTTAAACTTCATTTCCTAGAAATCATGATCAAACATGTAACAAACAAAGGTTCCTCAAATATTCTTTTCTTGGGGGAAAGCTTTAATGTAAATGAGTGTTTATAAAAGCATGCTTTAGTCATGAAAATGGTTGGGGGTTGAATTCTTACGAATTTTTTTGAGAAATCCCATCTTCTTGAGAGACCATCTGAGAAACATGTTAATCTCTTATGTTTTAGATTTGATCATTTCAAGATGGTTGCAAGTGTATAACCATTGACAAGCTCTGAGACTGTTCAAAGAAACTTTCCCTTGCGATGAATCTAATCAACTTCAAATTAATCTGTGTTAATCTTGGGAAAATTTGTGTCTACTTTATTTCAGAATGTCTACAAGTAGTTTTTCTTGTTCTATTGTAATCTTGTGTTAAAATCCCTCCGAATCACACATGATCTCGTCCATGTGATAGTTTAGTGGCATTTGCAATTTCATTACGAGAAGAGCCTTCATCCTGTAATGAGATAAACAATTTAAAATCACTTTACTATCATTTTGTTGATAAAGATTGTCTGTAAGCCTTTGAGTGTATCTTAGGCGTGAGGAACCAGGGGTCTTTAATGTTTAATTGAGTCTTTAGCTTGAGCCTTCATGTTAAATTCTTTGAGATTGTGTGAAACCATGCAAATTTGGGCCTCCATTGATGCACACCTTCTGGTTGAAGGAATATTTTAGCTATTCAAGGATTCCATCATTTAGTTTTCCAAATGTTGTTAAGGTTCTCAAAGATCTGGAAAAATCAAGTTTATCCTCGCTTAATATCCAACCAAAAATATTCAAAAACAAATGAATCCTACCCGAAATACACCCTTTTTCCTTATATGTCCACAAATGAATAAATTTTACTATCAAAATATGTAGAAGCAATCAGGATTCCATAATGTGTTTAGTAACCTTAACCCTGTTTAGAAAATATCACCATTCTTTAGAAGTGACTTGATCATATTTTCTCAAGGTTTCCTTTCAAATTTGTGCAAATAAGGATATATTCATTCTCCTTCACCAACAAAGGTTACAAAATGGTTCCTCTCACCCTGGTCAAAAGGCATGGCCTAAAGTAGTGAGGATAGATCAAATCCTTTTAGATGGTGCTATCCATTTCTCCAACATTTGAGTGACAAAGAGCTAGCTGAATCGTCTCTCTAGCTACAAAAACAAAATACATGATGATTCATCTGTCTCTCGGGCTTCTTGTTAAATCTTTGATGCTTCTCACTTGTAAGGGATAATCAATTTGGATACCATCAAGGCCACACCATTTTAGTTGGTGTTTTACATAAAGGCTATTCTACCAAAGTGCAATTCATGTTACCTTTTATGCGTATTGTGCATGCATGATTTTTTTCTAATGAGAAAGCACTTGAAGAATGCATTGACAACCTGATGTAGTTTGATGAAAGGCTTGTATAGCATGATGGAGTCTAAAGATAGAAAAGGCTAGGTAAAAAGCATGGCATGATAGGCATATGAAGGATAATAAGAGTGACTTTGGATAGATGGTTCTTTTGTATAATTCAAATTTTTATGCCACCCTAGAAAACTTAAAGTGTATTGGTTTGGACCATATATTGTGACTTATATACTTGATTCAGTGTTTTTCAGCTTAGAGACACTTTGGATGGGACACAATTGTTTGGTTACTTCAACGGGATTAGGTTGTAGACCTACTACAAATAAGTATTCTTGGTGTTTGTAATAAGGTATTATTGCCATTAAATTAGGTTTCCCTTAATTAATTTTCTTTACATGTGTTTCCTTTCATCGTTTCTATGCACTTAGTTCAATGTTTTGTGTAATATGCATTTTTGCGCGCCATAAGCTGATTATTATCTAAGGGTTTTGATGTGCAGAGGACTGTGCATACCTTTAGTATGGGGTGGAGTATATGCATGTTACATAGACCAAGTGTGGATGTTATCTAAAGATGGATATGCATAGAGAGAGTTTGTGCATGTGCTTTAAGTAAAGGTGTAGATAGAGAAAGATTTCTCATGATTGAAAACCATGTATGGATGGATGGATGCAATGTAATGCGAGGTTGGTTGCGGAGTGGAAACTACTTAGGGAAAGGCACATTGCATAAGTACTTTGGCACATGAAGGAACATGAAAGGATTTATGTGTGCTGAAGTAGTAGGCATGCCCGAAGGTTATGGTTATGGCACGGAACAATCAATGCATAAAATTTTACGAACACGAGTTAAAGCTAAGTATTGAGGTTGGTGGAGAGAAATAAATGTGGAATTTTTTTGAAAATATATGTAAGTTGGTGTTGTGAAATAATTTTCACCTTTGCAATCAAGAGCGTTCCAATGATTTCTTGATGAGCGAGCTAGCGAACAAGCTATGAAGTGTGGAGAGCTACAAACTAGTTGAATTTTTCATATTTACGCACCAGGATGATTTCCACTCCATTTGGGGAAGTGTCTCGAGAAAATACGAGGTGTACGAGGAAGAAATTTTATAATTAGGGTTTGGATTTAAGCTAGGGTCCGTGATTTCCAGCAATGCATTCAGTGGTCGAGTTGCAGAGCTCAAATTAGTTAAAAGGACACTTTTTTATAGTTGATATGGCATCGAAAAGAGCACCTCGAGTGTCCACAAGGGGAGGAAGTAGAATGATGTAAAGATCAAAGTAGAGGACACCCCGAAAGTCATTTCTCAAAGATGTAATACCCGGAGGGTGTTTTTATGGGTTGTGATTATGAATCACACATTCATTGGTGTAAAGTAAGTGATTGCAATCACAGAACTAAAGATAATAAGGATGAAATGGACAAGTTTCTAGTTATAAAGACAAAAAAGAGAACAGTGGATGGCATGGTTGTGTATGATGATGTAGGTGAGAAATTGTTGACAACGATGGGAGCATTTTAGTTGTATGAACTCCCTTACTTTGGTAAACAATAATATTTGTACCATTGGTTTATGAGAAAATTCCATGAGGACATTTTCTACTTTCTGGGCAATGGATGAGGATCAACGTGCCCCTAATTGGGGTCTAAAAGAATTAAGGATTTTAGGGACAAAGATCAACAATGATCTAACAAACAAACAAGGAATAATTATGACTAGAAAGAAATGGTTTACACAAAGGAAGGGCATGGAATGGACATCGAAAAGTTGAAGTATAAGTATCTAGTGGTTCAGGCGGTAGTGCACCTCCTCATATAGCTTAATGACCAAGAGAGATGGTCATAGGAAAATAAATTGTGGTTGCACATAGGAAAGAAAATGACTAAAGGTGTAGTTGATACTTGGTTGGTTTCATTGCTAAAACAATTATTGAGGAAGTACACCAAGGTGAGAAGATGAGTTTCACCGCAATCCTATTATCTCTTGCATTTGTAGAAATTAGACTGTCATGCGATGGGCCAAAGGATAAAGTTGGGAAATATCTTGAGGAGAAGAAATATCTTGCAGAGATATTTTATAAGTATAATTGTGATGGGACTATGAGTGGACCCTTTAAATTGAGAAAATAAAATTGGTATGATCGCTTGTATCTGCGTTCAAAGAAGAATGGAGAATACCAAATGATATTCCTATGATATTGGGTGAATAGGTACAATTTGTAGTATATCGGAGTTACGCATTGCATGTTTTTGTATGAAGGATGGAGAGTGGAGCACCTAATGAAAGCTCCCATATGCAATCACCATGCATTATTTCCAAGCATTTGTACATAGGCTTTCGGACGCATGTCGGTTTCTCTTTAATGCGAGACAAGGTAGACTATGAATACCACACCCTTAGGAAGACTTACGCATATCCAAGTAAGTCTGCATATATTGAAAGGTTAATTTCATATGACATTAACATGAAGGATATGAGTTTGTTCATTGGAAATTTGGGGACAGCCCTTGTGTATATTCACCTCAAACCAAGATTAGAAAATGGGAGATATGTGAAAAATGAAATCAAACTCCCTAGACCACTAAAGGGGAAGCATATAGTTGGTACTACAAGATGAATAAGACACCATGCCCTTTATGGAAGAAGAAGGAGAAGAAGAAGAACTGCAAAAAGAAAGTGGTGGCCTAGTACACAGGGGAAGAAGACATCCTATGGTTGGAGAGAAAATAGAGCATGAGTGACCCTATTTCACCGTTTTATTTAACTTTTCGAAATGATGAAATAGATAAGGGTAAGCGCCAAGGGGGAATACTTATTAAATGTTGGTCGATTGATGGTTGTTGTGCATGTTCTAACTTCTTGATCTACAACCGAATGTGAGATATTCCTTTTGGATAGGAGGAACTACTTGTAATAGAAAAAAACACCATAAGAGGATAGTTAAATGATATATGACAAAGGATTACCTAGCGTATGCTAATTCTAGGAAGTGTGATACTCCTAGATGGCTTTCAATCCACCGTTTTAAAACAAATAATGCAAGAAAAAAGTAAAGTCCTACTGTAGTTGATATGATTTAGGTATTTCATTCAAGTACAATAAGAAAATTCAATCACAATATGCTAGGCTATAGTTGGATCTGAGAGATGAGGTGTCTCAAAGTCTGCGGGACTAGTCAGGGTTTGATTCTAGGTTATTTAGGTCAACTGGTAGGGTGATTGTTGGGTCTATTCTTGGTCAAGGTATAAAACACAGAGACCAACGTCGGTCGATATGACCGATGTCGGTTTAGGTAGAACCGATGGCGGTTGTGGATAACCAGATGTTGGTATGGTCGAGGTAAAAGAAACTCAAATAGATTAAATGGTAGGGGTTGATCTGAGGTCAAATGAGGTTGGGAGAGTGGATGAGAAGGTCTATGGAGATCTCAAGTACACTCAGAAATGAATATTAGGTTGGAATGGTGATTTGGGTGTGTGGGTAAGGTAAATGGTGAGACTACAAGCTATTAAGAAAAGGAAGAATGAACATGCAAATTATAAACTAATGACAGGAATGACAAAAGTTAACTATGCTGAAATAGATAATGTTGGTAGAGATGTACTTACTGTGATGCAAATTTTGATGGTTGAATGGAGGTAGTTGTTGATTAGAAGAATAGTGTTGGATATCTTAGCATGATTCCCATAATGATTACGTGGGTGTTGTTGGTGCCCATTTTAATCCTCTGTTATTTTCCCATATTTCCCTTTGTTCTACATGCTCAAAAACATTTTTCTTTGAGTTTGATGGTTTGGAACTCGTCCCTTCTAGTTGAATGTTTTAAAAATTCTAACAAACTTATTGTTTTACTCTAGTTTGAGAGAAAAAAATCCATGCATGCCTTGTTTTTGCCCTAATTTTTTCAAAATCTACGAGCTCTGTCGTTTTTCCCTTTTTCCCGATCATGAAAAAATCAAAATTGATTGATTCATACTTGTATGTATTCAAAAATCCAATTCCAAGGTCGAGAAATGCTTAGAATCATGTTTTATCTGGTTCAAAATTGAAAAATTTGTTGTCCTTGGCAAAAATTGAATTCCAGGGCATCCCTGGCATTTTCTATATTTTGATGGTCAGATGGGCATCTTTTGCCCGTAAAATTCTTCCTCAACATGCATTGGTAACATGGCAGGTTCTAATTGGCGAAGGTTGGTGGAAAATTGTTCTAAATTTTCATTTTTTGCTTTTTTGGCAAAATGGTGAAATTGGTTCCATGGCTCCGCCTTTTCCAAAATTGCCTATGTGGCATGTTTTGATTAGCCAAGGAGAAGCGGGGGTAGGATTTCCTTGGAGATTTTTGACTTTATTTTGCAAATTTTTTAAAAGTAAAAAAATGGCCCGAAACCCCGTAGCCAATCGGGAGTGGACACGTGTCCTAAAAATAAAAAAGGGAGGAGTGGGCCGATGGGGGACTTAGAGTTTTTTAGCTCTATTTTTCTAAAGTTACATAATCGCCAACCTGCTCTAATCGGAGGAGGAGACATGGTAGGGATGAAATCGGGTGTCCAGCCCGCGGGGTTATTTGAAATTTTTTCTTTTTCCAAAAAGAGGTAAAATGTGTAGAATTGTCCCGTAGTTTCACTGGGACCCACATTTTGGACACGTGGCAGGCTAGGAAGGGGCGGGAAAAATGGAGAAATTTTCCATTTTTTCAAAAGGTTATAAAGTGAATATTTTTAACCCTGGGCCCGATCCAATCATATTGCGCCACATGTCTGGATTTATCAAAAATTAAAAAAGAAACCCAAGCTTATTTTTTGATCCCCATTTTCCACGTGGAGGGCTAGGATTAAAAGTTGAGGTCAGATTGATGGTACTTGTGTGTTGCACCATTTTGACCATCATTTGAGCTCCAGGAAGCTTAGAATTGTGAATTTTGCATCAAATTTCATCAAATTTTTGGTGATTCCATGTCGTTTTGGCCTTCCAGGATCATTGGGATCACTTTCATGGCTTAATTTGTAGATCTGAGATGTTTTTGAAATGAAATTTTTCCTAATCCGTCCAAACACGTGAAATGTCAAATTTGAAAGTTGCGAAGTAGTTTTAAAAGGTGAAAAGGTGAAATGATGAGTGGAAAGGCATCTGCATTCCTTAATGATGAAAAACATTCCTCCAGGAAGGATAATGATCCGAATATTTGTAATGATTCAACCTTTTTAAACACTGGCGCGCTTTGGTTGCGAGTCTGTTAAATGTCATTTTCAATGAATCATGAGGAATTGTTGTAACAAACATGATGCTGGGCATATTATTTTCTTGGGAAAGAAGGATCAAATGTAATTGAAAGTTATATAATGCATGTTTTGAGACATGCAAAAGGTTGGAGAAACTTAGAATTTCATGAGAAAAATATGGGAAGAATCCCATTCTCTAGAGAAACCACCGAGAACCATTTCTAATTCCTTTTGCATCATATTTGTATCATGTTGAGTTGGTTTCAGTTGTAAAGCCATCAACAAGCTCGAGATTGTTCTTATAACATTCCCTATTTGATAAATTTTGTCATTCGGATTATTTTGTGTTGTCTCTTAGCAAAATTTGCATGCACTTATGTTTCGAATGTTTTCAATTTGTGTTTCTTGCTCATGTTGTAGTCTTATGTTTAAAATATCTCTTGATCATAAATGGTCTCATTTCTTGTTGATATTTTAGTGGCATCTGCAGTCTCACATTCAAAAGAGCTTTCATTTGATAAAGAGATAAACATATTTAAAATCACTTTACCTTCCTTGAATTATGAGATTGTTTGTAAACCTTTGGGTGCACCTTAGGTCATGATAAAATAGAGATTTCTGGATACTTTTTTGGTTCATCTGCTTCAAGATTTTGTGGCAGGTTGTCAAAGATTGTGTGGAAGAGTGCAGATTTGGGCCTCCATTTGGTGCACATATCCTAGTTGAAGGAGTACCTTAACCCCTTTGAAGCATTTCTATTGTTTAGGTGTTACAAATTTCTTGCAAAGGTCCTCAAAGAATCTAGCAAATTTTGGTTAGTCTTGTCTAAAATCTCCCACCAAAAATTCATTCAGAATAACTAATCCTACCCCATACTACCCCTGCATTGCATTGTGTGTCAACAAAAGAACACAATCCATTTACAAAAATGCACAAAGCAAATCAGGATCATACCATGTCTCTAGCAGCCTCAGCCTTGTCTTGAAATCATTTCCATCATTTAGTAGTGACAGCTCTATTGAGTTTGAATAATGGAAAATTGATCATGTTTTCCCAAGGCCATCTCCATACAATATGCATAGTATAAGGATATCTCCACCTCCTTCACAAAATAGAGGCTGCAATATAGGTTCTCTTACCTTGGTTGAAAGGCACAACCTAAAATAGTGAGGATTAGATCAAAATCCTTTCAAGGTACTACCCACTTCTTCAAATCCTGAGTGCTAACAATTCAGATAAATTGCTTCCCACTACAAAACCACATATAAATCATTTATCCGCTATGAGTGTCTTGTAAAATCCATGATGCTTGCTCTCAGTTGTGAAGGAGATTAAATCTAGGTACCAACACCCAAATGGCACCGCCAGGGGACATTATTCAAAGATTTCATATTTCGATCCCTGGTAATACTTCTTCTGTGATTTATGTGCAATTACAAATATGAGTATCATTTTCTAATCAAATTTGTAAGGATTGAGTGAAGATATAAGTTCTGCCTATAAATTTTATCAGTTTCTAGTAGTAGTTGCACTTCATTTGCATTTTTGATTGATAAATTCAAAGAAAGGAAGGTTTGATCTATAAATTTTGGCAAGATTTTCAGTGCTGATAGATATTTGACAGAGTATTTTAGTGCATTTGCACAACTAGGGTGAAATTCCTTAGTGGCAAATCCATGTTGTTCTGATCTTGATAAGTACTAGTGTCTTAACCTTTCTGTCATTTACTTTGGTGTTGCTAATATCTCAAAACTGGAAGGAAGAAGATCTCTCTTCATTAGAGACTCTACTAAGAAGTTGTTTACAGATTCAAGAAACTCAGAATTGGAAGGGAGAAGAGTTTGGAAGGTTGTTAAAGGTCAGACATCAAGAAAAGATATATCCATTGGTGAGAGAGATCAACCTTTAATAAAGGATTATCACTCTTCTTCAAGTGATTCTTATTCAAGCAATCCTCTCATAAAATTGTTTTCATCAGTTTTTGAAGGTCCTTCTGCTGTACCGGGTAAGTTCCTTCTCTAATCTACACCTTTGTGTTTCAATTCAAATAAAACTTTCCAAGAAAATCAGCACTTAGAGAATACCAGTCTTGTGAATCACATTCTTGAGCCCCAAAGACCTTGCAATCCTCATCAGCTTGTGTCACCTCCAAGATCACCTCCACCAAACAATATGGCTCAGCCTAGACCTCCATTTGTTGTTAACACCTTTGGTCCTATAGAATTTAGAGGAATGGATGGTTACCCAAATGTTGTCCCACAAGATGTCAGAAATAGATTGCCAAAATTCCAAGGTAACAATGCAATAATTGGTGATCGGCATCTCAAACATTTTGTTAACATGATGGAATATTTTGAGATAGAGTTTGAAGATGTGTATATTAAATTGTTCATTCATACACTAGAAGAGGATGCTAGGGATTGGTACAAGGCTCTGCCTGATAATTCAATTGATTCTTGGACTGAGATGAAGAATGCATTTAGGTTACAATATGGTGACAAGACTGATCCTATATTTCTCTTGTCTGAGTTTGAGAATATCAAGAAGAACCCCAATGAATTAGTCCATGACTTTAACACAAGGTTTAACAAAAATTTGAGAAGGCTGCCTGTTAGTCTGAGGCCTTGTGATGAGTCTTGTTTAATCAAATATGCAAATGCATTTGATAAAAAGGTAGCCTATTACCTAAGAGACAAGAACCCTACCAATCTAAGACAAGCTTTCACCATGGCACTTCAAATTGAAAACAATATCAAAGCAATTGGGAAACTATACATACCCAAAATTAATTGCATCCTAGAATGCCTTACCCAAACTTTTCATGCTTCATTTCAACCTCTGCCCCCTTTTTCTTGATTTTTTGTCTTTAAGTTATAGGACCGCCGCCTGCCCGGGTGGTGGTCCGTGACCGCCATCCTTCCATGTCCAGGAGGTGGTCCTGTAACTACTGACCATGTGCGGGGGTGGAAGTCCTATCCAACTTTTCCGAAGCTTCCCGGCACACTCAGAACGTGGAAATCAAGTTGTGCTTGCAACTCTCCACCACTTTTGCATTTTTAAGAGTTGTTCAACCACTTGGTAATGGTAGTGCTCCATTTTTAATGATATAGCATGGCAAATTGAGCTTGCCTTCTGGTAAGTGGAAATGCTATAAATACCCAGCTTGTTTACAAGCAAATGGCCCCTCTCCCTCTATGTTTTATCATTCAGTGCATTTGAAGTTCCTCCATAAGTCTCTGCAAGTTAGGACTTAGCATATGTTCTCAGCCTCTCAGTTCAAGGCTCTTCATTTTCTTGGTTAGAGATCACTCGATCTCTCTAGTTCAAGTTCATTTCATTGTTATTTTCCAAGAAAATAGCTTAGCACAGTATCAGTTCTAGATCAAAATTCACTTCACAATTTAGTTTTGTTTAGGATTATAGTTTTGTTTCATCATAGGAAGTATAGGTCCTAGAATTTTAGGTGAGTCTTGTCGTATCCCTGCAACAATCCTGCTAGGAATCGCATAGCCAAGCTCTGTTCTCTTGCGCTATCTCTCTCCTACTTGCATTCCATTTGGTTTACTTCCAAGCTACCATTGTTCAAATACCTTCTCCTGCTGCCGCTGCCACATCCTTACTTTTCTAGATTCACGAGAACACGAAGGAATGAAGAAATCACACTAAGGGGACAAGTTATGATACAACTAGATTTTCCACTATTTTGCAAAGCTCCAGGTTTGTTTTGTCAAAGTTGTAGTTTACATCATATCAACTAGAGTAGTAAATCATTTCTTTTTAGTAAACACTTACCTTCAATATTGCGGGAAGCTATGGGGAATGATAGCTTCTGAGAAGCCGTGATTTGTTTCTCACTTCTGAGGTAGGATTGAAGGTATTTTTAGTCAAATTTGTTAAATATTTGTACTTATATCAGTTCACAAAATGCACAAGAAAATAGCTACATCTGGCTAGCTTGCTTGTTTTAAGCTTTATTTCTAGATTAGTTTCTCTTTGAATTTATTCAAGTTTATATCTCGAAAAGCACAAAAATAGGCATAGTATAGATTCAATTTCATAGTTAGTTTGCTTTATTTAGTTAAGTTTGTTTATATTTTGCATGACTATCATGGGACCAAGAGAGCCCAGGGATTATGTATTTGAGCCAGTATACCCCAGCCAAATCTCTGCATGGCTTAGCTGATATAGATCAAGGACTTAGGATCCACGTCTTCCAAACAACTGCAAACCAACAAACAATTAGTGAATAGTTAAGAGAATTGAACATTGAAGATGACAAAGCACACGAGTTCTGGTCAAACCAACCCAACTATAGACTACCTTGATAGGGCATCTACATGACCATACAAGAACCCGAAAGAGAACAAACATTCGGTTGTGACCCTTTAGTTCCATAGCCAGATGTATGAGAGACCTTCTCACTGATGTAGATACATGCCTATGCATACAAGTTGCTAGGACACCTGTGAGGTATTCTGAGAAGATCGCATAACTCCTAATATTGAATATAGAGGCTGAGAAAGCTTACAACTACTGGATAGTCGGAAGATGGGATTGATTCTTCACATGACCATAAAAGGTCCACAACAACAATGAATTCATGGTTTTGATCCCCAGGTCCCACAACCCAATGGGCCTACAAACCAATCAAACATCGACACCGCTTACGTACACTAGTGTTTAGATCCTCACCACTCCCACCGGATATCATTGTACAACTTTCTGTTTTGGACGTAGAAGCCAACCAAGCCAACATTTTCTGGGTCAGACCAGAAAATCATCCATAGTGTTCTATAGATCCTCTACAACTTTCACTATCATTTTCATGACCCTATTTGGAAACATACACAAAGCACCCACAGTCACTTTCCAAGAGTCCAACAACCAATGGATATAATCTCATTATAGAGCTCGACATCGATTGGAGCCTCCAAACGGTTATAGTGTTGAACCGATCCATAACACCAGTTCAGGTTAGAAGAGCTCTCCTCGCTTTAGATTCGCAGCTCCCATTATTGCATATAGAGGATTTAGGATTTCCCGACTAATTTTTCCATATCCGTATATATTCCACTTTCACCAACTATCTCGACACGACCTCGGGAGGTCGGGTATGGAGGAAATTCTGCTTGATGATTCTCATGCTCACCTGTCACTTTTCTATCGTACAAAATTGGTGAACCCAACGTGAAACAAACAATTGTTTCCCCTTCATTTCCATTTCTTTCATCCACCTTCACTCTTTCCCATTATTTTGTGGGTATTCATATACCCCCCAAATATGTCGGATACGACGCATATGGCAAACCTCTCTCAGGTCTCAAAACATATTATGGTCAGACAAGTAGACCACAGACACCATCACTTTCTACATGGGCTGACAATTACTCAAGCAACTACTTGTCTTCACAAACTCCCCCTCAAAGAACTAGCTCTAGTTCTTCATTCCAAATTGAGGAGTTAGATCAGCTCACACAAACACAACAACCAGAGCCCTCAGGCTCTAACAATATGACGTTTATTGGAGAATCCATTTCATCTCCTCGGGTTTTGTTCAGACCACAAATCAGTAGACAGTCAGATCCACTCCCATTTTTGGATGAGGAGTACTTAGCACGTTACGCTAGAAGTGAGAAATGCTTCCAAAACATGTACCCACCTATAGGGAGTTTGCAAACACAACCCGATACCTTGTTCCAAGAAAATGCCTCCATTCCTCCATCTATCAGAAATACTCTTGGAGAGGCTTGGCAGGACAATGATCAATTCATAGTAGGGTACCATACCCCTCGAAACCTCAAGGGGTGCCACAACAACTACCATGATAGAACACTACATCATCACCAATCAAAGTCATCTCAGCTCTAGTTGATAGGGTTAGAGGACTAGAGCTTGCTCAAGCAAATCAAGCTTCACACTCGAGGGCAAGCAGGAATCCCCAACCCTCCACATCATCCCAGCCAGGTTGACCTCCTTACAGGAATAGGCACATTAGGCATGCCTCCTCAATATTCATATAACTATCCACAAAAACACCAACTAGAACCACATTTTCAAACATTGCTCTAGTTGAAAATATGATACCTCCCGGCTTAGCACCAAACAATCCATATCGAGCAATGCTCCCCATACTTAAACATCTATTCAAAATCACCATAGGGAGATATGTTCTCTTCTCTCGAGATGTTCGCTCAACCACAGGGGTTTCCTTACGCCCCTACAAACACATATGCTATGCCATATCAACAACCCGTTCCACCTCCACCCCCTCAACAGGCACCATCAATGGTCGAAACTTATGCGGTTGGGACTTACTCTGAATATTTAAAAGAACCTTTAGATTTTACTTGTATGAAGCATCATGCTTCCAAGACCCCTTCCCGATTTACCCAAATACAAAGGGGAGGGAGATCCAAATGCTCACATTAAGGCCTATGCCATGGCCATTCGAGAACTGCTCCCTTGGGATGCGGTTGTTGCTAAAATATTTCCCAAAACCTTAGAAGGCATCACCCTCGATTGGTATTATAGAATACAAAGCCTCGATACATTCATTCAAACAACTCATGTCAGAATTCATCAAGGCTTTTGACATGAAAAAACTATTAAGAATGGGCATCAGGGAATTCTTACACATTAAACAAGAGCACAATGAGTCTTTGCCCATTTCATTCAAAGATGGTGCACAGTTCTCTACTCTTTAGCAAGTGCTCCAAACATGGATCAAGATGGAACTATGTGATTTATTCCTTCATTCTCTCAATAGAGAGATAAAGGAAGAAGTCCAGAAGTTCCCTCTAAGGACTTATGATGAAGTACTTGAGAGTGCTCTAAGAATAGATCAAGTGGCGATA
This sequence comes from Taxus wallichiana var. yunnanensis, assembly GCA_018340775.1. Classification (NCBI taxonomy): domain Eukaryota; kingdom Viridiplantae; phylum Streptophyta; class Pinopsida; order Cupressales; family Taxaceae; genus Taxus; species Taxus wallichiana. Next base: position 72,743,301 of record CM031237.1, on the reverse strand, counting down.
GATAGTGGTCATAAAACTTATGGAGCAAATGGGAGATTAATCACTCCCAATCAAAACACTACGACCTTTCCCAATACGGGGTACCAATCAAGGACCCAAGATCCTTAACAAAAACCGTGGGGTTACAACAGATGGAGTCACTGATCAGGTCAAAAGACCAAACGTTGTAAACACCCCGGCACCTGCTAATAATCAACGCAATAACAACTTTGCTCCAGCAATCAATGTTGTAGATTTTAATCATCCTCCACAACAACAGCAACAACAACAACAAATCCAGTCACAAGGCCCTATCCGGGGCCCAGATGGATATCAAAACCAAAACCAAAGGCAAGTCTCAAAACTACAATTATAACAATCAACAACCCAATCAAAGCTTTGGGCCACAACAAGACTTAAACCAACACCACGAATTATAATCCTAATTTATACTACGATTCCATAGAATCTAAGGTCATGATGCTAGAACTTTCCATGATTGCAATAAATTCATACAACATTTTCCAGAAGACCAAAGACAACTCTTTATAGATATGTTTTTAGCAAATTCTATAGTACCTACGCCAAACACTTACACAGGGGCAGTCTCCCCTCAAAATGCACCCCTCAAGATCTTTAACGATCCACTCCCAAATCACTCTAACAATAACAAGTTAAATCCAAGTGGAATGAACAAGGGTGTTATGACAGGAAACAATGATCATGAAGCTTTGACTTCATCAAATCCAACGGTTGCACCCCAGTTAGGAACTCAACCACAAACCAAGATAGTTGGCCTGGTAGAATTAGATATCGAGCTACCCATAGAAACCATAACAAGAACATGGGATTATTCTTCTCAACCAGTTCCAAACTATCCGTTAGAACCAGATAACATTCAACAAACATTGGTAAAACCCATAGGTGCTTATGATTTAATTAATGACTTAACGAAGACCTTCTCTCATATTTCCTTTTTGGATTTATTGAAGAACTCTCCCACCCATAGGGCTGCTCTCTTAGAAGCATTAGGCCTTGGTCATTTAATTAACATCACCCCTCCTTTGGAAACATAGGTAAACCATGTAGACTTTGATGTCTACCCTCCAGGGTAGGCAGATAGGGATACTGAGTTTATATTTGATATAAGCAAAATGCCAACAGATGCTGAAATTACACGTAGAGGTGACCCACCCTTACATTTACAAGTATGGGTTTATAATAACTATGTTAAGCATGCAATGGTTGATGATGGGGCAGTAGTTAACATAGTCCCCTTCACCTTTCTTCAAAAACTAGGATATGGAGAAACAAATTGTTCCACAACATGAAATACGCTAAGAGGGTTATGATAGCCTCAAAGCAACTTCAATTGGAACCATAGTCTTGCTAGTCACCTTAGGGCCTAAGATGGTCCTCACCAAATTTTATATTATAGATCGGGAAACCAACTATAATATGATCCTCGGTCAACCATGGATACACCGCACATGAAGGCAATCCCTTCTACCTTATTTCAGGAGGTAAGGTTTCTACACCTAGGAAAGGTCTTTGTGGCACAAGGTGACCCAAGACCCTTCGATATACACCTAGCTGATTTGAAGAAGAGACCAGGCATTCACTCCGAGTTTGAATTACCAATGAATCAACTTAGGAAACCAATTAGTTCAAAACCAGAAGAGAAGTTGATACCTACAACAGAATTGGAAATTACAAATCTAGTCGAGGACATTCTAACACTCAAAAATGAGGCTAACATCATAGAAATAGTATCATTAGGGACTACCACAAAAATTGTAGAGTTACTAGAAAAGGATCTACCCATTCTCCTACCATTTGATTCCATGGGCATGGGGTACATCCTGGGAATTGGTTCTCTTCCATCAGATGAAGTTTGTATGGTAGAAGTAACCGAGGTAGAAGAAACAGACACAAGGGATATCCCAACATCCATCTTTCCAAGAAAATATTGACTCTCCACTTCGATGGAGCTAGATGTCATTTTGGAGCTGGGGAAGGTGTGATCTTTACTTCTCTTGAGGGAAAGATCCTACCTTTTTCCTTTAAGTTAAACTTTGAGTGTACAAACAATGGGGTGAGTATGAAGCCCTCCTCCTTGGCCTCATCATAGCCAAAAGAATGGGTGTCGATAACATTAGAGTACTAGGAGACTCACAACTGGTTGCAAACCAAGTCTCTGAGGTATATGAGACTAGGGTCTGAACATTTACAACTCTACAAAATGGTGGTACTAGATCTAAGCAAAGGATTCAACTTCATATCAATTGAAGCAATCCCATGAGAACAGAACCTCCTCACAGATTCAATAGCAACCTCAGCTTCCCATTTCACTCCAAACAGTGAGTTGGAAGATACAAGTTTCACGGTATCACTTCATACTAAACCATTGGTGTGTAAAATACCAAAAACTCCACTCCTCACTCATATAGAAGCTGAGAATGATTCTTCTATCCTAGATCACTTTGATAGTGATAGAGTCACTCTCAAACATCTAAACACCTATGCGAGCTACATCTCACTCATCACATAGTGGATCTTTCCCTAATCACACATTCCTCTTCCTATTTTGGAAATCCTATGATAGAGCCTCCTCCACAAAAGGATCTCGACATCTACAGAGATAGAGAGTGGAGAAAGTTTGGAACTACCTCCGGCCCCACCTGAATTTGAAGAAGGCAACACTTCCTTAATCGAAGAAACAATCGATATAAACATTGGAATGGAGGAAGAACCAAAAATTTGAAGTTAGGGTCTTCGTTAACTCTAGAGGAGGTAGAAATACACACCCAAATCCTCAAGGAACACCAAAAGGCTTTCATGTTTAACTACAAAGAAATGACAGGAATTGCACCACATATCACAGTACATAATCTTGTCACTAAACCGATGCAAAAGCCAATTAAACAAAAATCAAGACCAATGAAGCCCAAAGTGGCTCTTATGGTAAAAGAAGAAGTGATGAAACTCCTCTAGGTAGGATTCATCAAACCAGTTGACTATTCACAATGGATATCTAATATTGTCCCCATTCTAAAAAAGAATGGGAAAATACACATTTGCATAGACTTTCAGGATATTAACAAAGCTTGTCCCAAAGATGACTTCCCATTACCATCCATTGACATTATTGTTGATGCAACAACTGGATTTGAGTTGTTATCCCTCATGGATGGGTTCTCAGGGTATAATCAGATCAAAATATCCAGGAAGATCAAGCTAAAACTACATTTATAACTCCCTGGGGAACCTATTGTTATGTTGTCATGCCATTCGGACTTAAAATGTTGGTGCCACATACCAACGGGAAATGACATATATATTCCATGATCTTATCCATAAGATCATAGAATCTTACGTGGATGACTTACTGGCCAAGGCCAAAAAGCATTGTGATCACCCGGAAGTACTCCGTATCATTCTCTCTCGGTTGATCGAATATGGAGTCACATTGAATCCAAAGAAATGTGTATTCGGTGTAACGGGAGGTAAGCTTCTAGGTTACATTATATCCTCATGAGGGATTGATGTTGATCCAGCTAAAATCTAGCTGTTCTTGAAATGATTCCACCATCGATGAATCTGGCATAAGATCATTTCTTGGTAAACTCAGTGCAATTTGAAGATTCATCCCGACTTAAGTTTTGTTGTCCATCCAATCAACAATTTGTTAAAAAATATTATAGCATTGATTGGACAAATGAATGCAACGAGGCCTTCAAAGTAGTCAAACGCTTCCTATTATCTCCACCCACATGCTAATGCCTCCTAGGCCAGATCATCCTTTGATTTTATACTCACGAGCCACTGATGTCTCACTAGCCTACATGTTGGCTCAAGAGGATGATGATAAATGAGAACGTGTAGTTTACTTCATTAGTCAGACATTGCTCACTATGAGACACATTACATGCAGGTAGAAAGAGAATGCCTTGCCATAGTCTTTGCAACAAAATGCTTAAGGCATTACATGTTGAATCAAGAAACAAGGGTGATCATCAAGATAGATCACTTACGAACATTCCTCACACAAGGGTCTTTGTCTAAAAAGGCAGGATGCTTCATAACCCTAATGGGTGAATTCAAATTAACATTTATAAACCAAAAGTCCATTAAAGGACAAATCATTATAGACTGGTTAGCTGACAATCCATTAGATGGAGGTGATCTGGTAAATCTAGATTTTCCCGATGAGTGCATATACTTTGTCAAAACCAAACCCCCCATCTCTACATGCCCTTGGTACACCGATATAATCAATTACATCATGGACCACACATACCTGAAGGGGCCACATCCCAACAAAGAAGGTGGTTACACATCATTGTTGCTAAATACATCATCTTGGAACAGGTGTGTATCGCAGAGCCTTCGACGGGATGTTACTAAGATGTGTTGACACGAAGAATCCATAAGGATTCTTTACGAATCCCATAGCGGAGTATGTGGAGGCCACTTCGGGTCATGCCACTACTCGGAAAGATACATCGGATGGGCTATTTTTGGCCCACCTTAGAGCATGATGCGCAGTAGAATTTGTATGTAAATGCCACAAATGCCAAGAATTCTCTCACGAGATTCACATGCCTGCACAAGCTCTACAACCAATCGCAACCCCATGGCCCTTTTCCACATGGGGCCTAGACTTGATAGGGAAATTCTCTCCCTCATCAACCGATGGCCATAACTTCATAATAATGGCCACATAATACTTTACAAAGTGGGTAGAAGCTATGCCTCTTACCACTGTACCAAGCTCTATAATAGCTAAGTTTATTCTAAATCAAATCATTTGTAGGTACATTGTCCCACAAGTCATTATCTCAGATAATGGAACGTCCTTCAAAAATGATGAAGTCCATGAACTATGTAGTAAATTCAAAATAAACCATCACATGACTTCTCTTTACTATCCTCAGGCCAATGGATAGGCTGAGGCCACAAATAAAATGTTGAAAACCATTCTCCTTAAAATAGTTAAGGAGAACAAATGAGACTAGCATCTAAAGCTATACCTAGCCTTATGGGCCTATCAAACATCAATAAGAACACCAATAGGGGCAACCCCTTTTCATTGGTATTTGAGCAAAAGCAGTTTTTCCAATAGAAGTCGAGATACCTAGCCTCCGCATCTCATTACAAGGGATCTTAGGAGAAGAAGCCTATAGAGAGGCATGACTCTCCCAATTAGAAAGTCTTGATGAGGCTAGATTAAATGCCGAGCAAAGACATAGAGCCTACGCTGACCGAATGTGCCGGCAATATAACAAGAAAGTCTACGAATGAGAAATCTACGAAGGAGATCTAGTTCTAAGACTAGATAGCCGGATTGATAAGAAAACCGGCGAAGGAAGGAAATTCCGGCCCAAATGGCTAGGCCCATACCGAGTCATGAAGGACTACGGAAATGGAGCGTATCTCTAAGCACACTAGAAGGTGAGGAATTTAATGAAACTATCAATTCCTTACATCTTAAATGGTTTCACGCATAAGTAACCAAACATTCCTCTTTGTATATTATGTCAACCTGCATCACATTAGTCATTTAGTTAATTCATTATGTTCACTTGTTTTGTAAATGTTGTAGTCAAGGAACTTATTCTTAAGCAATTTATTACAAGCTTACAAAATATTGGCAAAAGTACTCACATCATATCTCTTCAATTTTCATAATATCATCAAATGGTTTCAAAATCATCTTATCAAATTCAACAGACAAAATCTTGACAAAAACCATACCAAGGCCTGCATACTTGGTCATACTCATTTTCTTCTACTAGGTTAAGATGTTCTTACCTACGGTCTGTTCTAGAAGCTTCTTGGTGTCACATCTTTCCCTCTTATGTCTCTTTGAAACAAGGATACTTCAAAATTATAGATCACAAATGTCAAAATCAAATTGAATAAAAATACAAACAAAAACAAAATATTTTATTTTTACACATTTCTTTTCCCTACCAATCTTCGGTGATGAGCCCGCATCTCTTACTAGTGGTGTGAGGTTGGGAAAGGAAAGAGATGCCCTTACTCACCTATGTCATGCCTTTGGTGATAAGCCCATACTTCTTACTAGTAGCATGGGGCAGGCATAGGGGGTCCATTCACGCAAATAAGTGAATCTTAGTATTTCAAAATTCAAAACAAAGTGTATTGTGAAAAGTGAAAATAAGCATCCAAGTTCCAAAGAGATCAAATCCTTAAAACCAGATTTAGTCAACCAAGTTGCCATCTATGGGTCTAAGTCTAGATAAACTAGAAAGTAGGTTGTATCTAGAGCTATGTAGTAGGTTTGAGTATGCTAAGTGTGTAGGTCAAAATTTGGTTTCTGTCAATCCTTTGTCTTTCTCTCATCATTTTCATTCATTCAAACTCAAACAATTTGCGCCCTTTCTAAATTCTTGGTGTTGAGCCCTCACATCTTACTAGTTGCGTGGAGTTAAGAATGGGGAAAATTCATCTCATTATCACTATATATTCATCATGTTTTTCCAAAACAAGAAGAAGCAATGAACATTGCCCAAAGAATTCAAAAGTTTGAAACTACAATATGTTTAAATCACCTCATATCAGCATTACAAAAAGAAACAAAAAGAGAAGCATTTTGTTTAGTATTTGTTATCATTTGTCATCCATTGCATACATTCTGAAAAGCATATAAACACAAAAATTCCAAAACATCTAGTATACAAATGCTAAACAAACCACAGAAAACTCTAGATATAAGATCTGGATCCAAAAGAGGTATATATATATATATATATATATATATATCAAGCCATCATATACTATATGGCATGGTCAAAATGCTCAATGAGCTCCTAAAGTACAAAACACTCATATAAGTATCTAACAAAACACTACAAAAATGGCCTCTCAACCCCTATGGGATCCCTCAGAGGGCACGACCACGTCTAGGACTTCGGCTACGCCAGCACTCCGAATGCACTGAGGGCTCATGGTCACGGCCAGTAGCTGCCATCTCACTATGAGAATGACTCCTCCTCATCAAGCACTCAACCATCCTATATCCAACTACCTCAACATGGAGAGAAGTCATGATCCTTTCCACTTGCTAGACAGGGGCAAAGACATCGGTATGCCTACCAGTTGCTGAAGGCTCTCCCACATCCTCAGAAAGCTTGGCCCAAGTCTTCTCCGAGGGGAGCAACAAGGTATCCACACATACTCGGTGAATCAAGTCTCACCACTCATCAGTAGTCGCTGCAAATAAAAAGAAAACAAGTTAGAAAAACTATCAAAAATGAAATCAAAAAAAAAAAAAAAATAATAAAACAACAAAACAACTAACTAAACATTTCCAAAAAAATTTGAGAAAAGAGTAACAACTCACTCGGATCTCCAGGCCTCCAGGAAGGGTCTCTAGGACCTATGCTTTCCTGCTACCTACCGCCCACCGACTGCGTGCCTCCCCCAAATCTGGAAAGAAGTGACGTCCTGCCATGGACTCATCATCTCCCTCCCTAATGTCCCGAGAAGGTCCTCTCTGAATCAAAGTCACCTTCTCTGCACTCTCCTCCACCCTCTCGGCCCTCAAGATACTCTGAGTGTCATGCCACTCAGAGTCACTATCATCCTCGGCCATCCCACCGGTCTCACCTCCCTCCATCTCCTCCTCTGTATCCTCTCTAGTGAACTCCTCAGAGTCTAAATCCATGTCAATGGGCTCATCTCCACTATGGCAGGAGCAGCCCCAATCTAAAGTAAAGGTGCTCGAGGAGCACCTACTACCCTCGGGCATGAACCACCCTCCTAGCTATAATAGGAACCCAGGGAGTAACCATAGTCCAACCACGGCCTCTAGGACCTCCCTGGCCTCACGAATAGACCTGTACACTATACACTGGCACTGCTAGAGGAAACATGTCAATATAGGGGAGGCCAAACTACTGAGGCACTCTGTCAAAGGGATGGGCCTCCAACTTCCCTTCCTATCTACCAACTGACCTGTGGAAGAGTAGGTAATCAATGTGTGTGTCTCCTCTCCCCATAACCCCGCCATGGCTTGATAAGGAGTGGCCTCCATGTCTGCGTAGTCAGGGAGGCCACTGGCTGGTGTGGCACCCTAAGTATAGTCATCCCTATCCATCTAGCTGCCCTGATAGCTCTGGGATCCTCTACCTATATGCCTCTCCCATAGGGGATGATGCGCTCATACACCCAACTCATGACAAGAGTAGGGTGGCTCAGTGACTGTCCCTATAATCTAACCACTCTGTATAAATCATGGTAGGTGGTCCCAAGGATGTCTTCTCCCCAAGCGTAAACATGACCATACGCCTCAATCTATGTAATAATGGGACCCCAACAATATAGGAGAGTATCCCCTCCCTTGTCCCCAATCAACCATGAGGCAAGGATGCCCATAACGGCCTTGCGAGCACAGGGATATCAGAATCAATAATGGAGTGGACCTTCACCCCCTTCTTCGAGCCCATGGAGACAACAACATCTCCCATGTAAGTGGCCCACTTGAACCATCTGTGATCTCGATACTGTTGTCTTAAGAGACAACCGTCTCCCAAGAATAGGGACCCCCAATATATGGTAGACATCCTCCAGGGTGATAGTCCACTCACCCCTAACTCCTGGAAATCGGAATGTGTTCCGATCAACATCCCAGTATGAAAATAAGTCACACAATATGTGACTAGCAGGCATAACGTGAGGAACCTGTGCAATCCTCCAAATGCCAGCCCTCTGTAGGATATCTCTCTCTGCCTGAGACAGTGCATCTAACACTGCTGGGAGCCAATCACACTCCCTCTCTCTACTCCATCTAATGTACCCTCCTCCTTCTACATCCACCCAAAATAGAGAAAAGGAATAAGTTAGTATCATAAACGAACTAGAAAAATTACCAAAAACATGTAAAAATATCAAAAATACAAAAACAATTATTTAACATGTCTTTTTTGGCATTCTGTTCAGAACCACCACCCTGTGCAGAGTGGCGGTTCCATAACCACCACCTTATGAGGTGGCGGTCTATAACCACCACCCTTTAGGGCGGTGGTCTTGTAACCACCGCCATCATAGGGCGGCGGTCCCATGACCGCTGCTCTGTGGTGGTGGCGATCTGTCCCAAATCGCCACCACCTCAAAAGGCCCTAAAAACACTAAAAAAGGTAAAAATACACCATTTTTTCTAAAATAAAGACCTACCCTATGGGCCCCCCTAGAGACTCATTTCACACTAACATTTTCAAAAATAACCCCCAAGACAAAGATTTTATCATTTCTACATTTTAGGTTCAAAAACAATAAATTGAGAAGAACTAACCTAAGACTTCGTGGGTCGATGTTCCGCTCTCGGAGGCATGATCACTATCTCACCATGAACATTTTGACTATACTCTCATCGAAAACCATCACCGTGGGTCCAGAGCTCAAAAACTATCAAATCAATCCATAAATGAATAGTAAAATGAGTTCATTATATATATATATATATATATATATATATATATATTTTAAATCTTGTTTTGAGTGTTATTACGCAGTTGGAGCACCGACGGAGGTAAGTCCTTATTCCCCGCACAAGTGGTAAGTCCTCATTTCCTTTTAACTTAGTATTTATTTTTCCAAATTATTTTATCTATCTACACTTGAGTCCTCTTTTCATTTTGCAGATAGCGGGAACTTGGATGGCAACATTTTGACACACGGGCATGTCAGGTATAACTTCTAACTCCCATTTCGGACTACCATACTCGGACCCACCGTTTTACACCTCTTCATGGCTAAAACACTTCTCCGAGGGGGCAATATGTACGTACCCAAAATTGTATGTGTTGTATAGTCACAAATTGGTTACAGAAAACCCCAATGATGATTCAAATCTCTTCGCAAGGTGTTCGAGTCCAGAAAAGCTCGCCAAGTGCACAATTACATCCTAGAATTCCTTACCCAAACTTTGCATGCTTCATTTCAACCTCTGCCCCCTTTTTTTGCTTTTTTTCCTTTAAGTTACAGGACCGCCACCTGCTACGGGCGGTCTCAGACCACCCTATCTAGGGCGGTGGTCCCATAACCACCATCTGTCTGGTGGTGGTGGTCTTGTCCAACTTTTCTAAAAGCTTCCGGCACACTCAGAATGTGGAAATCAAGTTGTGCTTGCAACTCTCCACCACTTTTGCATTTTTAAGAGTTTTTCAGCCACTTGGTAATGGTAGTGCTCCATTTTTAATGATATAGCATGGAAAATTGAGCTTGCCTTCTAGTAAGTGGAAATGCTATAAATACCCAACTTGTTTACAAGCAAATGGCCCCTCTCATTATATGTTTTATCATTCAGTGCATTTGAAGTTCCTCCATAAGTCTCTGCAAGTTAGGACTTAGCATATGTTCTCAGCCTCTCAGTTCAAGGCTCTTCATTTTCTTGGTTTAGAGATCACTCGATCTCTCTAGTTCAAATTCATTTCATTGTTATTTTCCAAGAAAATAGCTTAGCATAGTATCAATTCTAGATCAAATTCATTCACAATTTAGTTATTTAGGATTATAGTTTTGTTTCATCACAGGAAGAATAGGTCCTAGAATTTTAGGTGAGTCTTGTCGTATCCCTGCAACAATCCTGCTAGGAATCGCATAGCCAAGCTCTGTTCTCTTGCGCTATCTCTCTCCTACTTGCATTCCATTCAGGTTTACTTCCAAGCTACCATTGTTCAAATACCTTCTCTACTGCTGCCATTGCCACATCCTTACTTTTTGGATTCACGAGAACATGAAGGAATGAAGAAATCACACTGAGGGGACAAGTTACGATACAACCAGATTTTCCACTGTTCTGCAAAGCTCCAGGTTTGTTTTGTCAAAGTTGTAGTTTACATCATATCAACTAGAGTAGTAAATCATTTCTTTTCAGTAAACTTGCCTTCAATATTGCCGGGGAAGCTGTGGGGAATGATAGCTTCTAAGAAGCCATGATTCATTTCTCACTTCTGAGGTAGGATTGAAGGTCTTTTCAGTCAAATTTGTTAAATATTTGTACTTATATCAGTTCACAAAATGCACAAGCAAATAGCTACATCTGGCTAGCTTGCTTGTTTTAAGCTTTATTTCTAGATTAGTTTCTCTTTGAATTTATTCAAGTTTATATCTCGAAAAGCACAAAAACAGGCATAGTGTAGATTCAATTTCATAGTTAGTTTTCTTTATTCAGTTAAGTTTGTTTATATTTTGCATGACTATCATGGGACCAAGAGAGCCCAGGGATTATGTATTTGAGCCAGTAATACCCCAACCAAATCTCTACACGGCCTTAGCTAATATAGATCAAGGACTTAGGATCCACGTCTTCCAAACAATTGCAAACCAACAAACAATTAGTGAACAGTTAAGAGAATTGAACATTGAAGATGACAAAGCACATGAGTTTTGGTCAAACCAACCCAACTATAGACTGCCTTGATAGGGCATCTACATGACCATACAAGAACCCAAAAGAGAACAAACATTCGGTTGTGACCCTTTAGTTCCACAACCAGACGCAGGAGACCTTCTCACCGACGTAGATATGGGCCTACGCATACAAGTTGCTAGGACACCTGAGGTATTATGAGAAGATCACACAACTCCTAATATTGAATATAGAGGCTGAGAAAGCTTACGACTACTTGGATAGTTGGAAGATGGGATTAATTCTTCACATGACCATAAAAGGTCCACAACAACAATGAATTCACTGGTTGTGATCCCCAGGTCCCACAACCCAACGGACTTGTAAAACCAATCAAACATCGACACCGGCTTACATACTAGTGTTCAGATCCTCACCACTCCCACCGGATATCATTATACAACTTTCTATTTTGGACGTAGAAGCCAACCAAGCCAACATTTTCTAGGTTAGACCAGAAAATCATCCATAGTGTTCTATAGATCCTCTACAACTTTCACCATCATTTTCATGACCCTATTCAGAAACATACATGAAGCACTTGCAGGTCACTTTCCAAGAGTCCAACAACCAATGGATAGAATCTTGGTAGAGCTCAACATCGATTGGAGCCTCCGAATAGTTATAGTGTTGAACCGATCCATAACACCAGTTTAGGTTAGAAGATCTCTCGCTTTTAGATTCAGCTCCCATTTTGTGTATAGAGTATTTAGGATTTCCCGACTAATTTACCATATCCATATATATTTCCACTTCACTGGCTGTCTCGACATAACCTCGGGAGGTCAGGTATAGAGGAAAGCTACTTGATGATTCTCACACGAAAAACCTCAATCTAGAAAGGGTGTTGATTTAGAGGAGGTTGTGAAAAATTTGGCAGGGGCTATCAAAGAAATCTCATATAAGTTGGTAAGAGCCGAGAAAGGAATTGGACAAACTTCACAAGGTCACCAAGAGCAAAAAAACATGATAGATTTTCCAATCATTTTAGAGGTGATCAAAGGGTAGATGATAGAGGAAAAGGACCCATGGGGTCTACAAATAGACATCCTCAAGCACATGAAGGAAGAGTGTTACCTGATCCCCTAACTGCTAGGGTTGCTACTGTTGAGGAAGTTACTGATATTGATTAGTGTGATAGGTGTTTTCTACCCCATCCTCCATGTGAAGTGGACCAACAAGATGGTGAAGTTAATAATGATGATGGTATTGATGATGATATCTACATGATGGGCTATTCTTCAAGTCCACAAGGAGGAGCAACATCTACTGAAGTGATAAGTGCAAGGATAGCTACAAACTTTTGGGATTGCATCAAATGGGTACAAGTCTTTCTTCCCCCTCATACTCTTGAAGTTGATGTAGTGCAAGATTTTGAAATTCCTAACAATGAATTTGAATACTTAAGAGCTTTGATGATTAAGAAGTATGATGGTGGTATTCCTTCGAAGGAAGATAGAAAATTGTTGATGAATGTTGTTGTAGCTCAAGAGAAATATTATAACACTAGAAGCAAAGTTGTTAAAGGAGTTAGGCCTCAAGCCAAACCTAAAACACCCTTTCTCACAAGCATTCCAAAAGAAGCTCCTAGGAGAGAAACACTTTCCAAAATCTCTGTTGTCCCAAGAAAAATTACAGTCCTCCTCATGCCCAAGCTGCCAAGAATCCCATGCCATCTAGATGAATCTTCTTGTCTCCCTTCTAATGTTGTTTTGCCAAAGAGTGTTCCCTATGACATAGCCCAAGTATTGAGCCAAATAAAAGTGAGTGTTCCAATCATTGAGTTGCTTAGAATTCCTGAGCATAAGAAGAGAGCATTTGAGTACTTGGGGTTGAAAGAAGAGAAGACTACTCCAGGTAGAAATGTAAATGTTGTTGAGATTCCTCCTCAAATCATTGTTGACCTTGAAACACCACCAGTAGTAGAGGATTTTGGAGAGACACCTAAGGTATATTTTGGGACATCCTTGGTTGATTCCCAATTGAATGTTGATCCATTCTTCATAACTTTTCTCATAATGGATAGGCTAATTCACAATTGTATGTTTGATTCCGGTGCATCATGTAATGTCATGCCTCTAGAAGTCATGAATGAGTTGGATATCAAAGTGACAGCAGCCTATGGAAATTGTATGCAATGGACTCAAGAGAAGTTCCGGTAGTTGGTTGTGTGAAGGTTTTGGTGGTGTAGCTTGCATCTTATCCCACGAGGAATTTAAAATTGGATGTTGTGATTGTTGATTGACCTACCAAATGGGGTATGTTATTGTCAAGAAATTGGCCCACAAGTGTTGGAGGGAGTGTCCAAATGGATATGTCTTTTGCCACCATTCCCATTGAGGGCATCCTTGTCAAGCTCTATGGAGAAAAGAAAATGTTACATCCAATTGAGGACCTTAACGATGCTTCTTATGAAGTATTATTTTCTGATGTTGATGTTTATAATTTTATTGGTTTTGCTGATGGTAAAGAACACAAGATGGATTAGTCAAAGTGCCTTGAATAGGTGAGTTATCCTTGGAACTTGATGTTTGATGGAGCTTGATCCAAATTTGGAAATGGTGCTGGTATAATTTTGATTTCTCCTAGCTTGGAAGAGTTTGTTTTTACTTCAAGCTTAATTTTGAATGTACTAACAACATTGCTAAGTATGAAGCCTTGTTTTTGGGTCTGAGAATTGCATGGAAGTATGGTTTCAAGGAAATCATTGCAAAGGGATATTCAGAGCTAGTTTTCAAACAAATAAGAAAATTGTATGCTAAAAAAATTAGCGGATGAAACAATATAAGCATGCGCTTTGGGATCTAATTGACATGTTTGATTCTTTCAATATTGTGCACCATGACATAGGTTTGAATGTTGCTTTTGACAAGTTGGTAGTTTTGGGGTCAAGATTTGGAGTTTGCACTATTTCATCTTATTGTGAGTACAATGTTGAAGTGTTAACTAGGTCACTGTCCTCCCGACAACATCAAACATTGGCAAGTGTTTAATGATGATGCTCAAGTGCAAAGGTTCTTAAAAAATCAAGGTGAGTTTGTAGATTATCATATTGATTGGGAATTAATGGTATGTGTGACTAAAGGAAGAGAGACTTTGTTTGGAAAAGATATTATCCAATTGAAAACTAACACCATTCCTAAAGGTCTTGTTGCTCTTGAGTCAAATTTTAGCAATGTTGATTACATCATCAATAGAAACATATCTGCCTCAAGGGATGTGGAAGATCATGACTTGGGAACAAAGGAAAAACCAAGAAAATTTTGGTTGGGCAGCAGTTTAAACAAGGAATAAAAATAGTCCTACCTCCAATTGTTGAAACAATATCAAGACTACCTTGCCTGGTCATATTCGAAGCTGAAATTATATAGAGAGGACTTGTTTCAAAGCATGAGATCCCTCTTGAAAAAAATTCCAAACTTTCAGAAAGAAGCAAAGGCTAATTAATCCACTCCTCTCCATGAAAATGCATGATGAATTGAATAAACTGAAGGAGGGGGATCATTCAGCCCACAAGGTATTCATCTTGGGTTGCAAACCTTGTGCCAGTCAGAAAGAAGAATGGAGATATCAGACTTTGTGTAGACTTTAGAAATCTGAATAGAGCTTCATTAAAAGACAATTATCCTTTGCCAAACATGGAGAACATGCTACAGTTAGTGACTAGATTTTAATTGTTGTCCACCTTGGATGGTTTTTCTGGCTACAATCAGGTTGTTGTCAAGGAGTTAGAAAGATTTAAAATGGCCTTTACCACTCCTTGGGAACATATGTTTATGTGAGAATTACTTTTGGTCTCATGAATGTTGGAGATACCTTTCAAAGAGCAATGGATGTTGCTTTTGTTGGTTATATAAATGACTTCATTGCAGTTTATCAAGATGGTGTGACTATCTTTTCAAGGAGCAGAAAAGATCACTTGCAGCATTTGGAAAGGATGTTGATTAGATGTATATAATTTGGAATCCCTCTCAATCCAAAGAAGTGTCACTTTGGGGTGTAAAAGGAAAAGCTTCTTGGTCATATTGTTTCAAAGATTGGTGTCATGATTGACCCTGAGAGAGTAGAAGCAATCAGCAAGGTGCCAATTCCAAGAATGAAGAAGGGCATCCAATCTTTCTTTGGGCAGATCAATTTCATTAGAAGGTTTGTGTCCAATTTTGCTGAGTTGACTCTTCCTATCACATGCATGTTAAAGAAAGATCAAGTTATCAAGTGGGAGGAGGCTGCTATTCAGGATTTTGAAGGAATCAAAGAAGCACTTAAACATGCACCTGTCTTGGCAGCTCTAAATTACAAGAAGCCTTTCCAAATCTTCTCCTTTGCTTCTGAAAATACTATTGCATCTGTTTTTCTCCAAAAGGATGAAGATGGGGCTGAGAGGCCTATTGCCTTCTTTAGCAAGGATTTACAAGCTACTGAGTTAAAGTACACAATCATGGAAAAACAAGCATTTGCCTTGGTGAAAGAAACAAAGGTTTTTAGGCCTTATATCCTAAGTTATAAAGTTGTTGCTTATGTTCCCCACACCATGGTAAAAGACATCTTATCAGAGATGAAGGTCTCAAGTAAAAGATGTAGATGGGTGAACAAACTATATGAGTATGATATGGACATCCAAACCACAAATTTGGTAAGAGGTTTGGGTCTTGCTAAGTTCATGGCATGAGAGAGCAACTTGTAGACTATGGAAGTGAATGAAGTAGAAGAAGAAAGGGTAGATGTTCTTGAGAAATTGATACTTTCTAAGTGGTATAAGGATATAATATTTTACCTCGACACCTATGCTATCCTGATCATTTAAATAAAAATTAGAAAAGATCCCTCAAGTTGGCTTCTCAAAAATACATCATCATTGACTTTGGGTTGGCTTGGAAGACCCCGAGGGTGTCCTCTTGAAGTGTGTAATGAAGATGAAGCTCCCAAAGTAGTTGTTGATTTCCATGGGGAGTTTGTGGAGGAAACTTTGCTGGAAGGGTTACAACACACAACGTTTTGAGAGCTAGTTATTAGTGGCCTACTCTCTTCAAAAATACAACCATGCTGATAAGAAAATGTGAAAGTTGTCAGCATTTCTCTAGAAGAATGAAAGCTTCAAGCTCCCTTTCTTTGTTGCCTATATCAATTGAAGCTCCTTTCAAACAAAGGGGCAATGGACTTCATTGGTGATATTTTAGACCCTTCTAGTGTTGGAAATAAATGGGTCCTTGTAGCCACATATTACTTCACCAAGTGGGTAGAAGCAATCCCCACCAAGAAAGCAACACACCAAGTTGTTATGGACTTCTTGTTGAATAATATCATATGTAGATTTGATGTGCCAGTCAAGATTGTTGCTGATAATGCCATGTGTTTTAGAGTAATCCTTTGATGGCAATGTGCAAGGACTATGGAACCAATCTAACTTATGCTTCAAACTATAACCCCCAGGAATGGATAAGTTAAGTCCAACAATAAGAAATTATTGAAGATCATTAGGAGGACCTTGGAGTTCAATAAGAGAAAATGGGGTGAACAATTGAAATTTGTAGTTTGGGCTGATAGAATCATTGCCAAGAGAGCTGCTGGTAAGAGCCCATTTGAGTTGGTGTATGGAACTCAAGCCCCTTCTCCTTACATCCGTAGTTATTTTCATTTTAGTTTGTTCAACAACTTGAGGATCAAGAGGTCACTCCATATGAAGTAAGGATTAATCAGATTATGGAGCTAGATGAAGAGAGAAGAGCATCCCACCAGAGGCATGTAAGATTTAGAGAGAAGTTGAAAAGATTGTTTGACAAGAAGGTCACTCCTAGGGCATTCAATATTGGAGATCTGGTTTTGTTATGGGACAGCAGAAATGAAGATAAGGGCAAACATGGAAAATTTGACATTATGGATGGGCCCTTACTCCATTGATATCAAAATTGGTGAGAATACCTTTTTCTCAAATATTTAGATTGGGAATTGCTTGAACTTCTGTTAATGGTAGGCATCTGAAGAATTTCTTGGATTAATCCCCAAATTTGAGGTATGCACCACTTGTACAGTGTATAGTGTTTGGTTTTTCACTATGTTTGGTGTTTTGTCAGGTTTGTGGTTTGCCTTGGTGTGTGGTAGCCATTTTTGTCAAGTTATCGATGGTTTTGGATGGTTTTTTCTCATGACTCCGTTTCCCAGATGGATTATTTCGGCACTTGGTATACGTTGTTCTTGTGGCACTCACTAGAGTGTCCATCCCCAGCGAGGCCGATGTTGGTGCCCATTTTGATCCTCTGTTATTTTCCCATCTTTCCCCTTTGTTCTACGTGCTCAAAAAATGTTTTTCTTTGAGTTTGATGGTCTGCAACTTTTCCCTTCCAGTCGAATGTTTTAAAAATGCTCACAAACTTGTTGTTTTACCCTAGTTTGAGAGAAAAATCCATGCATGCCTTGTTTGTGCCCTAATTTTTCCAAATCATGGGCTCTGCCATTTTTTCCCTTTTGCCCGATTGTGAAAAATCAAAATTGATCGATTCATACTTGTATGTATTTGAAAATCTGATTCCAAGGTCGAGAAATGCTTGGAATCATGTTTTATCTGGTTCCAAATAAAAAAATTCCGTCCTTGGCGAAAAAATCAAATTCTAGGGCATCCCTGGCATTTTCTATATTTTGACAGTCAAATGGGTGTCATTTTCCCATCAAAGAGAAAAATTCCGTCCTTGGCGAAAAAAACAAATTCTAGGGCATCCACGGCATTTTACGTATTTTGTGATCGAAATGACGGTGTCATTTGCCCATCAAATTCTTCCTCAACATGCATTGGTAATGTGGCGGGTTCTAATTGGCTGAAGGTTGGTGGAAAATTGTTCTAACTTTTCATTTTTTGCTTTTTTGGCAAAATGGCGAAATTGGTTCCATGGCTCCGCCTTTTCCAAAATTGCCTACATGGCATGTTTTGATTAGTCGAGGAGAAGTGGGGGAGTTGGATTTCCTTGGAGATTTTTGACTTTATTTTGCAAATTTTTCAAAATTCAAAAAATGGCCCAAAACCCCGCAGCCAATCGGGAGTGGACACGTGTCCTAAAAATAAAAAAGGGAGGAGTGGGCCGATGGGGGACTTAGAGTTTTTTAGCTCTATTTTTCTAAAGTTACAAAATCAATTTCATCCCCGCTCCAATTAGAGGAGGACACGTGGCGGATGAAATCAAAATCGTGTGCAGGCCCATGAGGGGTTATTTGAATTTTTTTTTTTAAAAAGAGAGGTAAAATGTGCAAAATTGTCCCGTAGTTTCACTGGGACCCACATTTTGGACACATGGCGAGGCTGAGGAAGGGAGCGGGAAAAATGGAATTTTTTTCCATTTTTTCAAAAAATTCATAAAGTGAATAATTTTAACCATGGGCTTGATCCAATAATATTGTATAACATGTCCGGCTTTACCAACTATTAAAAAAGTAACCCAAGCTTATTTTTGATCCCCATTTTCCACATGGAGGGCCAGGATTAAAAGTTGAGGTCAAATCGACGGTACCTATGCGTTACACCATTTTGACCGCAATTTGAGCTCCCAGAAGCTTGGAATTGCAAATTTTGCATCAAATTTTTGGTGATTCCGTGTCGTTTGGGCCTTCCAGGATCATTGGGATCACTTTTATGGCTTAATTTGTAGATCTGAGATGTTTTTGAAATGAAATTTTTCCCTAATCTGTCCAAACACGTGAAATGTCAAATTTGAAAGTTACAGAGGTAGTTTTAAAGGGTGAAAAGGTGAAATGATGAGTGGAAAGGAATCTGCATGCCTTAATGATGAAAAATGTGCCTCCAAGAAGGATAATGATCTGAATATTTGTAATGATTCAACCTTTTAAAACACTGGCAGTTTTGGTTGCGAGTTTGTTAAATGTCATTTTCGGTGAATCATGAGGAATTGTTCTAACAAACTTGATGCTGGGCATTTTCTTTTCTTGGGAAAGATGGATCAAATGTAATTGAAAGTTATATAATGCATGTTTTGAGACATGCAAAAGGTCAGAGAAACTTATAATTTCATGGGAAAAATTTGGGAAGAAGCCCATTCTTTAAGAAACCGCCTGAGAACCATTTCTAATTCCTTTTCCATTATATTTGTATCATGTTGAGTTGGTTTCATTGTAAAGCCATCAACAAGCTCCGAGATTGTTCTTATAACATTCCCCTCGCCGATAAATTTGGTCATTCTAGATTATTTTGTGTTGTCTCTTGGAAAAATTTGCATGAAGTTATGTTCCGAGAATGTTTTCAATTTGTGTTCCTTGCTCTGTGTTGCGATTTGTGTTTAAAATTTCTCTTGATCATACATGGTCTCATTTCTTGTTGATAGTTTAGTGGTATATGTGGTCTCACATTCAGAAGAGTTTTCATACGATAAAGAGATAAAGAAATTTAAAATCACTTTACCTTCCTTGAATTCTGAGATTGTTTGTAAACCTTTGGGTGCACCTTAGGTCATGATAAAATAGAGATTTCTGATACTTTGTTGGTTCATTTGCTTCAAGATTTTGTGGCAGGTTGTCAAAGATTGTGTGGAAGAGTGCAGATCTGGGCCTCCATTTGGTGCACATATCCTAGTTGAAGGAGTACCTTAACCCCTTTGAAGCATTTCTGTTGTTTAGGTGTTACAAATTTCTTGCAAAGGTCCTCAAAGAATCTGGCAAATTCTGGTTAGTCTTGTCTAAAATCTCCCACCAAAATTTCATTCAAAATAACTAATCCTACCCCATACTACCCCTGCATTGCATTGTGTGTCAACAAAAGAACATAATCCATTTACAAAAATGCACAAAGCGAATCATGATCATACCATGTCTCTAGTAGCCTCAGCCTTGTCTTGAAAGCATTTCCATCATTTAGTAGTGACAACTCTGTTGAGTTTGAATAATGAAAAATTCATCATGTTTTCCAAGGCCATCTGCATACAATATGCACAGTATAAGGATATCTCCACCTCCTTCAAAAAAACAGAGCTACAATATAGGTTCTCTTACCTTGGTTGAAAGGCACAACCTAAAATAGTGAGGATTAGATCAAAATCCTTTCAAGGTGCTACCCACTTCTTCAAATCCTGAGTGCTAACAAGTTAGATAAATTGCTTCCCCAAATACAAAATGACATATAAATCATTTATCTTCCTCTGAGTGTCTTGTAAAATCCATGATGTTGCTCAAGTTGTGAAGGAGATTAAATCTGGGTACCAACAAGTGAAATGCTTCAATATCTGTCCCGTGATGGCTCTAGATATATGGATATGTGAAAGGATGCTAGTTTTTTCTTACATGTAGCTCTAATCTCCTTTTCTTGCTCTCAAAATGTGCTAACCCCAAAAAAAGGTTATTTGGGTGAATAAATGTTAACTGACAATGGTTCTAGGTTAACCGACATTGGTTTAGGGGTGACCGACATTGGTTAAGGTGAGATTCCCTAGGTTTACTAAAATGGGTAGATCTTTCAAATTTCTTGGGCCCAGTTAGTTTATTGTCACGGATTAGAACTGAAAATTCCCTTCTAATGAGCGGGAATGTGGTTATAGAGATTTTAGGGATTGATTTTACGGTTAGACCAAATCTTAGCTCATTAAGGCAGTAAGACTTAGTTATTGTTGGTAATGGAAACATGCCAAGAATAGGTCTAGGATGAGGTGGCTGGATGAGGTATCTAGGCGAGGTGATGTGGGGTGGAAGGGGCCATGGTTAGATGAGTATGCTTGAGTTGGTTATTTGACAAGGGACCAAGGGAGTGTGACCCAATTTTGGTGTCTAGATTTTTCCATTTTTTCATAGCTTGTATTGGTAAATACGGCGTTGACAAAAATAAGATGTGGTTGCCCCATGTTTGGGTGAAGTTTATCCCCCTCAAACTAGGAACCCGATGTGGTAGAAGACGAGAATCAGTGAGTGGTTTGATAAAATGTGAATGTGATGAAGAGGAAGGTGGACAACGGGGGTAATGGGGTAAAGGTCCAATCGGGTAATCCAGGTAATGGGCCAAGGTCAAAGGTAGCAACAGTCAAATACACACACATGTATAAATTACAGCAATGCAGGTTGAAGAGAATGCAAACTCTACATCATCTAACGTCGATAGGTTTATCAAAACAAGGTTGAGGTGATTCTAGTATCCAGGTATAAGATATAGTGTGAAAGTACTTTCACTGTCAGTGCGGGAATGTTTAGGTATGTTTCGGTACACCAAAGGTTGGGTCAGGATAAACGGTCACGACAAGAGGCAAGGTAGGGTCATTAGGTCAAACAACACGGGTAATAGTGTTGCAAGGTATAACAAGCACATGAGTTCACAGGTCACTAACAATGTTCCGGGTCCAAGTAGCTAGGTCACGGCATGGGTAGGGCCAAGGTATGGGTAAAATAACAAGTCCCTAAATGTAATTAAAGACAGTATAGGTAATGTAGGCTTGGAGGTAGGTTGCAATAAGGGTGGGTAAGGCCAAACGGTGGCTGGGTTGGTTAAGTTGGGTCATAAATGGGGAAAGGGTAGTTGACAAGACCATAATGGGTAACCGATGCTAGTCATACGGAACCATTAATGGTCTAGGTAAACTAGCCACGCTTTTCTTGGGCACAACCGATGTCGGTCTAGGTATAACCGACCACGGTGTTCTAGGGCACATGACCAATGTCAATGTAGATATAACCGATTCCGGCTAGGTCGACATGGGTATATAAAAATAAAAACCGTATAATACATATTCATTTGTATGTTTTGGCTTTTGGGAAAATGACAGAGCGGCCGAACAAAGTTGTTCTTTATTAGGAGGAAAGGATGAGGGTGATATCCTACGAGGTGGAGAGATCCGGTTGGTTAGAGGAGCCGTAGACGGTCTCTACGAACACGGGGATCGATTGTGATTGGGTGGAGGTTAGGAGGATTAAATTTGGTGATTGGACATGGCAGAGGCGAGAGAGGGATCGGGGGACCATTAGTGCGGTAGCTTGATGTGCCACCATGGAGATGACAACATGATGAGGTAAGAGTCAATCCCTTGCCTTATTTTGTGAGGTAGATTGGGTATATAGGTTAGGGAAGGAAAATAGGTTTTGGGGGGAAAAGGGGATTTGAATTTGGGAAGGAAAATTGGGTAAAATAGGAATGGGGAGAGGTGTGGTTAGGTGAATGAGGGGTGGGGAGGAGTTGAGGGTAGATTTAGGTAGGAATGGGTGGGTAGAAAGGTAGAAGAAGGGAGTTTTTAGGGAGAAAGGGGTTTGGGCATTGTGGATTTCAGCGCAACAGTGTGGTAGTGTTAGTTAATGGGTGGCCATCGTTGGTGGTGTCAAGCTAGTATTGGTCACAGATAAGGTGACCGATGTTGGTTTGGGAGAGACCGTGGTTGGTTAGGAGTAACCGGTACTAGTCATCATGTGGATAAAAAGGGTCCAAAAGAGCCCTAGGGTGGGTGGGTGAGATAGATAGTGGGAAAAGAAGATGTTGTTGATGAAAAATATAGCATGGGTAAGAGGTTGAAATAGGTATGGTTTGATCAATAGTGGGTGAGGGTTGGGGTGGGTAGATAGAATATGTGATAAGAAGATAAGTTGTGAGGGGGAAAAGAGGGAGGGTAATAGGTGTAGGTGAGGTGTCAAGAATGATTGTGGGTATGATCAAGGTGTATTAATGTGATGTTTTGTTGGATGCATGTGAGAGATCGGCAGTGGATGCGAGATAGGGTGCTGCCCCTGATCGTGACGGTTCGAGGATGTGTGATGATTGAGGATTGGCAGCATTTTGTATAGGTTGTCTGATTGGGGTCGACGCTACCAAAGATGTAGTCCGGAATCCTAGTGTGATGGTCACCCTCATCAATAGATGGGATTTGGTGACCAACACATTCCATCTACCGACAGTGAGATCACGGTCACCCTGGAGGATGTGTACAGGATCATGTAGTTGTTGATAGTGGGGGCACAGTATATTCGATCTCCTCGAGGAATTTGAGGAGTTGATGCCGATGATCTTTGGTGAGGGTTTGGCAGAGTTGAGGTTCCACATTGCCAACCTGAGCTATGGAGAGATGTACTAGGCCCATCTAGAGGAGACTAGGCTTGTTGAATTGTTAATGGAGGTAATATGTTGTTTTACACTGCCAGATGCAGAGGGTGGGAGATTCCCATGATCATTGATGGGGGTCCTGCATGATATGGTGATAGATAGACTGCACTGTTTGCATCGGTACCAACATTTCTGGTGTAGCTATACAAGGATTTATGGGCGTATGGGTGGCTACAGAAGTTCAACTTATGCTGCATTTTCCTACTTCATTGTTTGGCATATGAGCACATTATGTGTGTGCACCCAGTTGGTATGCCTTGGGCTGATGCATTCAATCCAGGTTTAGTTTAGGTGGGTTACAGGAAATGGGTGCCTATTATGGGAGAGTGTCGAGCACCGGAGTGACTCATGATGTTGCCTAATACAGGAGTTTATTAGAGGGGTTGTCTGGTGTGGACATCATTTGGAGACCGTACTTGGGTTTTCCCTCATACAGACAAATGGCCAATGAGTTAGATGGATTACAACTACTTGGATAGAGTTGCGCCATGCAGAGAGCATGAGATAATACCCATGGATAGGGTTAGATGGTAGTTTGGGCTACTTCAGATATACCACCACCTTTCCCACAATACAGGAGGGATGACATGGAGAGGCCTCTGCCTCTACCATAGCTGAAAATGCCAACAAGGCAAGAGGAGTAGGTGAGAGACCAATGGATTGATGATGTCGGGGTTACAGATAGATACATACAGTGGTGGGCTATACACTTATGAGCAATGATCTTGCCAGGCCGGGGGCAGCGATTTAGCCACCATCATAGTGCAGAGGGATCCCCTACAGGGGTAGGTGACGACTCTAATTACACAATTGGGTATAGTGCGGTGGTAATTGACAGCTTAGAGGCACATGTTGCTACTTATAGGCACAAGTGGCCACTCTACGAGCCTAAGTAGCAGGGGACACATACCCGCATAGGGTAGATATGGAGATGGGGTACAGATGGCTACCCCACAGTGCAGATTATAGGTTTCCAGGTGCTAGTTGGCCACAACATAGGCATAAATAGTGACTCTTCAGCCCAGATACGAGGTAGGAGTGGGACAGGTCCCTCTTTATAGGTACCAATGGGACAGGGTCTCGAGAGACAGGTACAGGGGCTAAGGCCGATGAGACCACAATATTCATTACCGATATGTAGGTTGAGAGATGCCTTAGGCGAGGTCTAGTATTATCAGGATATTTTGATGGCTACAGGGATAGATTTTCTATCCTATGGGGAGTATAGAGCACAATAGGCCTCGAGTGAGAGGACGAGGTCACACCATAGTGTGGAGAGCACAGGGGGCATTAAGCCTCGAGATAGGGTTAGGGTGAGGACACCAATTCACGAAGGCCAACCCCAAGTGAAGTACCAGCAGAGAGATCCGGGGCCAGATGATGATGGGTGGTGAGATGTTAGCTGGACGTCGTACGGGGGTAGAGGAGGAGGAGGAGCAGAGAGGCAGTGTGAGACCGATATGGAGGATATCCACCATGGTGATGCCTGATAGCCATATGTACCTCCTATTTTGTGTGGTTGTTTATTTTTGATATATATATATATCACTGCGTGCCAAAGAGAGTGAGGATGTATGCGAGAGTTTTGAGATTTTGATGATATATTGGCCTGCATGCCGAAGATGGTGAGGATGTATCTGAGTGATTTGAGATGATTGTGATTATTATTGGGATATATGTTCACATGTATTTTTATACAGACTTTCCGATTTATAGATGATGGTGTTTATAGTATGAATGGTGTACATGTTTTAATTTTCATTGTTATATATATATATATATATATATAGGTGGAAATCAGGTGGATTAGGCATGCTAGAGTCAAGGTTGTGTAGGCACGATGTAGTCGAGTCATAGGTATGATGGAGTGAGATCATAGGAATAGATTGAGTCAAAGTTAACTTAGGCATGGATGGAGTCAGGTTGACTTAGGCATGATTGAGTTTAGGTTGTAGGTATTGTTGAGTTAGGTTGGTTTAGGCATGGTTGAGTTAGGTTGGTTTAGGTATGGTTGAGTTTAGGTTGGTTTAGGTATGGTTGAGTTTCTAATTCATTAATTTGTGTAATTAATGATGATGTGGATCATGTTAAGATGTTTTGTAGGAAAATGTATGATAATGGTAAAGAAATGGTAGACAAGATGAAATGAATGCGTAAGTGATGATGGTAAAGATGTTAAGCAATTGTTGTTTATGTGTTTTAATTTCCAATGCTTGATATAAAAGGAAATTAACTAGGGTATAATGTGAATAGGAAAGGGGCAAGAGGGAATTGGTGAGGGTAGAGAGTGGTCGAGCTAATCTCCAGGGCCCCATGCCCTCGAGTGCTTTCCACATAGTCTTGGCGAAAAGGGACCTCGAGCCGATGTTGTTCTCCCATGATCTAGGGAAGATTACGATGAAGTGGAGGAATGGATTAATAGGTGTTAGGCATGGGTGAATGTAGGTCATAGGCATGATTGAGTTTAGGTTCTAGGCATGGTTGAGTGATTTTTAAATACAGTGTCGAGGACACAGTTCTCGTATAAGATAATCAATAAGTAATGAGGAAGGCGAATGGTAAGAGGTGTTAAAAAAGCTGCCTAATTGAGAAGAACTCAAATGAGTCTACCATACCCCAGATGGGCTTATGAACGTAAGACCCTACAGGACTTGCATAATGGACTATTCTAAGGGTGAAGAAAAGTCACATGATCATGAAATTTCACGTTTACGGCAAGTCCCTTGAGTAACAAGGAATTTAGGTGAAAAAGGCAAGGAGGTGAGAATGGGAGGTTTAGTGTAACTTAGTGTATGATGACATGTATTTTGGAACAAGAAACCTAGAATCCAAAATAGGAAAGTCCATGATGAAAATTTCATCTTTTTTTTTTTTTAATAGACTGATCGATGCGGGAAGTCTATATGGGATGGGTATATTATCTCCTTGAGGTCTTCATGAAGTTGATCGATGCGGGAAGATTCTGAATATTTATTATATTTTTGTAATGAATGTATATAGTTGTCCTTCAAGGGAGTAGTCTATTGATAGTGGTAGAATATAAAGAAGAGATGTCCCTTTTGACAAAGTCATCTTTTGTTGGAAGTTTAAATCAAGGAGTTATATCCCTTTTTGTTTTTAGACATTTAAGTCATGGACAAGACTATAGAGGATGATTATGTTCTTGTTTTAGAAGACAAGATCATAGTACAAAAAGATTAACTGTGAAAGAGGTGGTTTCGAGTGATGAATGACCATGAGATTCCATCTTGAAGAAGACGAAAAGTATCCATGAGAATCATGCTATGATCAGAGCCGTGGTACTCATATTGAAGACAAGGCTAAAAGGTGACGGGTAATCACATGATTCTTGTTTAGTTGTGGATCCTCAAAATGGGTAATTATGGAAGGTGAACAGTGCTCAAAGGACGAGTGATCAATTGACAAAAATCAATATAGGTCTTGATGCCAACAATAAAATGGTCAAAGATGCAATGCATTAAGGGGCTCAGGTTTGGGTTTACCCTCAAGTGAAGAAAAATGATAAGCACCTGATCCATATGCATGGGTAACGATATAGGGTCCAAGACAATTAGGAGTAAATTTTCCCCATTTACTTTTCTCCTCTTTGGTTACATGTTGATTTTCGTGAACCGACCTGAAAGGTTCGTTCATGAACACGTTTGTCATAGGCACATTTGATACGTTTTTGGTAGATTTGGAGATGGTCAAGAGCATTGAGACGACATTCATCTAATAATTCAAGTTGTGCCAAATGATCCTAGAAAAATTCATCGTCGTTGAGCATGTCTTGTAGTGAGATGCAGAGAGATGGAATCTAGACTTCGAGAGGTAAGACAACCTCAGTACCATAGACCAGAGAAAAGGGGATGGCAGCAGTCGAAGTGCAAATACTAGTGCGATAAGTCCACAAGGCAAAGGAATGTGCATATGCCAATCCTTCCCAGTATTGTTGACTACCTTCATAAGAATTTTGTTCAAGGTTTTATTGGTTGATTCGGCTTGACCGTTGGTTTGTGGGTAATAAGGTGATGAGAAACTGAGTTGGATGCCAAAAGCATCGCATAGTTTGCATAGGGTTTTGTTTTTGAATTGTTTTCCGTTATCCGTGATAATGCGGTGAGGGACACCAAAATGACAGATGATGTGATGGTTGATGAATTCACATATTTTCTCAACTTTGGTGGAAATGAGGGGAATGGCTTCTACCCATTTAGTGTAATATTCAGTAGTGGTTATGATCCATTGGTGGCATTGTGAAGAATGGGGGTTGATCTCATCGACAAGATCCAAACCCCATTGAGAAAAAGGCCAAAGGTCTCATGCGACCTATAAGGCATGACTAGGGGTGTGATGGAGATTAGCATGTTACTGGCATTTTACACAACATTTGACATAATCACAATAGTCACGGTTTAGGGTTAGCCAGTAATAGCCTAGGCGAAGAATGTGTTTTGCGACAGCGAGACCACTAAAGTGACCTCCACAAATTCCATCATGGACTTCCTTAATGGTGTAGGGAATTTCAGAACTTATAAGGTAGCGTAAGAGAATGTTGTCGAAACCACATTTGTATAGAAGACCACCCATGATGACATAATGGGAGACACTTTTAAGAAAGACACGTTGTCCATTACGAGTAAGATTGGTGGGTAAAATGGAAAGGAAATATAGTCTGATATTGCTTATAGAGTAGACCTCACGAGGTAAATAAGATGGTGATTATAGCCTTTGTATAGTGACAAATATTTTAGATTCGGAGGGCAAAGCGGGTATCTAAGAAGCCAAGCATGCCATGGTATCTACAAATTTATTGGTATAACATGGGGTGGATTGAAGTGCGTAACGATCAAAGGTGGTCAAAAGTATGTCCACGTGAATCTTATACTTTTGAAGTATCTCATTATGACACTGGTATATACCATTAACTTGGTTTATGACCAACTGAGAATCACCAAAGATGTTGATTGACTTAACATCTAAGCCATAAGTAGCCTGAAAAACCAATACAAGTGCTTCATATTCAAAAATATTGTTTATATAATCAAAATTGAGTTTGAAATACAAAGGTGTAGGTTCACCATCAAGCAGAATGAGGATAACGCCAGCCCCACCCCCACGCTGACACTTGGAGCCATTGAAGAAGAGTGTCATTTGGTAAGTGAGTTCCTCCAGGGAAAGGGTAGCAATAGAATCATCTAGAAATTTGAAATTAGAGGGTTGATCCCCGGAAATAGGTGCATCGGCCAATTATTCAGAAATAGTTTGGCACTTGATGGACTTTTGGTGGATGAATTCGAGGTCGAGGTGGGCTAGAAGCATAAGCCAGTGTGCGGCACATTGATTTTGATAAGATTTGGCATACATGTAATGTAATGGGTTAGTATTAGTAATAACAAAGGTTTTGTGGTTGAGTACGTAATGGTAGAGTTTGGTGGCGATGAAAACTAAGGCTAGGAAAAAAAATTCAGTGTGGGTATATCTAGTTTTTTAGTCAAGAAGGGTATGGCTTATGTAATAAACCGCTTTCTCTCGGTGTTGGTTGTCACGATGAGCGAGAATAACACCTAAAGAATGGTCAAAGCAAAAAATATATAGTAGAAGGGTTGGTCGTCCTTAGGAGGGATGAGTACTGGTGGTTGAAGGAGGTATTGTTTTAAGGGTTCGAAGGCTTTATGGAATTCATTATCCTTTTGAATGAAACATCTTTCTTGAGAAGATGATGGAATCGTTGACAGAGGGCGGAAAGCTAGGAGATAAAACAATGAATTGATTGTAGCTTTCTTATAGGCTGCGAAGTTGATGGAGATTAGTGGGTGGAATCATTTCAAGGATAGCCTTGACTTTGGTAGGATCAACTTCGTGTCACGTAAAGAAACAATGAAACCTAGGAGTTTCCTAGAAAGTACCGCAAAGACATACTTTTTTGGTTGAAGATGAACACAATACTTGATGAGGCGGTCAAAGATGACTTTAATAACGGGTAGGTGTTTGGTTTGATGCTTGGATTTGGCAAGCAAATCATCTACATAATCCTCCAATATACGATGCATGATGTCATGGAAGATGTAAGTCATGGCTCACGAATATGTAGCACCAACATTTTTGAGGCTGAAGGGTATGACTCGATAGCATAAAGTCCCCCAAGGGGTGATGAAAGTAGTCTTGTGTTGATCCTCGGGAGCTAGTAATATTTGATTGTAGCTTGAGAAACTGTCCATGAGTGATAACATTTCATGGCCAATGGTGAGATCAACTAGTTGGTCAATGCCTGATAGTGGGAAATCATCTTTGGGATAGGTGAGGTTGAGGTCACAAAAATCCATACAAATGAGGAGTCCCCTATCGCTTTCATGACAGAATGATGTTAGAAATCCATTGGGGATAATCAATGGGTAGAATGAAGGAAACTAGAGAAGGCGCTGAAGCTCTTCTTTGACCAAAAGAGCAATGTGAGGATGCATTTTCTCAAGCTTTTGTTTGATGGGTTTGGCATCAGGAATAGTTACGATATTGTGAATCATGATTTTTGGGTCGATACCGGGCATATCGGCATAGGACCAAGAAAATGCGTTGCTATGGTCCCGAAGGAAAGAGGTGAAGGCTTCTGTTTAGTAGTGTCTAAGGATTGGCCGGTCTTGAGTATTAATGTTGATTTCGATGGTCGATTCGTTCAACATGGTTTACATCTCAGAGGGTAACGACCGGTGACTATAAGAGTCTTCTGCACAAAGGTAGGTGAGGATGGACTCATCGTCTTGACATTGAATGACGTTAATTGAAGGCATATCATCATCGATCATGTCAGGATATAGGAATGGGAGAGAAGAGGGAGCCTCGCCATTGTGTTGATAGGTCAGCGGTCCCAAGGAAATGGTGTTTACGAAAAAAAAAAGTTAGGAGGTATAGATTCAAGATCTATGGACTCCGTGGGTGAGGATGGTAATGTGGGTGAATGAGAGGGGGAAGATTTCTCATCTTGGATAAGGTTGATGTGAACCTTCTTAGAGGATGGAGCGTCAAAACCAATGCCACTACGGTCATTACAAGAGGTACAAGAGATGACAGTGTGGCGGCCTTATTCATAAAAACCGAAGCCAAATCCTTTCCATGCGCATCGGTGGAGGAAAGTGTGAGTGAAACGACGGTTAGTGAGGGAGTGTAGGTCGGATGAAAATGTTTGGGTTTGGGATGGAGGTTTGGGTTTATAGGTGGCCATATCAAGTCTCCCATATGTTAGATTGGTGCAAAGGTGGGGAGGGTCATAAGGGAAAACGTCACCGATGTGAATGTCATAACTGGGGTGTTGACATAGATTTCTATACTCTTGTGGGGTGAGAAAGGTATCAATATTGTATAGGTGGTATTCCCCCAGAGTGAGGTGTTAAAAAATTCCTTCTAAGGGATCAGTAGTTGGTATGTGGGTAGTGGGTATAGATGGCTTGCTAGATGAAGGGGAAACAAGGGCACCACTGGTAGAGACTACAACCTAATGATAGGGATAACGAGGTTAGATGCAGTAGAAGTAGTGGAAATTTTGGTGGATGAGCTCATGGGTGAATGTGAAATGGTTATGGTGGCGGATGCCTTGACTGTATAAGCACATCATTGGGTCGATATAGCATGTTACAAGTCTTAAAAGGTAAGGGGTCGGCAGGATGGTGTAATTATGTCCCTCGTGTTTAAATTTGAGGCATCGATGTAATGTTGAAGGGACACAACCCATAACATGGATCCAAGGTCGCCTAAGTAGCAAGTTATACCGAATTCCCCTTCTAGGATATAGAAAAGTTACGGATGATGCGGGGACTTACGTGGACATGGAGAACAATGGTACCTAGTGTAGAGGTCATGGCATCATTAAAGGAATTCAAAATAATGGGGTTACCATGCATGTAATTGGCAGGTATTTACATTTGGTCATATGCATGGGAGGAGATGATGTTAATACTAGCACCACAATCGATCATAATGCATTGTATGTGTATATGTATATTATCGATAAAGATGAAGATGAAAAGAGTGAGGTCAAGGTCATCGGACTAGAAGGGAGCAATCTCTTCATCTAAAAATTTGAGGGAAACCACTTGGCGAACGAGTGGAGGTGTAGAGGAAGGTGAAGACCTAGTGAGAGAGGCTACGTTGTGAGGGGTAATGATGGAGGCCACAGGTGTGGGGTAATTTGGTAAGACTTTGATAGATTGAAGGACCTTTATGAGGGCTTGAGGATGTGACTCGAGGTTTAGACGAGGTCATAAAAAGACATTTTGAGGGTGGATTGGTGTATTTGTTTTAGCATTGTCCGATGTGTGACCCCATCGAAAATGGGATATGCAGACTTTAAATCATGGCTTTGGGTGTGGATGCGATGGTATATTGGGTATAAGGTTAGTTGATGGGCCACTTGCTTTCTCCTTTCCCTTGTCTTTCTGAGCATGGGTGGTAATGTTGATCATGTTAATTTGAGGGGAGGTGGATGAAGAAGGTGTGTCATGGAAGGTATATCGGCAAGAGGGACATAACCCTAGTGGTGGATACAAGCCTTGTGAGATGAGTAGGGCACATTGGCATTTGGGTGTTGCTTTAGCCAACTCTATTATGCAAACCATGTTAATTTCAAATCTTGGGGATGGGTCAAAGAGTTTTGGGGGTGGGGATTTTGGTCATTGAGTAGGAAATGAGGGAAGATATATGGAAATTGGTGAAGGCAAAATGGGGTCCTCATCAAGAAGATCATCATTGTCAAATTTTTCTTCAAGAGGACACAATTAGACAAGAGCTATTTTTCAAGCCTTATAGTTCTCTACATCGTGTCCTAGCACACGATGGTAGGCACAAATTTTGGTTTCAACAAACCCTTTTGTTTTGGGTTTGAGTGGGTCGTAAGGTCTAAGAGGTGGTAATGCGATGACAGAAGTTTCGAGGAGATTGGTTAGGATTTTTACGTAGGACCCTACTAATGGATCACAATGGAAGGTGAATGTGGGTTTGGGTACAGGTGTGGCTAACTGTGGAGGAAGAGTCTTTACAAGAGGGGGAGTAGGTTGGGCTACTAGTTTGGTGTGTGGTGTGGTCTTAGGTGTTGGTCATATCTGCTTGGGTAGGGGCATGGTAGATGAACTAGCAATGGAAGGTGTGGTTGGTTTAACTACCTTATTGGAGGGTAGCATATTTTTAGCTTTAGGTTACATCTTTTTGGGTAAAGGTGATACGGGCACACGAGATGTGGAGGGAAAAGCAGATGGTGGAAGAGAGAAGGTTATACACAGGGGTAACGAGGTGTCTTTGTGGAGGTAGGTGGTGTGGGTTGGGCAGGAGGCATGAGTGAAAGAGAAGGAAGTGTCATGGGTAGTGAAGAAGTTATTGATGGTATTAGAGGTATGGGTGGTAAGAATGTTATGGGTGAGGGCGGAGGTTGTGCAAGTTTCTTGGGTATATTAGAGGTCTATGATGGGGAATGGGTTGTTGCGTTCTTGGTTTAGCGATGGATGGGGTTTCTTGGCCGGTCGAGGGGTGAGGTCCTAGGATGGACGGAAGGGGTGAAGGTGATAAGGGCGTGGTAGGCAAGGTTAGGGTGTGAGATTTAGAATATTGGATCTTTGTTTTAGGGGCTGGTTTAAATTTGGTATTAGTTTTAGAAGATGTAGCTAAATCTAATTTGATGGGTGGGTAAGTAAGGCTAGTTGTTGGTATGACCCATAAGGTAGTGATAGGTTTAGGTAAAGGAGATGACATAGGCATGGGTTTAGGTGTAAATGTATGTTGGGCTATGGGAAGAGGTGTGAGTTTGGCCATGCGTGGTGTCATGGAAGGTATTGCACTAGTTGTAGTTGTGTTTGGTTTGGCCACTCAAACACTTTTGGATAGATAATAGAGGTGTCAATGAGTGACAAATACATTTGTGTTGAACAGAAGTAGAAGGCATCCCCAAAGAGAGGCTCTATTGACATAGTCTAGGTGATTGGCCAAGTGTGAGAATGGTACTTGTTGTAAGTGGGGCCGACGTGGATCGATTGGAAATCCCCGTAAAATGTGTTTGAGATACAGGGAAATGGCTAGCCTTAGACTTTGTGGGTAAGAGAGTCAAAAGCAGCTCAACGGGGTCTAGAAGGTCTGATGATGAATGGTCATCTACAGGCGGTGGTACTTCTAGAGTATCCTCCATGGGTAGAGGAGAGGACGGGCTGGCCGAAGTGGGCTCCCCTTGTGTTGGTGTAGGCGGTGGACCTGCATTTTCTATGAGTAGGAGAGGTGGAATTGACAAATGTTTGGAATTTTGAGGGGTCAAAGGCGACATTCTAACTATAGGCTCTTCCATGGGTGAAGATGAAAATGAAGGGGGTGCTTTTGTGGGTGGAGGAGTAGATGAAATGGGATCTTGTGTAGGTAGGGGATCTCGAGCTAAGATTTCATCTATGGAAGGCATATGAGGAAACTTGGGAAGAAACTGGTGTGCCATTAAAAATAGCGTGTACGTCACGTACATTGCTATCATTATTTGAGGTATCACCAACTTGGTTAGAAGATGGGGAATGAGTAGGGAATGGCTTCTTGAATATATGTAGGTTTTGGTTAGCGGGTGCATTTGGGATATTCAAGACTAGATCTCCATTGTCTAACATTTCTTGGATGATATTCTTGAAGGTGATGTAGTTATTGTCATTGTGACCTTTGACATGATGATAGTTTCAAAAGTCATGTTCCTTGTACCACGCAGGCATGGGTCACTCGGGGTCGAAACTAGTATCTAGTTTTATAGTTGGAAGGGTAATGGCACTAGCCTTAACAAGATTTTCCAAATCGGAAGAATAATATTCTCCTAGGGAAGTGTACTTTTTTTGTTCTCGTCTGAACTGAAAAGCTTGGAGAGGAGAGAGATTAGAAGGGGGTTTGGTTGGGCTTGATTGAGGAGTGGGACCAACTTTGAAAACTATGACATTAACAGACCCTTTGGGATTTGAATAGTTGTTTTGGGGTTTCAAAGAAGAATAAGTATCATTTGATTTGAACACAATGTTCTTGTTAAGAAGTTCAATCTTCTTTTCTTCGATAGCACTAATTTCCAATTTCCGTGACATGGTGAATGCCTCGTCGAAAGTGTGAAAAGTTTACACCTAAAAATTTGGTGAGATGTGTCTAGCGCATGCCCGAGTAAATAGTTCTATAACCTTAGTTTGAGGTAATTGGAATGTGAGCTAGTTAATGAGGTTGCACCAGTGAGCGATGAAGTCAGTGATAGACTCATCGTCATACTATCGTGTAGAATGAAGATCACTCATGGGAACCTTATTAACAAAGTTGATGGAGAAGTGATCTAGGAAGGCTTGGGCTACTTGATTAAACGAATAAATGGAGTTTCTTGGTAATCCACCGTACTAGTCCAACACAGTCTTGTTAGGGACATTGGGAAAGTCCTCAAAAGTAAAGCGTCATCGTGGGCAATCAGGTAACACCCATGTTTAAAGGATCGTAAATGTTGTTCCTGATCTTCTTTCTATTAAAGAGGTTGAATTTTTACATTTCCCAATGTATGGGGTATGGTCAAATAGAAATGGACAAGTGAATAGGCTCATTACAAATTTCATCATAGGTGAGGGAATCACGCGAGCCAAAACTCGATGCTTCTAATGTCTCGCATATTTTCCATCATGAGCTTGATGAGGTCATTGGTAGGTCTTGATGGAGGGACACCTCCCGTGGCATAAGGGGGCGGATATTGAACCCGATAGGGAGGTTGAGAATAAGGAACCAACATAGAAGACACATATCCGAATGGGTGATAGACGTAATAGGGGTTGTTAATAGTAGGTGTATGTAGGTTGGATGGTTGTCGTGACTATGGTAAATATTGGGGGTAGTGTTTGTGGGATTGAGAGGATGAGATTTTGGAATGGAGTAGGGTGGCACGACACCACGGGTGGTTGTGTTGTAATGGGTATTTGTGAGGCGATGGGTGTGGACTGTGTTATGGTCTAGGTGGTCGACGAGGGGACAACAAATATGATAGGCACGAGTGAAAATGCGAGCGCAGTGGTCATGGTGGTTATGGGTCATTCTTTGTGAAACTATTGGGATGAAATAGGTGAGGGTAACACCACATTATTAGGGGTTGATGCAGCAACAGGAATAAGGGAAAGAGAGATGGATACTTGGCATGTCATATATCAACTGACCTAAGGAGTCTCGGGTGGAAGAGTGGGAAAGGTAGAACTGTAAGGCCGCAAGATTCTGATCAAGGAGTCGTGTAAACTCTTCGTCGCTTGCAACAATGGTGGTAGGTAAGGTTGGATCCATGGGTGACAGGACGAAAGGTGGTGAGGGACTAGGTGGGAGTGGTTGACGACTAGCGTGGAATATGAGGGTGTTAGTCTGGCTGCAAGTCAGCACCATGTGAACAAGTGTTGACCTGGTAAGACTATATTTTGTAGATGACATAGAAAATAGTAGAAATAGAGAATAATGAGGTCCAGGAGGTGAATCTGGTCAAACACAGAAACTAACGATGGTCAAGTTGACCAAACGGCCGAGAGGAAAACCTATGATGGTCGGTGACCGGTGACAGATTGAGGGAACACCGATGATGGTTTCTGAAACCGATACTAGTCACTATGGAAGAAATCAGTCTCAAAGAATGAAATAGGAATGTTGGATGTGTACTTGTGAAAACTGTGTATGATAGTAGGTATCAACAGGGGAGGAATATGATGATTCCCTGAGGACCAGAAATAGAACAAAAACTGTGATGAAGGCTATTCTAGGTAAAGTAACTAGAAAGCCGAAGAAAACACCACTTAGGTTTAACAGATGATCGTTAGATGTGAACCAAATGACGGTCATTGGACCGACGCGTCATGATCGTGAAATTAGAAAGAAATGAAGAAAATTGGTTTTGTGAATTAAATTAAGTGAAGAATCAAACTCAAAACCCGAGAATGAGGAGATGGGGCCCTTGGCACACTCAGAAAAAGTCAAAATACTCCAACTACGATGGTGGAGTGTGCAAGGAAGAAGAAAAATGGAGATTCGTAGTCTCACACCTCAAAACACAAGTCAAGAAGAACGCTAAGAAAAAGCACGATCCTAACAGTGATTTTCTTATGTTTGTTTATCTTATGCTATTTAGGACTAACTGTGTGTATTTAGAACATAATTTTTTTGTTAGGAAGGCATCCTACGAAGAAGGATATCTAAAAGGAGAGGTTTCAGGTATGTTATGGCGGGGCGGGCCATCCTTTGAGATGATGACTCAACAGAGGCAACGAGCTGGGGAGTACCTGCCAACCAGATCATGTGATCACTGATAGATGTTCTCGAGTAAGATGTTGTTTAAGAAAGATGTGTATATTTTTATTTTGTGCAAGTTTGGTAAGACATAGAGAGAGCAAAAAATGTGCTTTCTACGATTCTTTGTGTCAACCATCAGCTGGGCATGACTTTCAACATATAGGTTGCCCTCGGTTTAATATGAGCTAATAATGCAACAAATCGAGAATTCAATGCAAGTGTTTTAAACCCAAATTGAAGTGTGGCATTCAATGTAGAAAGTGATTAACATGAAAAGGGATGCTCTTTCACTAATGCAATGCAAAATAAAGGAATATGTGTTCTTTTTAAAGCACCAAAAATATGATTGTTTTTTTTTTTTAGACAATAGAAAAAGGATAATGATTTCCAAAGAAGAAAATTAATGTAGAATGTTTTGAAGGGAAACAAAAACATAACTTTCACCTAGGAATGAATAAATTCAAAAGAACCCTGATGGGTCCCACTCAGCATGCCAAAATGTTTCACCATTTTCTTTACCTTTTCAAAATGACGAAACATATAAAGGTAAGGGCCAAGGGGGAATACTTGTTAAATGTTGATTGATTGATGGTTGTTGCACACGTTCGACTTCTTGATCCACAAATGAATGTGAGAGATTCATTTTGGTGAGGAGGAACTACACCGTAATAGAAAACAATTCCACAAGAGGATAGTTAAATGATATATGACAAGGGGAATGCCTAGCGTATGCTAGTTAAGGAAGTGTGATACTCCTAGATGGCTATCAATCCACTATTTAAAAAAAAAATCAATAAACAAGTAAAGTCATACTGTAGTTGATATGATTTGGGTATTTCATTCAAGTACAATAAGCAAATCCAATCACAATAGGCTAGGCTATAGTTGGATCTGAGAGATGAGGTATCTGTCAAGGTACTAGGACTGGTCAGGGTCTGATTCTAGGTTATTTAGGTCAACTAGTAGGGTGATTGTTGGGTCTATTCTTGGTCAAGGTATAAAACATAGAGACCGACGCGTAGTCGGTATGACCGATGCCGATTTAGGTAGAACCGATGACGGTTGCGTATAACCTAAGGCGTCGGTATGGTTGAGGTAAAAAAACTCAAATAAGAGGTTGGGAGAGTGGATGAGAAGATCTGTGGAGATATCAAGTACACTCGAAATGAATATTAGGTTGGAATGGTGATTTGGTGGTGTGGGTAAGGGAAATGGTGAGATTATAAGCTATTAAGAAATGGAAGAATGAACATGCAAAGTATAAACTAATGACAGGAATGACAAAAGTTAACTATGCTGAAATAGACAATGCTTTGGTAGAGATGTACTTACTGTGATGTATATTTTGTTGGCTGAATGGAGGTGGTTCTTGATTAGAAGAATAGTGTTGGATATCTTAGCAGTGATTCCTAGAGTGATTACGTGGGTGCAATGTTTCAATATTTGTTTTGGTTATGTCACCGGATGTCCTGATACGTGAAAGGATGCTAGTTTTTTCTTGCATGTAACTTTGATCTCCTTTTCTTGCTCTCAAAATGTGCCAACCCAAAAATAAGGTTGTATGGGTGAATAAATGGTAATCGGCAGCGGTTCTAGGTTGACCAAAGTGTCGGTTTAGGGGTGACCGGCGTCGTTAAGGCAAGATTCCCTATGTTTAGTAAAATAGACAAATCTTTCTAATTTCTTGGGCCCAATTAGTTTATTCTCACATATTAGAACATAAAATTCCCTTCTAATGAGCAGGAATGTGGTTAGAGAGATTTTAGGGATTGATTTTAGGTTTAGGCCAAATCTTTTCTCATTAAGGCAAGTAAGACTTAGTTATTGTTGGTTATGGAAACATGCCAATAATAGGTCTAGGTGAGGTGGCTGGATCGGGTGTCTAGTTGAGGTGGCTAGGTAGAAATTAAGGTAATTATATATTAAATATTGTGAGGATATATATTAATTTAATTAAATTAATTAAAATAATGGTGATGTGGGGTGGAAGGGGCCATGGTTAGATGAGTATGCTTGAGCTGGTTGGTTATTTGACAAGGGACCAAGGGGAGTGTGACCTAATTTTGGTGTCTACAAATCCCTCCAATGCATCAAGAAGATGAAGTGTTGAGACTCAAAAAGATCGAGGTGGACATAGAAAAAACTACTTAGGAACCTCAATTTAAAAGAGCACTAAAAATAATAAGAAATTAGAGCACGGGGACATCACAACCCCTTAGGAGGTCACCTAGGACTTCACCTATGAAAGTAGAACCAAAAAAGGAGAAAAGGAACAAGTACATTCCTCGGAAGGATGATGAGGAAGATAAATTTGAAGACAACACGCTGAATACTCTAGGGAAGATAGAGGATATGGAAGAACCCGAGGTGGATGAATTGAAGGACACAACATAGTTGTAGGAAAAAGAGTTGAAACCGATAAGGACGGACATTCGAGGCATGCCCCATACTTGTAACACCCCGAATCATTGTTACTTTCTCCGGACATACAAGTGAAGTGGATATGTGATTTCTTGTATAAGGATGTGTTCCTCGATTTAGAAATCATGCTTGATATGTATTGTAATTTCCTTGCAGATTGCAGATCTTGACTGAGTCAGAATATGATTAGACTCTTTTATTTATTCCATTTTGTGTCTGAATATTAATCTGATCACGGAATGAATTATAGAGACATTCATCTATAATATCTAGTCTTGGATCAGTGGAATTGATCCAAGTAATGCTTTAAGTTTGTTTGTGATGAATTAGATCACAGACCTTGAACAGGTTGCAAGGTATGGAAGCATTGATTAAGCTGGTCAGGAGTATGACTCAGGCTGATCTTGGTAAA
This sequence comes from Taxus wallichiana var. yunnanensis, assembly GCA_018340775.1. Lineage (NCBI taxonomy): Eukaryota > Viridiplantae > Streptophyta > Pinopsida > Cupressales > Taxaceae > Taxus > Taxus wallichiana. The sequence goes on along the minus strand of CM031237.1, from coordinate 72,703,704 downwards.
TGAATCGGTTCCCGATATCGAAGTATATCTGGAAGGTCTCGGACGTGGACCAAGTAATAATTCTGCCATGTATATTCCTGTAGCCTAACGGTCCGATAGAGTGAATCCTGCTCGAGATGCATGATTTTAGGTCTTTTCTTGCATATAAAATGTTATACCTAATCGAATTATTAACTAATTAGTAACCTAAAACTAAAACCTAACCTAGGGGTTAGATTAGTGTTAATCTAACCTAGACCTAGGCTATGTGTTAATATCCTAAGTTAGTATCTATGTGTAAATTGGTTAGTATGGGTATTACCCTAAATTCTAACCTAAGATACTAACCTAACTAATGAGGAGATTATGAAGGGGCCTATGGAGGGGTGCGAACCATGGGCGGCGTTTTCTATGGCAATTAATGCTTGGGATAAGGATGAGGGACAGGTCATGGCGGAGGCTTAAGCGACGGCTAACCTGTTCTGACGTGGCAATTCGCTAAGTTTGGAAATGGGCTTGAATTTTCATTGGACTGTCGCCAATTCTGGCGGTCGGTGGAAGATGAGTTTAAGCGGGAAAGTTGGTTTAATGGCATTCAATATTCTCGGAAGTCGAGCTCGGAACTCGCGAGAAGGCATGCAAACGGAAATTTGGGGGTTTGTTTGGCTTGTCGCGATTTTCGGTCTTCTCTCTCTCTCTCTGCTTGTTTACTGGTTCTTCGCACCAGTTCTCTTTGAGTTGCATGGCAAGTATGAACTGCTATAGCTCTTTTCTCTGTCATGGAGGATATATATGTGATGGAGATAGCAAAATTTTGTTGGTCGCTTTATCGTGGAAAAAGAAAAGGAAGTTTGAGCTCTTCCTGTGGTCTGCTTCGGAAATTTGATCAAAAATCCAGGCATGTTAGGCCCTAACCTTTAAATAGCTTGCTGTCTTTCAAGTGATTTCATTAGAACAACTCTGTTCAAATGTTTTGAGAAAATAGATGATTTTCTATGGAGATCTTGTTTGATTTTTGGTACTGTATCTCTTCTGGTTCGATTTTTCAATTTTCCTCTTGATGGGTGTTTATTAAAATCGAATTGTGGCTCTATTCCTTTGTGTATTCTTTCTGGTTTAAATATGTGAGATATTTATATGTAAAGAGCATGAAAGCTCGGCCTGTTTGGCGTGAGCCCATAGGATATACCTGTGTTGTTTATAGACCACTGTATGTTGTTGATTTGTGGTCGCTGTTTCTTGTTGTGGAAACTGTATGGAAGGATTCTGTTAGATACTGTATGTTTGATCAGTTCTACTGCTCCTTTGGAAACTCTGTCGTGGTTTTTGTTGACAGTGACTAATGATACTTTTTGGGTTTCATTTGTCTTCTAATTTTTGCTGGAACAGTAAACCATTGTATTACCGTAGTCTATACGACCCAGTGGAAGTTGTTCTTCCTTGTTATTGTAGTAACGGGATTATTTGTTGACTGTATACATTATTGATACATCTATAATTTATTTGAACGACTCAAAGGAGTCCTTGATTGAATCGTATATTGCTACCCACCGTTGAGAATATGGATTCATCCTTGAGTTTTGTTATTTGATTTTCGTGGAAGCCTGGTAGAGGAAACAGGTCTTTTGGCCACTGTTATTTGTAATAAATAAAGGATATAGACTTCCTGGGTATGCATTTGCATTTCTTTGTGAAAGCTGTTCGAAAGTTTCGAAGCGGCTCAGTTGATTTCCTTGCTTGAAATGGGTATTTGATTTGCTTACACTTGTTTCATTCTGAATGTTTGCCATGGATGGTATAGAAGGATTTATCAACTAATTCCATCTTATACTGTTGTTGGGTTCTGCGATTATGGGCGTAAACCCGTTAACAGTATGTAATGTGTATTTATAGATTTATAATGGTTGTATTCTGAACGACTCTGAGGAGACGATTCAATGATTTATATTTCTATTTGGGCCGCTGTTCAAGTTGAATATGTTTAAATAGTTGGTGAATGATAAACCAGTGGTTGGAAGGAATGACATGTACTAAGACCTCTGTTATTTTCTGGAATTACTTTTGTGTTGCATTGATTTTGTGGTACAGATTCTTTAGGAGAATATTTAGGTCTTCAATCTGTGCAAAATTGTGTAAAAGATGGGCAAGGTACAGCCGGTTTTCTTGTTTTGAATTCGGTAATCGGATTTGCTTGCCTGATGTTTAAATAAGCTCCATTGTTGGGCTCGGATGTAATCGTATGCAATTATTTGTTTTATTGTTGTTCGGATTCATATGAACTTTTGGAAGGTATCTTGTATTGCTTGAACCTTATTGAATCTGATTTACGGGACAATCCGCTGCTTTTGTCACTGTTTGAGTATGGTTGAATATTTCGTGTTCGCCCCGTGTGGGGTGAGTCGCGAGTACCACACCTTAGACTTGCATGCGCCAAGGTAAGAATAGATATGCAATGTTCCTTTCCGTTTAATCAATCCGATTTAGATCGAGCAAGAATAGATATGCTATGTTCCTTTCCGTTTATTCATCATTTTTTTTATCGAGCATGTTTCGAAATACCGTGGACGCATGGCATAGTCTTTAGGAAACCTCAGATTGCTTGATGCAATGAAGTTTGTTGTAAAACAACAATCTTGCTTGCGGCTTGTCTAACTTGTTCATTTATATACTGGTTGAATGTTTTCATATGTGAAGACGGTTCAGTAATGAACTTATGTGAAAGGAAGTATGAATGGTTTGGTTCTTTCTCTTCCTTTATTTAATATTTGTTGATATTTGTCTAACAGTGGGAAATTGTTTTGTAACATATTGGTGGAATCCCGAATTGTTATGTTATTTCCTTTTGGAAGAATGAAACAATCTGACCAATGTTGTGATTTTGGATTCAATGATTGTTTGTGTACATTCGTTCCTTGTTTCTTAATATTTGATGAAATATTAGAAAGTGATTAAGACTATTTTGTAACAATGACAGAGTTACATATTTGTAATCATTTTGTATTACAAGGGCATAGTCTGAGTATGTTTACTTATGTGAATATCTGATCTCATTTAAACAGGGTGTTTAATGAAAACAATTGATGGATTGCAATTGTTTTAAAAGTTAGTGCTTATCATGCTCAGTTCATTGAACTGACTCATGTTGACTATTTTTGCAGATGGTTGCCGTAAGAGGTAAAAGCAATGCAGATCTGACAGGCTGATCAGATTGTTTATTTGATTTGTTATGAATTACAGCTTGATTTTATAGATGTACTATATGTGAAAAGATGTTTCTTTTCCGTTAGCATTGTATCAAGTATGCTGTTTGCATAAAATGTAATTGTATAGTTTTGAAAGGAATGGAAATAAGTGTTTGATACTTATGTGTTGTATTCTATTTCTGATAGTTGACCTTCTTCGGTTTATGTAACGAAGGGGCATTGTTATCATTGTATAATATGGATGCTTTTGTGATTGACAATGAAAGCTTGCATGAAAATGAGATTGAATTCTTATGAGTGTTTAGTAGTTCTAATTTGTTCTAGCAAAAGCAATATTGGATTTAAATAATTGTCTTTCTAGAAGATAGGTTAAAAATGAGCCTAAAAGAGAACGCTAAACAAGCTGGATTAAATTACTAATCCCTAGTCCTAAGTATAACAGGACAATATTAAATTGGATTCTTAATCATTTATATCTTTATACCAAAAGTATGATATAAATTCAGTTAAGAGAACTGATATACAATCAAATGGAGTTCAGTTGGCAATCTCAAGCAAAGGTTATGAGATATTGTCCGATTCTGTTGCTTTAGAATCAGGTGTATTCTAATGACTCCTTGATGAAGAACTTGACCTTAATATCTCTACCAAGTAATGGGTTTTATAGAGGAGGGTCGTCTTAAGACGAAGAATCCAGGGATCGGAAAGGCTAAACCTTAGGGAAAAGTCTTTAAAGTAATTTAAACTCAAGTGCGTAACGCTTGTTATTGAGTAGATCTTTTCGAGGCGGATTTAAAGGTTGACGACATAAGTCAACTGCAGAGTTGTACCTCCGAGAAGATTAGGATCTTCTCGAAGTTACAACAATGCAGATGACTTATGGCGACACCCTTTGCATTGATCGCTAAGATTTACACTTGATTTCGCACGAGTTACCCTGGGACCGATTAAGAACGTGGTCATGTTATAAGGCTGCCTCAGAGATTCGGGGTATCATGACACACTGGTTGAACTGCAAGGTTGAACCAGTATGTCATCATATCCCTAATCCTCGTGGGCATCCATATAACATTATCACCTTGTTAATCTGCCTCCGAGTGATTCAGTTGTGAAAGGAAGGACTGACAGTAGTCAGTATAAGACATTCTATATAACATATGAATGGGGTGAAGGACGTATTCCAGATTGACGAGTATGCCGTTAAGGAATACGAGACATGAACAGTATGTTTCAAATCTTTGGCCAAAGTATCGCAAGCTGCTGATTGCGTTGTCCTAATTCACCTAGTCTAAGGGATGAGATGCCGATGAATAATAGTAACAATTATTCAGTTAGATTCCTTGGACAGAGCATTCTGAATCCCAGATTAGGGAAGAGAACCGCAAGAGTAATGTGTTAAATAAAAACACCGACTCTTATTACTCATGAATAGATCGGTAGATTACCGAGTCATGGAATGAATAGATCGGAGGTACTCCGAGTCATTACAGCTGCATATGGTTGTCTGTTATATGAATGGTTATTTGAATTGTGAGTTCTAAATTATGTATTTAGAACCAGGATGCAATTATCAAAAAAAAAAAAAAAAAAATTCACTTGTTCTAAAGTATAAAATGAGGATGTTACATCTTGGTATCAGAGCTGAAGGTTGCAGCTCTTGGACCTATTGAGTCCATAATCTGATAAAAACCTAAATTTTCTTGTAACAGAAAATGGTTAGAACAAGGGGGAACGTTGCGAGTAATGCTCCACCTGAAGGAGGAGCGGCAACAACCTAAACTCGGATGAGATCCTCGCTGCCTGTTGGACACAAGAGATCGCTTAGTCATGTGTACTTGAACAAAGAGTGATGGGGAATGAGGAGGAAGAAGAAGCTGATAATGATAATCAGCAACCTCCTGAGGACAACCCCGAAATGGGTGTTGATGTTAATGCTGGAAATGTACCTGTCCAACCAGAAAACAAAAGGGCCAGATTAGCAGAGAACTCACTAATGATATAAAAGGATAAGTCCACCTAAGTATGATGGCACCACACTAGGAGATGGAGCCGAGAACGCTCAGTGAAAATGGAGAAGTACTTTGCAATAAGGAACTTCTCGAGGAAACCAAAGCTATTTGGGAGCCTATCATCTTTCTCACGAAGCGTCTTCGTGGTGGGATAGCCGAAAAGCCGAGCTAAACATTGATGAGACCAATATTACTTGGGATCAATTTAAAGGCTATTTTAGGCAACGTTGGCTGCCACAACTTTTCTATGATCGTAAAAATGACAAATTTCAGAACTTAGCTCAAGGGAAGCTAACGGTAATCGAATACCGGGAGCGGTTTACAAAACTCCTCAAGTATGTACCGCAAAGATCAAACCGACGAAAAGTTCAGATACGGAAATTCATCATGGGATCAATCTCGTGATAGGGGAGAGGTCGATGTTCACAAATCCAACCACTATGGAAGGAGTTGTTAAAGGCCATAAGGCAAGAACAGAAATTAAAGGCTATTTCTCGCTCATAAGGAGGAAGTGCGGAAGAAGACTGCAAACCCTTCTTCAACCTCTCTGCACCTTAAAAGGACCATGGAAAAAGTTCGAAACAAGAGTAAGTTTCCGGAGATAACAATAAGAAAGCAAGGTAAAAATAAGCTCTGAAACGTAAAGGATAATTTTGCTAAAAATTATAATAATGGGCGTAAGTCCTATGGAGGACAAAGTGACAATTATAAAACCGGAGGCAACTTTGAGTCTAAAAAGGGACTCGTAGGAGGCTGCTACAATTGTGGTAAAGATCATTACGCAAATCGTGTCCTTTGAAGAAGGATGATCGTAATCAACAAAGATAAGATACATGCCGCAAAGAGCGACAAGCAAGTCGTGAAAAGCAAGTGACACCTATAGAAGTTCCTGGTAAGTTATTCGGCATACCGCTACTATTCTTTTTGATACAGAGCTACCGAATGTTTTATATCTAATAAACTAGCTTCTAAACTTAAAAGAAAAGCTGGAAAATGGATAAATCTTGACCGTATAAAGATGGTAATAATTCTGTTCATACAGTGAGTATGTGTCTTTTTGGGGCAGTCCTTGACTTACCTAACTTTTCCACGGAAGTTGATCTCTATGTTGCACCTTTGGGATCGTATGACATTGTCATCGGTGTCAATTGGTTAGCTGACCATAAAGCAAAGGTAGATTGCTATGAAAAGAACATAAAATGTTTAGATGATCAGCTGGAATCAGCAGAGATTCAAGGTGTGAAACGAGAAATTTCAGTTAGAAAACTGTCAGCTATGCAGCTTAAAAAGGCTAAAAATAAAGGATGTACCCTTTATGCGGTAAAGATATCTGAATCTCCTGAAGAAGATGATGAATTCATGGAACAATTCCCTCTGCTACAAGGTTTCAGGGATGTTTTTCCTGAGGAATTACCAGGGTTACCACCCAAGAGAGAATTTGATTTTTCCATTGAAATCAAGCCTGGGACGGAACCTATTTCCAAGGCGCCTTATCGGATGACTACTACTGAGTTAGTCGAGCTTAAGGCACAGTTACAAGAACTTTTGTCTAAAGGATTGATTAGACCAAGTGTTTCACCTTGGGAGCACCTGTGATATTTGTGAAAAAGAAGGATGGAACACTAAGGCTGTGTATTGATTATCGGATGTTGAACAAAGCAACAGTCAAGAACCGATATCCACTTCCTAGGATCGATGATCTGTTTGATCAGATGCGTGGAGCAGCGGTTTATTCTAAGATAGACCTTCGATCTGGTTATCATCAGTTAAGGATTAAAGAGGAAGATATTCATAAAACAGCTTTCCGAACAAGGTACGGACATTATGAATTTACAGTTCTACCCTTTGGGTTAACTAATGCACCCGCAGCCTTTATGAATTTAATGAACAATATTTTTCAAGAATACCTGGACAAGTTTGTACTTGTATTCTTGGACGATATTCTCATTTATTCTAAAAGTGTTGAGGAGCACAATGAGCATCTGAAGATAGTTTTGGGAATTTTGAGAAAGAGAAAGTTGTATGGTAAGTTATCCAAATGTTCTTTCTTTGATTCAGAAGTTCACTATTTGGGTCATGTCATAAGTAAAGAAGGAATCGCTGTAGATCCTTCAAAAATAGTGGCAATAACTGAGTGGCCTGCACCAAAGAATGTGCACGAAGTAAGAAGCTTCATGGGTCTTGCTGGTTACTATAGAAAATTTGTAAAGGATTTTTCTAAGGTAGCTGCACCAATAACTTCATTGCAAAAGAAGGATAAGAAATTCATGTGGAATGACAAGTGCGAAGCGGCTTTCAAAAGTCTGAAAGACCAGTTGACTTCTGCACCTATATTGGCTGTACCAGACCCTAATGGGAATTTTACTGTTGTAACGGATGCTTCTGGGGAAGGCCTTGGAGGTGTTTTGTTACAAAATGATCAGGTCATAGCTTATGAAAGTAGAAAACTTAAGTTACATGAGCTGAATTATGCCCCTCATGATTTGGAACTTGCTGCCATTGTTCATGCGCTTCAAGTCTGGAGACACTATTTACTTGGGAAACCTTTTGAGTTGAAAACTGATCACTTAGGACTGAAATATATTTTTACTCAGCCCAATCTGAATGCCAGACAAAGAAGGTGGTTAGAATTTTTATCACAATATGACTTTGATATTAGCTATATCAAAGGGAAGGAGAATAGAGTAGCTGATGCTCTAAGTCGTAGGAGGCACATTTCGCTCTTATAACATTAAGAACTCGCTTAAAGACGAGGTAAAAAGTGCCTCGTAATCGATGCATATTTTCAAGAAGTAAAAGCAAAGGCTTCTTTGCTGCGTAACCTAAAGATAAAAGGTATGAAGGTTTTCATTTTGATAATGAAGGAATCTTGCGTTATGAAAATAGGGTATATGTACCCGTGCTGAATGATTTGAGAAAGAAGTTGTTAGTTGAATTTCATAATTCACCTTTCTCTGGACACCCAGGTATTACAAAAATGCTTGCTGATATGAAACAACAATACTTCTAGAAAGGTATGAAAAAGGATGTGATAAATTTTGTGACTCATTGCTCTGAATGTCAGGGCGGGTGAAGGCAGAGCATATGCACTCTCGCTGGATCATTATATCCTCATAGCATACCGCAAAGAAAATGGCAAGTAATAACCATGGATTTTGTACAAGGACTACCTATGTCCAGAATAAGCATGATGTTATCCTGGTAGTTGTAGATAAACCGACTAAGGTAGCTCATTTCATCGCTGGAAATCTAAAGGATGATTCACCAAAGTCTTGCCAAGAGGTTCGTACACCTAAATTTTCAGATTGCATGGTGTACCGTAAACTGATTATATCTCGACAGGATCCTAGAATGACGCAAGGTTTTGGCAAACGCTTAACGCAGCCCTAGGAACAAAACTAAACTTCAGTTCGCATATCATCCGAACGGATGGGCAAACCGAGAGGGTAAATCAAGTGTGGAGGACATGTTGCGAATGTATTGCATGGATCAACAAAGATAAATGGGAAGAGTATCTTCCATTAGTTGAGTTCGCATACAACAACACTTACCACTCATCTCTTAAGATGGCACCATTTGAAGCACTTTATGGAAGAAAGTGCAGAACCCCTGTTAGTTGGGACAGTGTTGAGGATAGAGAGGTAATTGGACCAGAGATTCTCACAGAAATGGAACAACAAGTTAAGCTGATTCGTGAACGATTAAAGGAAGCAATGGATGACGTAAGAGCTATGCTGACCTTAAGCGGGTTGATAGAAAGTTTGAGCTTGGTGATAAGGTTTTCTCCGCGTGTTAAACCCGTAAAGAGTTCTATAACTTTTGGCAAGGCTGCCAAGTTGTCACCACGATTTGTGGGACCTTTCAAATTGTCAAATAATCAATCCCGTAGCTTATCGCTTAGCATTGCCACCGCTTTATCTCGCATGCATGATGTTTTCCATATTTCTTTGCTAAGAAATACGTTTCAGATCTGTCACATGTTTTAAATTGAATTCCTCAGGTCCAAGACCCAGAATAATCGTGGTTAAACCCACACGAGTGCTGGAAACTCGCCAATTGCATTTAAGAAATCGTGATATACAAGAATGTAAGGTCCAAAGGGGACCAGCTTTAGCGAAGAAAGTGCAACTTGGGAAAATCTGGAAGAGATGAAAATTGCTTTTCCTTCTCTTTTTGCAACAGAATGAAAACTGTTGACAGAAATATACTTTTATGAACTGATTGTTTTTAAGTATTTATGAAAGCCAGATTAAGGCAGACTTTATTCAAAGTTGAATAAATGTGTTGTGACATTGATTTCTGAAACTATTTAAATATGGAAGTAGTCACATTGTTTGTGTACTAATAAATTGATTGACCAAGGTTAATTTAATATGTAATTCATCGGGACGATGAATCTTTTTAGGAGGGAAGCATGTAACACCCCGAATCGTTGTTACTTTCCTGACATACAAGTGTTGATATGTGATTTCTTGTATAAGGATGTGTTCCTCGATTTAGAAATCATGCTTGATATGTATTGTAATTTCCTTGCAGATTGCAGATCTTGACTGAGTCAGAATATGATTAGACTCTTTTATTTATTCCATTTTGTGTCCGAATATTAATCTGATCACTTTAATGAATTATAGAGACATTCATCTATAATATCTAGTCTTGGATCAAAGGGAATTGATCCAAGTAATGCTTTAAGTTTGTTTGTGATGAATTAGATCACGCACTTTGAACAGTCAGTAAGGTATGGAAGCATTGATTGCTTCGTCGAGTATGACTCAGCCGATCTTGGTAAATGAATCGGTTCCCGATATCGAAGTATATCTCGAAGGTCTCGGACGTGGACCAAGTAATAATTCTGCCATGTATATTCCTCGTAGCCTAACGGTCAGTATAGAGTGAATCCTGCTCGAGAGATGCATGATTTTAGGTCTTTTCTTGCATATATAAAAATGTTATACCTAATCGAATTATTAACGGTTAGTAACCTAAAACTAAAACCTAACCTAGGGGTTAGATTAGTGTTAATCTAACCTAGACCTAGGCTATGTGTTAATATCCTAAGTTAGTATCTATGTGTAAATTGGTTAGTATGGGTATTACCCTAAATTCTAACCTAAGATACTAACCTAACTAATGAGGAGATTATGAAGGGGCCTATGGAGGGGTGCGAACCATGGGCGGCGTTTCTATGGCAATTAATGCTTGGGATAAGGATGAGGGACAGTCATGGCGGAGGCTTAAGCGACGGCTAACCTGCTTCGACGTGGGCATTCGCTAAGTTTGGAAATGGGCTTGAATTTTCATTGGACTGCCGCCACCCCGCGGTCGGGGAAGATGAGTTTAAGCGGGAAAGTTGGTTTAATGGCATTCAATATTCTCGGAAGTCGAGCTCTAACTCGCGAGAAGGCATGCAAACGGGAAATTTGGGGGTTTGTGGCTTCTTGTCGCGATTTTCGGTCTTCTCTCTCTCTCTCTCGCTTGTTTATCGGTTCTTCGCACTAGCTTCTTTTGAGTCAGCATGGCAAGTATGAACTGCTATAGCTCTTTTCTCTCGCATGGAGGATATATATGTGATGGAGATAGCAAAATTTTGTTGGTCGCTTTATCGTGGAAAAAGAAAAGGAAGTTTGAGCTCTTCCCGTGGTCTCGCTTCGAAATTTGATCAAAAATCCGTGCATGTTAGGCCCTAACCTTTAAATAGCTTGTCAGTGTCTTTCAAGTGATTTCATTAGAACAACTCGTTTCAAATGTTTTGAGAAAATAGATGATTTTCTATGGAGATCTTGTTTGATTTTTGGTACTGTATCTCTTCTGGTTCGATTTTTCAATTTTCCTCTTGATGGGTGTTTATTAAAATCGAATTGTGGCTCTATTCCTTTGTGTATTCTTTCTGGTTTAAATATGTGAGATATTTATATGTAAAGAGCATGAAAGCTCGGCCTGTTTGGCATGAGCCCATAGGATATACCTGTGTTGTTTATAGACCACTGTATGTTGTTGATTTGTGGTCGCTGTTTCTTGTTGTGGAAACTGTATGGAAGGATTCTGTTAGATACTGTATGTTTGATCAGTTCTACTGCTCCTTTGGAAACTCTGTCGTGGTTTTTGTTGACAGTGACTAATGGTACTTTTTGGGTTTCATTTGTCTTCTAATTTTTGCTGGGAACAGGTAAACTGTTGTATTACCGTAGTCTATACGACCCAGTGGAAGTTGTTCTTCCTTGTTATTGTAGTAACGGGATTATTTGTTGACTGTATACATTATTGATACATCTATAATTTATTTGAACGACTCAAAGGAGTCCTTGATTGAATCGTATATTGCTACCCACCGTTGAGAATATGGATTCATCCTTGAGTTTTGTTATTTGATTTTCGTGGAAGCCTGGTAGAGGAAACAGGTCTTTTGGCCACTGTTATTTGTAATAAATAAAGGATATAGACTTCCTGGGTATGCATTTGCATTTCTTTGTGAAAGCTGTTCGAAAGTTTCGAAGCGGCTCAGTTGATTTCCTTGCTTGAAATGGGTATTTGATTTGCTTACACTTGTTTCATTCTGAATGTTTGCCATGGATGGTATAGAAGGATTTATCAACTAATTCCATCTTATACTGTTGTTGGGTTCTGCGATTATGGGCGTAAACCCGTTATTAGTATGTAATGTGTATTTATAGATTTATAATGGTTGTATTCTGAACGACTCTGAGGAGACGATTCAATGATTTATATTTCTATTTGGGCCGCTGTTCAAGTTGAATATGTTTAAATAGTTGGTGAATGATAAACCAGTGGTTGGAAGGAATGACATGTACTAAGACCTCTCATATTTTCTCTGAATTACTTTTGTGTTGCATTGATTTTGTGGTACATTTCTTTAGGAGAATATTTAGGTCTTCAATCTGTGCAAAATTGTGTAAAAGATGGGCAAGGTACAGCCGGTTTTCTTGTTTTGAATTCGGTAATCGGATTTGCTTGCCTGATGTTTAAATAAGCTCCATTGTTGGGCTCGGATGTAATCGTATGCAATTATTTGTTTTATTGTTGTTCGATTCATATGAACTTTTGGAAGGTATCTTGTATTGCTTGAACCTTATTGAATCTGATTTACGGACACCGCTGCTTTTGTCACCGCTCTTGAGTATGGTTGAATATTTCGTGTTCTCGCCTGCTGTTGGGGTGAGTCACGAGTACCACACCTTAGACTTGCATGCGCCAAGGTAAGAATAGATATGCAATGTTCCTTTCCGTTTAATCACCCGATTTAGACCGAGCAAGAATAGATATGCTATGTTCCTTTCCGTTTATTCAGTTCGTTTTTGACTGAGCATGTTTCGGAAATACTGTGTGGACGTCATGGCATAGTCTTTAGAAACCTCGATTGCTTGATGCAATGAAGTTTGTTGTAAAACAGCAATCTTGCTTCATGGCTTGTCTAACTTGTTTGTTCATTTATATACTTGTCAATGTTTTCATATGTGAAGACGGTTCAGTAATGAACTTATGTGAAAGGAAGTATGAATGGTTTGGTTCTTTCTCTTCCTTTATTTAATATTTGTTGATATTTGTCTAACAGTGGGAAATTGTTTTGTAACATATTGGTGGAATCCCGAATTGTTATGTTATTCCCTTTTTGGAAGAATGAAACAATCTGACCAATGTTGTGATTTTGGATTCAATGATTGTTTGTGTACATTCGTTCCTTGTTTCTTAATATTTGATGAAATATTAGAAAGTGATTAAGACTATTTTGTAACAATGACAGAGTTACATATTTGTAATCATTTTGTATTACAAGGGCATAGTCTGAGTATGTTTACTTATGTGAATATCTCGATCTCATTTAAACAGTAGGTTTAATGAAAACAATTGATGGATTGCAATTGTTTTAAAAGTTAGTGCTTATCATGCCTGGCCTATCAACCGACTCATGTTGACTATTTTTGCAGAGATGGTTGCCCGTAAGAGGTAAAAGCAATGCAGATCCGACAGTCGATCGATTGTTTATTTGATTTGTTATGAATTACAAATTGATTTTATAGATGTACTATATGTGAAAAGATGTTTCTTTTCCGTTAGCATTGTATCAAGTATGTCTGTTTGCATAAAATGTAATTGTATAGTTTTGAAAGAATGGAAATAAGTGTTTGAAACTTATGTGTTGTATTCTATTTCTGATAGTTGACCTTCTTCGGTTTATGTAACGAAGGGGCATTGTTATCATTGTATAATATGGATGCTTTTGTGATTGACAATGAAAGCTTGCATGAAAATGAGATTGAATTCTTATGAGTGTTTAGTAGTTCTAATTTGTTCTAGCAAAAGCAATATTGGATTTAAATAATTGTCTTTCTAGAAGATAGGTTAAAAATGAGCCTAAAAGAGAACGCTAAACAAGCTGGATTAAATTACTAATCCCTAGTCCTAAGTATAACAGACAATATTAAATTGGATTCTTAATCATTTATATCTTTATACCAAAAAGTATGATATAAATTCAGCTAAGAGAACTCGATATACAATCAAATGGAGTTCAGCTTGGCAATCTCAAGCAAAGGTTATGAGATATTGTCCGATTCTGCGTTGCTTTAGAATCGTGTGTATTCTAATGACTCCTTGATGAAGAACTTGACCTTAATATCTCTACCAAGTAATGGGTTTTATAGAGGAGGGTCGTCTTAAGACGAAGAATCCAGGATCGGAAAGGCTAAACCTTAGGGAAAAGTCTTTAAAGTAATTTAAACTCAAGTGCGTAACGCTTGTTACATCGAGTAGATCTTTTCGAGGCGGATTTAAAGGTCGACGACATAAGTCAATCGCAGAGTTGTACCTCCGAGAAGATTAGGATCTTCTCGGGTTACAACAATGCAGATGACTTATGGCGACACCCTTTGCATTGATCGCTAAGATTTACACTTGATTTCGCACGAGTTACCCCGGGACCGATTAAGAACGTGGTCATGTTATAAGGCTGCCTAGAGATTCGGGTATCATGACACACCGGTTGAACCGCAAGGTCAACCAAGATGTCATCATATCCCTAATCCTCGTGGGCATCCATATAACATTATCACCTTGTTAATCTGCTTCCGAGTGATTCAACAGGTAAGGAAGGACCGACAAGAGTCAAGTATAAGACATTCTATATAACATATGAATGGGGTGAAGGACGTATTCCAGATTGACGAGTATGCCGTTAAGGAATACGAGACATGAACAGTATGTTTCAAATCTTTGGCCAAAGTATCGCAAGCTGCTGATTGCGTTGTCCTAATTCACCTAGTCTAAGGGATGAGATGCCGATGAATAATAGTAACAATTATTCAGTTAGATTCCTTGGACAGAGCATTCTGAATCCCAGATTAGGGAAGAGAACCGCAAGAGTAATGTGTTAAATAAAAACACCGACTCTTATTACTCATGAATAGATCGGTAGATTACCGAGTCATGGAATGAATAGATCGGAGGTACTCCGAGTCATTACAGCTGCATATGGTTGTCTGTTATATGAATAGTTATTTGAATTGTGAGTTCTAAATTATGTATTTAGAACCAGGATGCAATTATCAAAAAAAAAAAAAAATTTCACTTGTTCTAAAGTATAAAATGAGGATGCCGATTGGCAAGTGAGAACTCACTAATGATATAAAAGGATAAGTCCACCTAAGTATGATGGCACCACATTAGGAGATGGAGCCGAGAACTCGCTCAAAAAAATGGAGAAGTACTTTGCAATAAGGAACTTCTCGAGGAAACCAAAGCTATTTGGGGAGCCTATCATCTTTCTCACGAAGCGCCTTCGTGGTGGGATAGCCGAAAAGCCGAGCTAAACATCGATGAGACCAATATTACTTGGGATCAATTTAAAGGCTATTTTAGGCAACGTTGGCTGCCACAACTTTTCTATGATCGTAAAATATGACAGAATTTCAGAACTTAGCTCAAGGGAAGCTAACGGTAATCAATACCGGGAGCGGTTTACAAAACTCCTCAAGTATGTACCGCAAAGATCAAACCGACGAAAAGTTCAGATACGGAAATTCATCATGGGATTGAATCCCGATAGGGGAGAGGTCGATGTTCACAAAATTCAACCACTATGGAAGGAGTTGTTGAAAAGGCCATAAGGCAAGAACAAATTAAAGGCTATTTCTCGCTCATAAGGAGGAAGTGCGGAAGAAGACCGCAAACCCTTCTTCAACCTCTCTTGCACCTTGAAAAGGACCATGGAAAAAGTTTGGAAACAAGAGTAAGTTTCCATGAGATAACAATAAGAAAGCAGCAGTAAATAAGCCTGCTGGAAACGTAAAGGATAATTTTGCTAAAAATTATAATAATGGGCGTAAGTCCTATGGAGGACAATGTGACAATTATAAAACCGGAGGCAACTTTGAGTCTAAAAGGGACCCGTAGGAGGTCACTACAATTGTGGTAAAGATCATTACGCAAATCAATGTCCTTTGAAGAAGGATGATCGTAATCAATAAAGATAAGATACATGCCGCAAAGAGCGCACAAGCAAGTCGAAAAGCAAGTGACACCTATAGAAGTTCCGGTAAGTTATTCGGCATACCGCTACTATTCTTTTTGATACAGAGCTACCGAATGTTTTATATCTAATAAACTAGCTTCTAAACTTAAAAGAAAAGCTGGAAAATGGATAAATCTTGACCGTAGATGGTAATAATTCTGCTCATACAAAGTGAGTATGTGTCTTTTTGGGCAAAGTCCTGACTTACCTAACTTTTCCACGGAAGTTGATCTCTATGTTGCACCTTTGGGATCGTATGACATTATTATCGGTGTCAATTGGTTAGCTGACCATAAAGCAAAGGTAGATTGCTATGAAAAGAACATAAAATGTTTAGATGATCACCGGAATCAGCAGAGATTCAAGGTGTGAAACGAGAAATTTCAGTTAGAAAACCACACCATGCAGCTTAAAAAGGCTAAAAATAAAGGATGTACCCTTTATGCGGTAAAGATATCTGAATCTCCTGAAGAAGATGATGAATTCATGGAACAATTCCCTCTACTACAAGGTTTCAGGGATGTTTTTCCTGAGGAATTACCAGGGTTACCACCCAAGAGAGAATTTGATTTTTCCATTGAAATCAAGCCTGGAACGGAACCTATTTCCAAGGCGCCTTATCGGATGACTACTACTGAGTTAGTCGAGCTTAAGGCACAGTTACAAGAACTTTTGTCTAAAGGATTGATTAGACCAAGTGTTTCACCTTGGGGAGCACCTGTGATATTTGTGAAAAAGAAGGATGGAACACTAAGGCTGTGTATTGATTATCGGATGTTGAACAAAGCAACAATCAAGAACCGATATCCACTTCCTAGGATCGATGATCTGTTTGATCAGATGCGTGGAGCAGCGGTTTATTCTAAGATAGACCTTCGATCTGGTTATCATCAGTTAAGGATTAAAGAGGAAGATATTCATAAAATGCAGCTTTTCCCGAACAAGGTACTGACATTATGAATTTACAGCTTCTACCCTTTGGGTTAACTAATGCACCAAGCAGCCTTTTATGAATTTAATGAACAATATTTTTCAAGAATACCTGGACAAGTTTGTACTTGTATTCTTGGATGATATTCTCATTTATTCTAAAAGTGTTGAGGAGCACAATGAGCATCTGAAGATAGTTTTGGGAATTTTGAGAAAGAGAAAGTTGTATGGTAAGTTATCCAAATGTTCTTTCTTTGATTCAGAAGTTCACTATTTGGGTCATGTCATAAGTAAAGAAGGAATCGCAGTAGATCCTTCAAAAATAGTGGCAATAACTGAGTGGCCTGCACCAAAGAATGTGCACGAAGTAAGAAGCTTCATGGGTCTTGCAGGTTACTATAGAAAATTTGTAAAGGATTTTTCTAAGGTAGCTGCACCAATAACTTCATTGCAAAAGAAGGATAAGAAATTCATGTGGAATGACAAGTGCGAAGCGGCTTTCAAAAGTCTGAAAGACCAATTGACTTCTGCACCTATATTGGTTGTACCAGACCCTAATGGGAATTTTACTGTTGTAACGGATGCTTCGGGGAAGGCCTTGAGGTGTTTTGTTACAAAATGATCAAAGTCATAGCTTATGAAAGTAGAAAACTTAAGTTACATGAGCTGAATTATGCCCCTCATGATTTGGAACTTGCTGCCATTGTTCATGCGCTTCAAGTCTGGAGACACTATTTACTTGGGAAACCTTTTGAGTTGAAAACCGATCACTGGGACTGAAATATATTTTTACTCACCCCAATCAATGCCGATAAAAAGAAGGTGGTTAGAATTTTTATCACAATATGACTTTGATATTAGCTATATCAAAGGGAAGGAGAATAGAGTAATGATGCTCTAAGTCGTAGGAGGCACATTTCTCGCTCTTATAACATTAAGAACTCGCTTTAAAGATGAGGTAAAAGTGCCTCGTAATCGATGCATATTTTCAAAGTAAGTAAAAGGCTCATTGCAGTAACCTAAAGATAAAAGGTATGAAGGTTTTCATTTTGATAATGAAGGAATTCTTGCTATGAAAATAGGGTATATGTACTGTATTGAATGATTTGAGAAAGAAGTTGTTAGTTGAATTTCATAATTCACCTTTCTCCTGACACCCGTATATTACAAAAATGCTTGCTGATATGAAACAACAATACTTCGGAAAGGTATGAAAAAGGATGTGATAAATTTTGTGACTCATTGCACTGAATGTCACGGTGAAGGCGAAGGCAGTAGCATATGCACCCTCGCTGGATCATATATCCTCATAGCATACCGCAAAGACAAATGGCAAGTAATAACCATGGATTTTGTACAAGGACTACCTATGTCCAGAATAAACATGATGTTATCCTCGGTAGTTGTAGATAAACCGACTAAGGTAGCTCATTTCATCGCTGGAAATCTAAAGGATGATTCACCAAAGTGCTGCCAAGAGGTTCGTATACGAAATTTTCAGATTGCATGGTGTACCGTAACTCGATTATATCTCGACAGTGATCCTAGAATGACGCCAAGGTTTTGGCAAACGCTAACGCAGCCCTAGGAACAAAACTAAACTTCGCTTCGCATATCATCCAAACGGATGGGCAAACCGAGAGGGTAAATCAAGTGTTGGAGGACATGTTGCGAATGTATTGCATGGATCAACAAATAAATGGGAAGAGTATCTTCCATTAGTTGAGTTCGCATACAACAACACTTACCACTCATCTCTTAAGATGGCACCATTTGAAGCACTTTATGGAAGAAAGTGCGTAACCCCCGTTAGTTGGGACAAAGTGTTGAGGATAGAGTGGTAATTGACCAGAGATTCTCACGAAATGGAACAAAAAGTTAAGCTGATTCGTGAACGATTAAAGGAAGCAATGGATAGACGTAAGAGCTATGCTGACCTTAAGCGGGTTGATAGAAAGTTTGAGCTTGGTGATAAGGTTTTCCTGCAGTTAAACCCGTAAAGAGTTCTATAACTTTTGGCAAGGCTGCCAAGTTGTCACCACGATTTGTGGGACCTTTCAAATTGTCGAAATAATCAATCCCGTAGCTTATCGCTTTAGCATTGCCACCGCTTTATCTCGCATGCATGATGTTTTCCATATTTCTTTGCTTAAGAAATACATTTCAGATCTCACACATGTTTTAAATCGAATTCCTCGCAGTCCAAGACCCAGAATAATCGTGGTTAAACCCACACGAGTGCTGAAACTCGCCAATCGCATTTAAGAAATCGTGATATACAAGAATGTAAGGTCCAAAGGGGACCAGCTTTAGCGAAGAAAGTGCAACTTGGGAAAATCTCGAAGAGATGAAAATTGCTTTTCCTTCTCTTTTTTCGCAATGTAATGAAAACTCATGACAAAAATATACTTTTATGAACTCGATTGTTTTTAAGTATTTATGAAAGCCGATTAAGGCAAGACTTTATTCAAAGTTGAATAAATGTGTCATGACATTGATTTCTGAACTATTTAATATGGAAGTAGTCACATTGTTTGTGTACTAATAAATTGATTGACCAAGGTTAATTTAATATGTAATTCATCTAGACGATGAATCTTTTTAGAGGGAAGCATGTAACACCCCGAATCTATGTTACTTTCTCCTCGACATACAAGTGTTGATATGTGATTTCTTGTATAAGGATGTGTTCCTCGATTTAGAAATCATGCTTGATATGTATTGTAATTTCCTCAGATTGCAGATCTTGACCGAGTCGAATATGATTAGACTCTTTTATTTATTCCATTTTGTGTCCGAATATTAATCTGATCACTAATGAATTATAGAGACATTCATCTATAATATCTAGTCTTGGATCAAAGGAATTGATCCAAGTAATGCTTTAAGTTTGTTTGTGATGAATTAGATCACGCACTTGAACAGTCAGCAAGGTATGGAAGCATTGATTAAGCGGTCGAGTATGACTCAGCTGATCTTGGTAAATGAATCGGTTCCCCCGATATCGAAGTATATCCGAAGGTCTCGACGTGGACCAAGTAATAATTCTACCATGTATATTCCCGTAGCCTAACGGTCGAGGAGTGAATCCTGCTCGAGAGATGCATGATTTTAGGTCTTTTCTTGGCATATAAAATGTTATACCTAACTGGAATTATTAACGGTTAGTAACCTAAAACTAAAACCTAACCTAGGGGTTAGATTAGTGTTAATCTAACCTAGACCTAGGCTATGTGTTAATATCCTAAGTTAGTATCTATGTGTAAATTGGTTAGTATGGGTATTACCCTAAATTCTAACCTAAGATACTAACCTAACTAATGAGGAGATTATGAAGGGGCCTATGGAGGGGTGCGAACCATGGGCGGCGTTTTCTATGGCAATTAATGCTTGGGATAAGGATGAGGGACAGGTCATGGCGAGGCTTAAGCGACGGCTAACCTGTTCTGACGTGGCAATTCGCTAAGTTTGGAAATGGGCTTGAATTTTCATTGGACTGTCGCCAATTCTGGCGGTCGGTGGAAGATGAGTTTAAGCGGGAAAGTTGGTTTAATGGCATTCAATATTCTCGGAAGTCGAGCTCGGAACTCGCGAGAAGGCATGCAAACGGGAAATTTGTGGGTTTGTTTGGCTTGTCGCGATTTTCGGTCTTCTCTCTCTCGCTTGTTTATCGTTTCTTCGCACGCAGCTCTTTTGAGTCAGTGCATGGCAAGTATGAACTGCTATAGCTCTTTTCTCTGTCATGGAGGATATATATGTGATGGAGATAGCAAAATTTTGTTGGTCGCTTTATCGTGGAAAAAGAAAAGGAAGTTTGAGCTCTTCCTGTGGTCTGCTTCGGAAATTTGATCAAAAATCCAGGCATGTTAGGCCCTAACCTTTAAATAGCTTCTTGTCTTTTCAAGTGATTTCATTAGAACAACTCTGTTTCAAATGTTTTGGGAAAATAGATGATTTTCCATGGAGATCTTGTTTGATTTTTGGTACTGTATCTCTTCTGGTTCGATTTTTCAATTTCCTCTAGATGGGTGTTTGTTAAAATCGAATTGTGGCTCTATTCCTTTGTGTATTCTTTCTCGGTTTAAATATGTGAGATATTTATATGTAAAGAGCATGAAAGCTCGGCCTGCTTGGCATGAGCCCATAGGATATACTGTGTTGTTATAGACCACCGTATGTTGTTGATTTGTGGTCGCCAATTCTTGTTGTGGAAACTTTATGGAAGGATTCTCGTTAGATACTTGTATGTTTGATCGTTTACCGCTTTTTGGAAACTCGTCGTGGTTTTTGTCGATGCAGTGACTAATGGTACTTTTTGGGTTTCATTTGTCTTCTAATTTTTGCTTGGGAATAGGCAATCGTTGTATTACCGTAGTCTATACGACCCAAAGGGAAGTTGTTCTTCCTTGTTATTGTGTAACGGGATTATTTGTTGATCGTATACATTATTGATACATCTATAATTTATTTTTACGACTCAAAGGAGTCCTTGATTGAATCGTATATTGCTAACCACCGTTGAGAATGTGGATTCATCCTTGAGTTTTGTTATTTGATTTTCGTGGAAGCCTCAGTAGAGGAAACAGTCTTTTGGCCACCGTTATTTGTAATAAATAAAGGATATAGACTTCCCGGTATGCATTTGCATTTCTTTGTGAAAGTGTTCAAAGTTTCGAAGCGGCTCAGTTGATTTCCTTGCTTGAAATGGGTATTTGATTTGCTTACACTTGTTTCATTCTGAATGTTTGCCATGGATGGTATAGAAGGATTTATCAACTAATTCCATCTTATACTGTTGTTGGGTTCAACATTATGGGCGTAAACCCGTTAATGATGTGTAATGTGTATTTATATATTTATAATGGTTGTATCTAAACGAATCGAGGAGACGATTCAATGATTTATATTTCTATTTGGGCCGCTGTTCAAGTTGAATATGTTTAAATAGTTGGTGAATGATAAACCAGTGGTTGGAAGGAATGACATGTACTAAGACCTCTGTTATTTTCTGGAATTACTTTTGTGTTGCATTGATTTTGTGGCATGATTCTTTAGAGAATATTTAGGTCTTCAATTTGTGAAAATTGTGTAAAAGATGGGCAAGGTACTTCGGTTTTCTTGTTTTGAATTCGGTAATCGGATTTGCTTGCCTGATGTTTAAATAAGCTCCATTGTTGGGCTCGGATGTAATCGTATGCAATTATTTGTTTTATTGTTGTTCGGATTCATATGAACTTTTGGAAGGTATCTTGTATTGCTTGAACCTTATTGAATCGATTTACGGACACCGCCGCTTTTGTCACAACTGCTCTTGAGTATGGTTGATATTTCGTGTTCTCGCCCCGTTAGGGTGAGTCGCGAGTACCACACCTTAGACTTGCATGCGCCAGGTAAGAATAGATATGCAATGTTCCTTTCCGTTTAATCACCCGATTTAGATTGAGCAAGAATAGATATGCTATGTTCCTTTATGTTTATTCGACCGCTTTGATCGAGCATGTTTCGAAATATGTGGACGCTCATGGCATAGTCTTTAGGAAACCTCAGATTGCTTGATGCAATTTTGTTGTAAAACAACAATCTTGCTTATGCTTGCTTGTCTAACTTGTTCATTATATCTTTGGTTGAATGTTTTCATATGTGAAGACGGTTCAAGAATGAACTTATGTGAAAGGAAGTATGAATGGTTTGGTTCTTTCTCTTCCTTTATTTAATATTTGTTGATATTTGTCTAACAGTGGGAAATTGTTTTGTAACATATTGGTGGAATCCCGAATTGTTATGTTATTCCCTTTTTGGAAGAATGAAACAATCTGACCAATGTTGTGATTTTGGATTCAATGATTGTTTGTGTACATTCGTTCCTTGTTTCTTAATATTTGATGAAATATTAGAAAGTGATTAAGACTATTTTGTAACAATGACAGAGTTACATATTTGTAATCATTTTGTATTACAAGGGCATAGTCTGAGTATGTTTACTTATGTGAATATCTGATCTCATTTAAACAGGGTGTTTAATGAAAACAATTGATGGATTGCAATTGTTTTAAAAGTTAGTGCTTATCATGCTCAAGTTCATCAATCCGACTCATGTTGACTATTTTTGCAGATGGTCAGCCGTAAGAGGTAAAAGCAATGCAGATCTGATAGGCTGATCAGATTGTTTATTTGATTTATTATGAATTACAGCTTGATTTTATAGATGTACTATATGTGAAAAGATGTTTCTTTTCCGTTAGCATTGATCAAGTATGTCATGTTTGCATAAAATGTAATTGTATAGTTTTGAAGGAATGGAAATAAGTGTTTGATACTTATGTGTTGTATTCTATTTCGATAAGTTGACCTTCTTCGGTTTATGTAACAAAGGGGCATTGTTATCATTGTATAATATGGATGCTTTTGTGATTGACAATGAAAGCTTGCATATGAAAATGAGATTGAATTCTTATGAGTGTTTAGTAGTTCTAATTTGTTCTAGCAAAAGCAATATTGGATTTAAATAATTGTCTTTCTAGAAGATAGGTTAAAAATGAGCCTAAAAGAGAACGCTAAACAAGCTGGATTAAATTACTAATCCCTAGTCCTAAGTATAACAGGACAATATTAAATTGGATTCTTAATCATTTATATCTTTATACCAAAAGTATGATATAAATTCAGTTAAGAGAACTGATATACAATCAAATGGAGTTCAGTTGGCAATCTCAAGCAAAGGTTATGAGATATTGTCCGATTCTGTTGCTTTAGAATCAGGTGTATTCTAATGACTCCTTGATGAAGAACTTGACCTTAATATCTCTACCAAGTAATGGGTTTTATAGAGGAGGGTCGTCTTAAGACGAAGAATCCAGGGATCGGAAAGGCTAAACCTTAGGGAAAAGTCTTTAAAGTAATTTAAACTCAAGTGCGTAACGCTTGTTACTGAGTAGATCTTTTCGAGGTGGATTTAAAGGTTGACGACATAAGTCAACTGCAGAGTTGTACCTCCGAGAAGATTAGGATCTTCTCGAAGTTACAACAATGCAGATGACTTATGGCGACACCCTTTGCATTGATCGCTAAGATTTACACTTGATTTCACACGAAGTTACCCCGGGACCGATTAAGAACGTGGTCATGTTATAAGGCTGCCTAGAGATTCGGGTATCATGACACACCGGTTGAACTGCAAGGTCAACCAAGATGTCATCATATCCCTAATCCTCGTGGGCATCCATATAACATTATCACCTTGTTAATCTGCCTCCGAGTGATTCAACAGTTGTGGAAGGACCGACAAAGAGTCAAAGATAAGACATTCTATATAACATATGAATGGGGTGAAGGACGTATTCCGATTGACGAGTATGCCGTTAAGGAATACGAGACATGAACAAGATGTTTCAAATCTTTGGCCAAAGTATCGCAAGTCGCTGATTGCGTTGTCCTAATTCACCTAGTCTAAGGGATGAGATGCCGATGAATAATAGTAACAATTATTCAGCTTAGATTCCTTGACAGAGCATTCTCAATCCTAGATTAGGGAAGAGAACCGCAAGAGTAATGTGTTAAATAAAAACACCGACTCTTATTACTCATGAATAGATCGGTAGATTACCGAGTCATGGAATGAATAGATCGGAGGTACTCCGAGTCATTACATAGCGCATATGGTTGTTTGTTATATGAATAGTTATTTGAATTGTGAGTTCTAAATTATGTATTTAGAACCGGGATGCAATTATCAAAAAAAAAAAAATTCACTTGTTAAAGTATAAAATGAGGATGTTACACATACTACACAAACAAGTAAAGGAAGGGTGTTGGATTTGGGAGTACATACCCCTAAGGGTAAGCTCTTAAGAAAGGAAAGGAATAAGACATTTATGTGAGTAAATTATGTATTTAGAACCGTGCAATTATCAAAAAAAAAAAAAAAAAAATTCACTTGTTAAAGTATAAAATGAGGATGTTACACATACTACACAAACAAGTAAAGGAAGGGTGTTGGATTTGGGAGTACATACCCTAAGGGTAAGCTCTTAAGGAAAGGAAAGGAATAAGACATTTATGAGACGTAAATAGTTGGGTACGTTGATGACCCAACAAAGATCATATGCACGTAGTTCTAAAGCACTTTGGAACCTATGAACTTTATGCCTTGGGTGATGGATGAAGACATGAAAACTACGCACATATGAAAATAACTATCATGGAGTGTTTAGAAACATATGGATGATCCTAACTCGATGTATATGAGGAATCATGTGTGTGGCACAGGTTGAAAAAGGTACCACACTCGAGCCATGACATAGTTAATCCTACTTTGATGTCTGATCAACATGTGAACAATACTTTAACAAAGGTATCTACATAAGTTTCACGTAGAAACATAGAAAAAGAGGAAACTATTTGGGTGGTCTTGGAAGATAAGAAGGATTAGAAGACCGAGATAAAATTCCTAACAAAAGAAAAATAAATAGCTGATGCGATGGGGTATTTGATACTAAGCATTGTTAAACAACTTGGAGATGAGATATTGAAAAAGAGGCCATATTTGGAGGACAAAGTTGCGAGGGAATTTCCATTCGCTTTATAGTATTTACTGGACATTTGTTCACATGATCTTGGGCGAGGAATTGTATGCATGCCAAAACCGAAGGATGTTGTGGAACAGTGCAACAATGTAAGGAAATAGTAGCACCTTGACGCAATATTACAAGCTATGAAGCCTTAGTGCAAACCTTTAAGGAGGAGTTAAAAATGAAGATTTGTCATTAAAAATGTGTTCGACCTAGATGTGATTATCAAGACAAGGACCATGGCCGAGGAGGATGAGATTCAGAAATCAGTAAAGAATGAAACACTTGGACGTGTGAAGAGGCTTACATTAATAATAGAGAAGTGTGACACAATTATAGTAGCACAAGACCTGCACAAGGAGAAAATAAAAGAAATTGGGAAATTGATCACGCAGAAAATGGATGGGATGGTCTCAAGTCTAGAAAATGTTCTCAAGATATCTTTGCGAGAATGAAGGTGATAACATGACACTTGACGATTTAAATGGAAGTAGTACTTGGAGACATTCTAGGTAAAAATAGTAAAGTGCTAAGTGACTGGAATGACTTGGAGGTAGAGATAAAAAATGAATATCCAGAGTTGATCGTCCCTGTGGAAGAATAGGGCACTAAGTATTTTGAAATTTGTTGAATATTTTTATTTTCCATTGTTATTCTTTTTCATGGAGAGATAAGTTGTGATTACCCATTGTTGGGTGCGGAAATGACATTAGTTTGGGGTAATGTTGGGATGATGGAATACAACCTAAGTATAAAGGCACAAAAGGATTGGGAATGTTAGCATGGGGAGCAAGAATACATGCGGAAGTATAACAAAAAGGGCATGCCTAGGAAGGTTTGAAATCAATCTTAGCCAT
The DNA here is from genome assembly GCA_018340775.1 of Taxus wallichiana var. yunnanensis. Lineage (NCBI taxonomy): Eukaryota > Viridiplantae > Streptophyta > Pinopsida > Cupressales > Taxaceae > Taxus > Taxus wallichiana. The sequence goes on along the minus strand of CM031237.1, from coordinate 72,677,634 downwards.
TTTGTAGATTGAGACTCATTATAGACATGGAGTGTAGAGCATGTTTTGTAGAAGACTTGAAAAGTAGGAAATACTATTTTGAGTGAATAGATGATAAAGTACCATGCATGTTTTGAGGTTATTAATAGGATTAGACTGTTGTTGTATTATTAGATAATCTATTAATAGAATGCTTGCATGATTTTTTATTTATCATGTAAGGGTGCATTGTGATTATTATCATGTAGCCTATTTTTGAAAGGTGCATAGGTGGTGAAGTGTAAGTCCCAACCCCTATAAATATGTATTGATTTACACGGTTTATAAGAACCCCTTTTTGTAGAGTTATGTCATTGGTTTGTACACGTGCATGACTCATGGTGACTTTATTATGTATGTAATAAATTCTGTGTTTTACAAAAATTAATATAATGTATCTTTGTGGTTGGATATTTATTGTAGACACATCTATTATTGGTTCATGTATGGTAAAGTTAATCTTGGTTCTTGTTTGAATATTCATGCTTCATGGTTAAGATCTAGATCTGGTTTATGCATTGTAATATACTTAATTAGTTGTGATGGATCTAGATTCTTTGTATAATCATGGTAAATACTTGAACAAGTTGACATAGAAGAGGAATATTGCACCGTTGCGCACTTTGAGTGAGTGCTTAGTTCATGTTGAATTATGTGTCGGCATGCCTTGCACTAATGATCGCAAAATTTAGGCTTCAACATTTTAGGAAATGTAATGTTTAACAACCTCCTTCCTAATATCTTCATAAAGTTTCCACAACCTTATGAATTACGTGGACAATCACATATTGTAAGGTTACTCAATATGCATAAGAAATACTTGAAATAATCAATCCCTCAATCCTTCCATGTTAAGTAATAACTTTCCATACACACCTTCCTTATGTGAATCAACCAACTAGCTTACTAAAATGCTCACAATAGTCACTCATAGTCCTTACTTGACACCAAGACTCGACAATAATCCATTAGCTAACCAAAACAAATATAACAAGGTTTAAAATCACATTTAACTTTCATGACCCCGAGAAGCAGATTATACACCCTTCTTCCCGAAATGCAATGCATTACTAACATGAATCAACAATATCCACTCTCAAACATCATAGTCATATTCAAATCCATAGTCAACCAAATCTCCAAATGTTCATAAAAATAGAGTACATGTTAATCTTTGAAGCAAGAAAATTCCAAGGCTAACAACATTGATTTGAGCAAGCTATAAGCTCACTAGCAAACCCACACATAGATGTAAAACTCAGAAATATATCCACAAACAAGATAAACACAAAATTGAAATAAGCATACTTATTTTTCATATCATATTTTGTACAAAATATTCTAACTCCTTTACTTCATGGCTCCCTTCATCCTCTCCACAAGGAATTCTTGCAAAAATGTTTCCACGCTCATCCTATGCTAGAAATTTTCATGCATGCAACTACTACAAGTAATGTAACTCGTCTTACATGGCTGAAAATCTGCCATTTTTTCTAACTCTTCAACTTCTCTCTCTCCTAGACCTATAATTGTCATTCCTTACATTATTGTTAGCATCTAAATGATGCACAAATACTCACAAGGACTCAACACATGTCCTTCATGCTAACATGATACCTATAAGATTCTAACAACACCTATTGGCACTCGACTTGCCCTTTTTAAGACTATATACCTATTGCATGTATTTGAACTTTAAAATATCCCTTTATTGAGGGAAAACACAAAAGGAGGAAAATTTGAATTTCTCAGCTCCACTACTAACCTGGAAATGCCTCACATGACAATTTAGAATCCGACATCTTTCTCACATCTCACATTGACTCAAATAAGCTCAAATTTTGAATTTTAAGGTCTATTCATAGATGTTCCTACATCACCTTACCATGTGTTGAGATCATGCAAGTACCCTTATAATAACAAAGGTTTGTGAAAGTAGTGAGGAATATATTGAAGCTTTTCACAACCCTCATAGTTTCTTTGCATATTAAGTGGAATATGTTAATTCTATTAGCCCATATAATAGAAGGTTTGGGATTACGCCACATGACATGATCCTATAGTGGTTACCAAGTCACAAAACTTCAAGAGTCTTGCACATTAAGCGGAATATATGAATTCTATGAGCCCATATAATAGAAGGTTTAGGATTAGGCCACATGCCATGATCCTATAGTGGTTACAAGGTCACAAAATTTCAAGAGCCCATGCATAAATTTTTCATGTGAACATTATAACTTAGAGAAGTTTCACTAATAACAAGGTTACAACATATCCCACTAACACTAACAATAAGCCTACAATGTTCTTCCTAGTTGTCATATCATCAACTTACTTTAGTTACTATATATTTTTTAACTTCACACTATATATTTTCTCATAGTAGTCCACTGCTAAATATAATTGGTAAGTTTTAACCGGCCAAGTCAATTTAATTTTTTTTTACCCTTACTCTAAATATCACACACAAACAATTTTTTATAAAAATTATGCTTTTGTATAGGTTTATAGGGACGAGGAGGGAGAGTGGAATTTCCTCGAGCATAATTGATATTGTTGTACTATTTTAGGTGTAATATGGTGAGATACATTATTTCCAATGAGTTGACCATAACTAGCACGCACAAATCTAGTAGAGTCCAAAGTCTCCACTAATCAAAAAATCAATATGAAAAAGTGTTAAATATTATTTATTTTTTGATTGGTGGAGAGCGTAAGCCCTACTATTTTTGTGCATGCTATGTAAGGAATTTCAAATATAAGGATGTTATTGGTGTATTTTGTCAACGTGACGAGCAACTCTCATAAAATTAATTAGGACCCTTAAATTAACGATTGTCTTATGCTACATTATTTTCATGACGACAATTGGTTTGCACTTATCTACAAAGGCTTGGTCTTGTCATGCCCACATTTTACACACACAAATACAACAGTAAAAATACCAGGATAAATTTTTTTACTTACATTGCTCACTACACAACGCCACAAGGGCTCCAAGTAAAGAAAACTCAACAACGCATATGACACTTACATAAGTCATTGACTCACATAGACACATGACAACACCATATACATGTCGATGCCACACTTTCCCCAATGAACGAATGCTAGAAATAACCCAACCACAAGAAAAGGGACTCAAGGATTAGAAAACCCACAACACATCATTACCATGATTACATCTTTGTTATGATTAATCTTCCAATAACATTATTATGTAAGTATAGTTTTCTTCTTTTTCCACATACATATTCCTAAGTTCATTCCACATTCAACTTATAGTTCAAGCATTTAATTTTGCTCTTTATTCCTTATGACAATCTCCATAACTTACATAATTAATTTCCATATTTCCAATTGTTGCATACAAAGTTCGTAACTCTCTCATTCTTATGGTAAAGGTTTGTTTCTCAAAATATGTTTAGTTGATGTTTAATTCTACCCTCATTATGCAAGGGGACCAACCATAAGTTGTTGAGGGAAAAATAATATGATTCAAAGGAGGTGAAGGTTCAAGTTTCCATTTCCTATAAAATTCCTTCCATTAAAAGCACATTTGTTCTCATACTATGGTTGTTTAGAGTTCCAAATTTAGTTTGATTCAATTAAGCTTTTACATGTCATAATTTTTTTATTTTTATTTTTAGTGGACTCTATATTGGCTCAAATGCCTAGTCCCACCAAGAAAAATTTGTATCCATTCTTAACAAAAGGTCAATGCTTAAATCAACCATAAGGACTTCAAGTGATAATTTTTTCCTAAACTATTATCACATATACTCTTATTTCTTATTGTATTTACATTTTTCTTACGTCTCTTTTTGGCGCCACTTTATAACATAAAGTTTTACGAAAGTACTTGTCTAACATATTTAAGAAGTATATGATTGGAATAATTATAACTACACATGAACCCCAAGTTAACCTCCTAATCAACTGAGGTTTAGTTTAATTTCAATTTGCACTCGGGTTGTACTCCTAATATAGGTCGATTAAGGTGTGAAAACATATTTACCCTAGAAACCCTCCGTAAAGACCAAGACACTAAACTACCACTAGCCAAAGTAACACATTTAGCTGTGAGGAACTAAAGAGATCATTAACAAGAGATTAAGTCATAATACAACTATTTCATTAGCTCCATTTGTGTCATATGGATTCCACAAGGAATTCATTCAATCATGAAGTTGATTTCTAGACCTAATTTCGTAAGACTTGGCACTCCACTAGGATCCTAAGGAAGTGTATATTCTGCTTACACCAAAAATAGTTTGACTATGTCGCTCCTAATCATCGGGTTCATGATGATAATGCTAAACATACCGATCATGACGGTAACACAAACTAGGGGTCTTATTTACCTAAGCTAGGAGGTTCCATCGAGCACAAGAGTTTAAGTTTATTTTACGGTTTCAATTTCTTTTGGCAAAGAAAGATCATGCAAGAAGGATGAAATTGAGTGTAAAGATTGAAGTTTATCCTACGGTTTTAGTTTTCTACACTAAAAGGATTCACGCAAGAAAGGTAGTTATATGCGAGTCTTATACTAGGGTTGAGTGTTTTGTTTAGGTCTCTTTATTACATTTACAACATAAGAATACAACACCCTAATTAATTAATCTTCTAATGAACATTGAAATGCACTACAATATTTTAAATTCAAACTCATTTAACATACATATCAAAATTTTAGAATACAAAATTTGAGAGTCAAAATAACACTTATGTGTGGATGCACATCCCCTTAAACCTTGGCATCTAAAAATTACAGAACTTCAATTATAAACCTTTTTCATACTTCGCAAATGTTGAAATATCATGTACAATATAATTTAACATATAAATATCCAACCCTTTTTTCCCATAGGCAAATTTGAATTCAAAAGGACAACTTTAGTTACATACACATTTCCCAAAGCACCCCTAAAACAAGCATCTCATTCGTATTGCTGAATTTCAATAACAAACTTTACTCTAACATAACAATACATAAAAATTTCCTACTATTAACATACATAAATTCTAACAATATACAATGATTCACACCCATGTTGTTTCACCATCTTACTTGCATCCTGCAAAAAACATGTGAGCCTGAAATCAGTGATAAATTGTTGGCATGGCATCCACCTAGATCTAACATAATTAATGTTTTTAGTTTCCCATTTACATATAATAATAATTATAATTTGCATTTGAAAGAAAATGTTTAGAGACATGTATTCATTTCATTTCACTTCATTTTGTAACCAAGGAGAGAGAAAGAGAAAGGAAGGAGAGAGAAACACTATTTTCCCAAAAGTCAAATTTCACACAACAAGCCACAAGATAGAGTTCCAAATAATTATTTACAAGTGTCAACAAGTTTCCACGGTGGTTAGGTAACCCAACGGGGTCCTACAACTTTCTTTTTTACGTTTTCCTGCTAGTCTGCGAAATCGTTGAATTTAGGCTCGGAGAGGCTAAGAAACCACATTCAAACTTTTTCTTCCAATGAGCAAACACACCATGATTAAATTTCTATGTGTCCACTTATATACCAAGAGTTCATAGAACCGGCCCAGTAGAATCCGAACTAGCGAACGATTTACTATTAGCGGCTAGTCCTCACGAGGGGCCATCGGTCCGTAATTGGCCTAGTTGCGAACGATTAAAAGTTAGCTCGAGGGCTCAAAACCACGTCCAAAACTAATGTTTGATGGACGAACGTGCCACGATAAATTTCCTACAAGTTCCCCATATATGGAGAATTCATCAAAGTCAACGGAACTGAGAACTAGAAAATTGTTTTCAAATGATGACATGTTTTCTAGAGCCACCGGTCATAATTGGTCCAGTTGGACCTAGTCAAACTACAATCGAGGCCTACAAAATGGCTTTGCCAAACTATCAAGAAAAGTGTTTTTCCTCAAACTGAAGGTTCCGGTAATTTTCTAGTAAAAATACTAGAGGTTTGCAAAGGTGGATAAACATTTTGTTGCTCAGGGTTCAAATGGCGGTTCAAAACGAAAGCCAACTTTTCAGTTTTAGTAGCTTCCTACAACTGCAAAATGGTGTGACAATTGTGCTCTAGTAGGGCATCAAAAAGATCACAAATTATCATTCGCGATCGATCCAAAGATTAAGTGACTCCTCACATAACAAGGTACACAAAGGAAGCTTAACATCCCCTTTCTAAAGTTATGAAGGTTGTTTTACGAGTCTCTGAAAATCATAATTTATCTATTTAAACAAAGAAATGGTCAACATATTTACCGGGAAGTCAACTTCAACTTGTCAATAAAAAAAGGGTATTGTACGATCTAGTTTGGTTGGGACGTGCATATCATCACGAAGTGAGGGTTTAAGTTCATTGTTTACCAAGGAATATTAGATCCTGTAAGTTACGATATAACATTTTATTGTTTTAAAACAAGTTTATTTAATACAATCAATTATACGAAAATCCTTCGATTTAAAATTTTATTCGGTTGTGAATGGAAAAAAAAAAAAACTAAAGAACATAAATTATGAGAGATGAGGAGAGATGAACCATGCCGGCAAAATTAGCTTTCGTAGTGCAAGAGGTTCTCTAGGCGAGTCACCCGCACTCTATCGGGCTTCAAATCTCTTTTAACATTTCACAAACAATTCACGTGCATCCACAACCCCTCCATGACAACAAATTGTTTTACATTCTCCTAACCTAAAAAATCCTACTATAAAATTGAAGGTGGAAAATACCTAGCGAATATCCCATGTAACCGATTTAATGAAAGGTGAATTTGACAGTATTCAAAAACAAAATTTTCACCTGGTTTTTCATGGCTCCATCAGTGACGTGTGACAACACTAGTTCGTAATGACGCGCGTCACTGGCGCGACACTAGTATGTAATGACGCGTGACATTGGCGCGACACTAGTTTGTAATGACGTGCGACATTGGCGCGACACTAGTTCGTAATGACGCGCTACATTGTCACCTGCTTGTCGCGGCGTCGATTGTGTTAATGACGCGCGCGACACTTCCTCCTACGTCGTCGTCAGCGGCCCCGATGATGCGTGTCATTTGCTCCTCCTACCGCGCGCGTCACTATCTCTTATTGATGCGCATCGCTGGGACTATTGTTCGTCGCGTCAGCTATGACCTTTGACGCGTGACACTAGCTTCTATTGACGCGCGACACTGTACCCTAATGACGCGCGTCACTGGAACCTGTTGACGCGCGTCAGAGGTATTAGGCGACGCGCAGCGATGGGAGGAAGTGACGCGCGCGTCGATAGGGGACGATGTCGCGTGTCACTAGGTGCGAGTGTCGCACGTCAAATGTCCTAGATGATGCGCGACAAAAGTTAGAGCTAACATGCGTCAATAGGAGATAGTGGCGCGTGGCGTCGTAGTGGGAGAAAATGACGTGCGCGTCATCAGGGGCCAGTGACGCCCTATTTAGCTTATAAATACCCTTGTGCCGCTCATTTTCTCGTTTTCGTTTTCCCGTTCTTGAATTTTTGCAGGTCTAAATCGTCGTCAAAGACGCAATTACAGCTATAATGTCGACTTCACATGCTTCCCAATTGCAAGTTCAGCAAGAAAATCAAGAGAATCCAACTCAATCGATTTCGAAGATCAACTACAGGAATCCCTTATGCCCTCACATCCATACGGCTTTAAAGATGTCTTCAGAATATCAAGCTTTGATGGAAGAGTGTGAATTTACAGGGCTCGTGAATATGCCCCATTTCGAAACAGATCCGGATATTTTGAATTACCTTCTGTCATGCTACAATTCAGAGGACGGTATTTTTTATGTGACTCTGAACGATGGCCAAATGTTCCAATTCACTATTGAAGCAAATGACATCCATCGGTTTACGGGCCTTCCTTTCAGAAATTTACCAATTATTACAACCAAGGCAACACTCTGGAAGAAGACAAGAAATTTCTCGAATCAACGTACGGTTTCCATGTTGATTGTAAGTATAATTCCTTTTAATTCATATTTTTTATTGTTTTTTATTCTGATACAATTTGTTATAAATTTATAGTAATTATCATTGTTTCGCATTTGCAGCCCATGTCAATAAATCCAGGCGTGGTGTAGATACACAATCAATTGCACACCACTTTCTTGCTGCACTTATTTCATTTTTTCAAGCCAGAATTGTTTTGCAGGGTCGCCAAACAGATATACCAAATTGGGCCATCGCATACATTTGTGCCACTATCTCAAAACGACAATTCGATTGGTGCACATATCTATCCAAAAAAATAAGAACTGACATAATAAATTCAAAACTCTCAGATAAACCTTTCATTTATTCAACAAACTATCTCCTCGGCTTCTACTATGAGGCAGTTTTAAATTTAAAAGATAAAGAAATTCCTACTTGCTCTGATGAGGCTTTGAAGAAATTCTCAATTCCATTTGAAGAACAACGGTATAAACTATTTAGTTTGTAATTGTATTTCAATTTTCGACATTACAGTGCAGTTATTAAAACTTAAATTTAAATGTTTTGCAGAGAAGATATCTTGAAGCCCTTCCCCGAAAAAAGAAATTATCGAGAGGAAGAGGCCAACAACACGCGGAGGCTTCGGGGGACTCCCAATCTGAAATGGAAGCTCACTCCTCTCCAAACCCTCAACAGTTTGAACTCGTTAAACGCCAGAGAAGTAATACATTCTCATATATTATTTACAAATTCCAAAGTTGCATATTTATTTTTCAATTTAAATTTTAACCAAAAGAATTGACATTATTTAATATTGATGAATTGCAGGGACTTTGGAACCTTCTTCCCCAACTCACTCCATACAGTCGCATGCATTCATATCTTCTGAATAGCCACTGAGTACAACTCCTACAAGGCCACCCGTAGCACCGAGAAAAACAACCCCTCGACAACAAGGTACAACTTTTCTATAGTACGTTTAATTTCGTAGTTTTGACTTTATGAATTGTTTTAATATTTTTCATTTTTTTCTTGTACTTTTCAGCACATGTCAGTCATGATCAAACCACGGCACCGACACCCACTCAACCATTAATTTTTAAAATGCCAACCAGAGGAACAGTGAAAAAGAACATTGGTAAACGCATGCCTTTTGCTCCGGCCCCTAGTGGGACACTAAACCTTGCCTCCTCGTTTCGAATTCCAACTCTATCACTTGGTGGCTTGCCCAGTGCAATGGGCATATCTATTTTGAACAATATAAATTTAGATGAAGATTATTTGGGCATTGATAGCAATGACCCAACTGGTTTTTTCGATACCCGCGAGATGATTCAAGGCCAGTAGGTATACTTCAAATTTCAATTTTAATATGCTTTACAATTTTGAATTACATTCTGATTTAAATTTATTTATCTAAATCTTGATTAATTTTTTCAAAAACAGGATCAGCCCACCCAAAGGCAGAAACAAGGAGCAGTTGATCTTGGTGAAAGCCCCCATTCTTCTCCAGCAAGATCATCTGCATCAGATTCAGATAGTGAACAGTTGCCACGTTTTCCTTTGGAGAACTTAATTGGTAATGATTGTCAATCCCATATCAGTGAGTTTATTATTCCTCATATCCAACAGCTTATAGAATGGGAGAAAAGGGCTAAAGTTCTTATCAATGAAATTATTAGTCGTTATGAAAATTATTGGCAACGGGATAGTTTATACGCTGCAGTCCAGAATCAACCTGCGAAGATGGATTCCTTACTTACCCAAGTAAGATGTGGGACTGTCACGTTTAACAACAACTATAAAGACGACATTTTAGATAAGGCACTAAACAAATTGGAAAATATTAGTGCCGAGGCCCAGGCATATTTTAACAAATGGTCCAAGGACAAGGATTTGGTATCAATCGCAAATGCCGAAAGAGATAGAGCTGTTGTAAGTACTATTACATTTAAACAATCATTTTTGTTAATTTGAAATTTTGAATTTACATTAATATTTTATATTGACATTACTCTTTTTGTGCAGTTGAAATATGAAAATTTGAAGAGTCAGGTGAAGGTTTTGCAAGTTCACTTGGAAACAACAAAGAACAGCTTATCCGCAGCAAAAAATTTGAAGCAAAATATTGTTTTGGTTAACAAACAAAACAATACACTAAAGCGGATAATTAAAGAGCATGGTCTCGACCCTGACATATTATTCAAAGCCAAAGCAGCTTCTGATCCAAATTTGCTGTCGCATGGAGATGCAACAAATCAAGAAGAAAGAATTATAAAAAATCTGGACAGTGCTGCAGAAGATCTTATAAGTTCAGGGGTTATTTCTGGTGTTGGGGAAAGAGGTACATCCACAGTGGAAGAAGCCGTTGGGGAAGAGAGCAGAGTTGAATTGTATAAAGAAAAAGAGGGTTTTGAAAATTAGAAACTTTTATTATTGAGGAAACTTTATATATTGAATTTGAAAACTTCTACTATTGAGTATCTACTATGGTATTTGAATTTAATAATATGGATTTATATAGTCTTTAATTTTAATTGCATTAGATGGTGATTATCATGAATTATATGTATGTTTCTTGTTTACTTGCATTGTCATGAATTGTATGTGGACGTAGATGATGAATGATGATAACTGATAATTAATGATAGATGATGATGAAAGACGATGATCAATTTAATGTGTATAATGTAAAATGTAGTGCCTAAATATCTTGTGGGACTTTAATTATCTTGAAAATTATGTTTTTGGGAAAAAATAGCAACTAAGATTTGAAGCAGATCTTTAGGATTTCTCCTTAATAGACTTATGGTGTAGGAAAATTCTATTTTAAAGAGATTCACCTCTATATAAGTGCATAATCTCTCATTAGAGAGGTTGTTTGACATCCAAAATAGTCAAGACCATTTGTCAGAAAATAACGTTTTGCTGGAAACAATCAAGACCATGGTTTAAAAGATATGGTTTTGTTATCATGGATATTGTTTTGTGTAGAGTAGATTGACAAGTTGCTCTAAATAGTCAAGGTTATGGAATCTAGATTAACCAAAGTTGGAATAACCATGTGATTAAAAGATAGGTCAAGCTCGATATAGAACTTTGAAGTTTAATGTAAAACATATAAGGTTGAAGAATCCTATCATTTTTTAATATTTGATAAGGGTGAAGAATAATTGTGGATTAGAACTGGGAGGCTATAAGTTGGAATAATTTTGAGTGTGTAAGAAAATATTGAAGGTTGTAAACTAGATCATAGCAAACTATGTGTGTAGATTTTTATTAGATAAAGACTCTGTCAAGTTGATTTAAATAGTTGTGATTAGTGTAGATTTGGGTGGGTGACTATAGGATATGGAAGATAGCATTAGAATTGAGTTTGAATAACTTCGTGTTAGAGGATGATCATTATAAGTCTAAAAATAGATCTATTTCTTCATGGAGAAATCTGAAGAAGTGATGGATCTATGACAAAGCATGGAATTTTAGGAAGAGTGTCAGGACTTATATTTATAATAGTATAATGTATTGTTTAATAGTTTATCCCGCAGTTAAAAAAATATATCAAAGGATTTTCCACATATAAAAAATAAATTAAATATAATTCTAAGAAATCAAGAAAGAATCATCACTGGTAAGAAATTAAACATAATTGCAAATATCATAGGGTTTAGCTTACCTCTTGCGTATTAGATTGTTTGTGAAATCATCAAGGGTAACGTCTTTAGATCTTTGTTTTTCCTGACATTGTAGATAGAGGGGTGAGTTGCCTGACATTGTCAGTCCTGAGAAGTGGCAGCAACATCTTTAAATATATAGACCAACAATATCTTTAAATAAATGATAACTAGAGCTGAAAAAATGTAAAGTAACAAACAATAAGATGATGTTGAAGAAGATACCTATTTAAAATTGAAATCATCCCCTGTAATGTGCTAGATCTTTGTCTTAATAAAATTCAACACAAAAAATGGATTAGTAGATAGATGGGTGAGTTGCCTGACATTGTCAGTCCGGAGAAGTAACAGCTTCCTCGGACGGATGTCAACCCACGTTTTCAAAAAATAAAATATTGTATTTAACTAAATGTAAATACATAGACATCTTTAATGATAACCAGAGCTGAAAAAAATGAATAGTAACAAACAATAAGATTAAGGGGAAAAAGATTCCTCCTTAAAGTTGAAATCATCACTGCCACTGGTAATGAGCTATATCTGTGTTTCAAAAAAACCCAACACGAGAAATGGATTAGTAGATAGATGCGTGAATTGCCTGACGTTTTTAGTATATAGATCTGTAACATCTTTAATCAAAACCAGAGCTGAAAAAATGAATAGTAATAAATAATAAGATTAAGGGGAAAAAGATACCTGCTTAAAGTTGAAATCATCACTGCCACTGGTAATGAGCTAGATCTGTGTTTTAAAAAAACCCAACACGAGTAATGGATTAGTAGATAGATGGGTGAATTGCCTGACATTTTTAGTATATAGACCTGTAACATCTTTAGGAAAACCCATGGTTAACCAAAACATGAAATGTGTATAGGAGTGTCTTTTAGTGCTTCATGCCAAATTTAATTAGATTTTGAAATGAGTATTTAAACTTATTCAAGTTTTTATAAAACTCGATCGCTTAGAAATGCAGACTAAACAACCTGTCTTCTTAGCATCCAAGAAGTTAATTTTGTATAGGATTCACATCTCGAGATATTGTAAAATGTTTTGGGGAAAATGGATCAGTATCAAAATATGTTGTATAGGATTCACATCTTGAGATTCTCTCTTCACGAGGACTTCTTGGAGTGGTTGAATTAAAATATGTCTCTTTTTTTTTCAAAATTTTAAGGTGGTGCATATGATCATAGCTCAATAAGGTTGTTTACATATCATGTTAGTTACAAGAATGAGGTTTGAAAGATACAATAAGGGTAAAGTGATCAAAATTGTTGTGTAACGGAAAGTTGTTTTTACTTTCTTCTAATTATCATTGTTGAGCTGATGAAATACTTGGTTGACCATTGCAAGGAGTATCAAAGTATAAAATTCCTACTACCACCTTGTTTTGTTTTCCTTTGCTTTGAAGATACAATGTTGAAGTGTATGTTTGAAGACAATTTTTTTGAAGCTCCCCCATTTCTATGCCTTGAATTGATTAATCATGATCTTCTTGAAGTACAATTGATAAAATCAAGTGTCTCAAATATTGAAAAAAATTTACAGACTCAACATAAAGTTCTCTGTGCAAGGTTGGATCATCTTAAAAGGTAACATTGTGTAAATTTTTCAACAACGGTGCCCTTCTTTGGTACCTCATCTCAAACTCAGTCTTAGCATATATCATGAAGTTTCTTTTTGAACTTATCAAACAAGACCCTATATCATCATCAAGTACACACCAAACACTGTTTCTTTGGTCTGGGGATAAATTTGAAGGCTTCATCTCAATTGGCTGCATTGCAAACATGAAGGGAATTTCCTCTAGAGCAAAAGAGGTGAAAACTTCGAATTCCATTAAATTTTGGATAAGAAATCAATTATTTGGTAGTCTCAGGCTTTCTCAATGGAACGTCAATGGTCTTGACCGACGCGCGTCAATGGAACGTCAATGGTCTTGACCGCCAGCGCGCGATATTCCCGCCAATGACGCGCGCACCTGTGGCACGTCACTAATGATGCGCGTCACGCTCCCTAATGACGCGCGTCACTGGCGCCTAATGATGGCGCGCGTCACGGCACTAATGACGCTCGCGTCATGGCATCCTAATGACGCGTCATCGGGCACCTAATGACGCGCGTCACTGGCTCCTAATGACGCGCGTCACTGGATCCTAGTGACGCGTCGCGATCTATGGATCACTAGATTATTGATTGCGCGCGTCACTTTCTACTTTTGACGCGCGTCGCTCACTCCTATTGTCGCGCGTCGCTTAGACTATTGTCACGCGTCAGCTAGAACCTTTGACGCGCGTCAAGTGAAGCCATTGATGCCCAATTTAGCCTATAAATACCCTTCAACCGGTCATTTTCTCGTTTTCACCTTCCAGCTCTAGATTTTTGCAGGTCTCGATGCTTCCCAACTCCAAGTTCAGTAACAAAAATCAAGAGAATCCAATTCAATCGATTTCCAAGATCAACTACAGGAATCCCTTATGCCCTCACATCCATACTATTAATATGCCCCATTTCGAAACAGATCCGGATATTTTGAATTACTTTCTGTCATCCTACAATTCAGAGGACGGCATTTTTTATGTGACTCTGAACGATGGCCGAATTTTTCAATTCAGTATCGAAGCAAATGACATCCATCGGTTTACGGGCCTTTCGTTCAAAAATTTACCAATTGTTACAACCAAGGCAACACTCGTGGAAGAAAAGAATTTTCTCGAATCAACGTTCGGTTTCCATGTTGATTGTAAGTATAATTCCTTTTAATTCATATTTTTTATTCTGATACAATTTGTTGTTATAAATTTATAGTAATTTTCACTGTTTCGCATTTGCAGCCCATGTCAATAAATAAAAGGCGTGGTGTCTAATATGTAACATTTCTGAGTACATGTAATTTTTGCAATGCTAGTGTCTAAGATGAGCTTTGTAACTTTGATTGACCTGATGAGTGCAGTGGAAAAGTTTAAACAAAAAAAAGATCTTAAGAAAACTGATGGAACCAAGAAGGGGAAATTAATTGATGTTCCCAAACTTGATGATGCAAATCAATCAAGGGGGAAGAATTCTGATCAATGTACTTTAATATTAACGAGGGGTGACTCAGCCAAGGCTCTTGCTGTAAGTGTTTGTGCCTTGAATCAGGGAAATGTGAATACTGAATTTGGTAGTATTGTGACATGTTTCGACATCACTTTCCAATTTAATTTTTTGTTATTTTAGTTATCTTTATTCTATCAGGTGGCAGGAATATCTATTGTTGGTCAATATTATTATGGCGTGTTTCCTCTCAGAGGTAAGCTGCTCAATGTCAGGGAAGCTACCACTCACCAACAAATGGAGAATAAAGAGATAGTAAATATAAAAAAAATCCTTGGTCTACAGGAAGATAAAATATATGACAGCATTAAATCTTTAAGATATGGCCATCTGATGATAATGACAGACCAGGTACATGATCTTTGTATAGCGTTTAGTTTCTGCTTAATTCTGACACATCCTTTCTAGTGAGATCCTTTGACTTGTCCTTTGTCTCTTAAAGGACCATGATGGATCCCACATCAAAGGATTGCTGATCAATTTCATACACCATACCTGGCCATCACTGCTTAAAATTCCTTCATTTGTTGTGGAATTTATCACTCCTATTGTCAGTGTAACTGTTACCCCTGTATATTTTGTTGAGTGTATTGAGACTCTTTATATTTGTTTTTAAGCCTCCAGATGTTATTTATCTCCATGTCTAATTTTGGCACATGTTGATGTAGGCAACTCACAAAAATGGAAATGTGTTATCTTTTTACACAATTCCTGAGTATGAAGCTTGGAGAGAATCATTGAGTGGATCGATAACTGGCTGGACCATATAGTACTACAAAGTAATGCTAGTTTGTTTTCTCTTTATATGTTTTCAAGTTCTGGTTTTGTTCACTTGCTGATTAGGTATCACTTGTTGCTTGGACCATACAGGGTTTTGGCACAAGTACTTCTAAAGAGGGCAAGGAGTATTTCATACAACTAGACAAGCACAAAAAAGATAGATTCAGCTTATAGAATGGGAGAGAAGGGCTAAGGTTCTTATCAATGAGATTATTAGTCGTTATGAAAATTATTGGCAACGGGATAGTTTGAACGCTGCAGCTGATCCAAATTTGCTGTCGCATGGAGATTTCTTGTTTTGGGGAAGGAGGTACAGCCACAGTGGAAGAAGCCGTTGGGGAAGAGTGCAGAGTAGAATTGGATAAAGAAAGAGAGGGTTTTGAAAACTAGAAACTTTTATTATTGAGGAAACTTTAAATATTGAATTTGAAAACTTCTACAATTGAGTATGTACTATGGTTTTTGAATTTAATTATATGGATTTATATACAATCTTTAATTTTAATTGCATTAGATGGTGATTATCATGAATTATATGTATGTTTCTTGTTTACTTGAGTTGTCATGAATTGTATGTGGACGTAGATGATGAATGATGATAATTGATAATTAATGATAGATGATGATGAAAGACGATGATCAATTTAATGTGGACGTAGATTTATCATCAAGCACAGTAATTCTTCTCCTCTAGACTTTTGAACTTGTTTTAAGATAATTATTCTCTACACTTGTAACGATATGATTAGAATGGATAGAATTGTAATGATATAATTATGAATTATTTTAAAAACGAAGTTGTTTTAATAAATTTAAAATTAGATAAATAATTGTATTAATAATAATTGTAGTGTCAGGACTCAGGATATGATAATGATATGGTGATGATATGATATAGGGGTGAGTTGCCTGACATTGTCAGTCCTGACTCCTGAGAAGTGCCAGCAACATCTTTAAATATATAGACCAACAATATCTTTAAATAAATGTAAATATATAGAATTAGACTTGTAACGTCTTTAATGATAACAAGAGCTGAAAAAATGTAAAGTAACAATCGATAAGATTATGTTGAAGAAGATACCTATTTAAAATTGAAATCATCACCGGTAATGTGCTAGATCTTTGTCTTAAAAAAAATTCAACACAAAAAATGGATTAGTAGATAGATGGGTGAGTTGCCTGACATTGTCAGTCCCGAGAAGTAACAGCTTCCTCGGACGGATGTCAACCCACGTTTTCAAAAAGTAAAAATGTTGTATTTAACTAAATGTAAATACATACACCTGTAACATCTTTAATGATAACTAGAGCTGAAAAAATGAATAGTAACAAACAATAAAATTATGTTGAAGAAGATACCTATTTAAAATTGAAATCATCACCGGTAATGTGCTAGATCTTTGTCTTAAAAAAAATTCAACACAAAAAATGGATTAGTAGATAAGTGGGTGAGTTGCACATTGTCGATCAGAAATGTGACTTCCTCGGACGGATGTCAACCCACATTTTCAAAAAGTAAAAATATTGTATTTAACTAAATGTAAATACATACACCTGTAACATCTTTAATGATAACCAGAGCTGAATAAATGAATAGTAACAAACAATAAGATTAAGGGGAAAAAGATACCTCCTTAAAGTTGAAATCATCATTGCCACTGGTAATGAGCTAGATCTGTGTTTTAAAAAAACCCAACACGAGAAATGTATTAGTAGATAGATGGGTGAATTGCCTGACATTTTTAGTATATAGACCTGTAACATCTTTAATGATAAAGATAAAAGATAGATAAAGAAGATACCTGTTTAAAGTTGAAACAATCCATTATCAATAGCTTCATCAAAGTCGATGTTGTCTTCTGTAGAATGTGACGAAGAGCCAATTACACTCTCAAGGTTGGGAATATTTGTACTTGTAGCTGTATTATTCACACCTCTTCTTTCATGAAGGAATTCTAGTGCGCGATTGCTCTGTCGAGCGGAAAGGTTTCGATGGAGTATCGAGAAACATAACACCTCATGCGCTTTCCATTTTTATCCAACTTTTTTCTCGTTTTGATTTTATAAATGACAATGCCTGCTGAAAACCCTTTCATCCTCCACAGACCCCAAAATCATTGTTTGGCATAACTCATATAATCTGAAGTATTCATTGATATCTTCTTGTAAAATAGAACTTTGATAGATTCCTCGCCACAGCCTTGTAATAGCTCCACTTTCAGAAGGTTGATCTAAATTCTTATATTGGTTCCTCATTGTTGTTGCAAAATTTGTTGACTGAGACTTTAATAAATCGGCATTCAGTATACCTTTGATTTCCACACCCTTGAGCTCTGACGTCTTTGTAAATTGTTCCATTATTGTACCCATTGATTTATGGAAATGCTTACTGACAAAGTCTGCACGGCCACCTTCAGTATTCCAAAAATTAGGATTCATCACACCCATGGCTTCCATAATTTTATCTTTATAGAAACGTTCCCTAATTTCTGATGACAAGGTTTCTGAATTTTTTTAAGCTTTATTCTTGTTTCAACTATAATAGACTCAAACAAATTACGTGTCACGGGAACATCTTCTCGTTCCGATCCTGTAATAGCTTGACGTTTTTGCAAAATGTGCACAGGTATTTCCCTCCCATTAACAGTGATGCAGAGGTGATCATGGATATTAAATCTCAAAAAGGTGTTAGGATTTTTAAGATCTAATAAATCTCTCCAATTTTCAAAAACAGGTGCATCAAAACTATCATTGGAACAGTACAATATATCAAGACTTTGACATACCATTTTCCTCATCCGTATAAAATCCACAATATAGATTAATCTACCCTGTGCATGCTTCATCAGTGTATTGATCTCCTTTAACATTGGAAGAATACCAACCAATGTAAGCAATGTCTCCAAATCAGTTAAACGGAACAACAAGTCCCTCGCCCTATCAACTTCATGACGGTATTTGTGCATGAAACCAACCAATGAAGGATACTCCTCACGAACTCTGCATGCAGGTTCATACAAAGAGATCCATCTAGTCTCCACATCCTTCAGAAGTTTTTTGCCATCTGTAATTCCAATTGCAAATTTTTGGAACTCGAGAAAACGCTTTGGGCTGCTTGACATATAGGCATGAAGTTCTCTTATAAGGTCTTCTAATTTAGCAACATTTTCGTGGTTGCTTACCATTTTATACGCTAAATTCATTATGTGAGCCATACAGTGAATTGGTAGCATATATGGGGCCACTTTGTTGTTTGTAATCTAACACGAGCCCACATTCGGTGACCTGCATGACAGATGCACCATTTGCTCCAACGCATACCAACTTCGTAGCAATTTCATAATCAGTCATACCAGAAACATCTTTCAAATGAGAAACAACTATTTTATATAGGTTTTCGGCATTGCAATTTTCAACCATTTTCATAACACCCAACAGATGAGGTGTCCTTATATGATTTTCTAAAGTATAGATGTGGATACATACCCATGCGGTGTTGTCAACTTTTGTCACTTCATCAATTGAAAGAGAGATAAAGTTTGCTTTTTTTACATTCTCTTTCAAATCTTCCTTCTCTATCATCGAGAGGCATTTTGCCATTTCCCATCCACTACTCTCAGACCAATGAGACTGAGGTACATTCAACATTCCGTTAAATTGATACAAAACTTTGAAATCGAGGAAATCCGAAATCGCTCTTCCTTTTTAAGTATTTGAAAAAGAGTAGAGAATTGTATGAATTTTGCATGTAGATTTGTTTCTTTCATCTTACCAATATGCGATGTGATCGTTCCTCCCTTTTCCAATAGATGTCTGTGTTTTTTCTGCTCTGCCTCATATTCCATTGCGTATCTAACATGCATGCATTCTTTTTCAATTTTCCACCTATGTGTTTTGATTTTCTGGCCATCCGCCCCCGTTACAATTAAATATTGTTTTCCACAATGTTTTTCTATAGTGTCCAGCTTCAGTTGCATTTTTTGTTGCTTTCCCAATTTCCACGTACATATTTTACATGTACATTCAGATGGGATTTCTTCAGAATTAGATGATTGTACAGGTTCAATAAACGGAAATTTAGCTGCCCAATCAAACTTGTATGTCCTGCCAATGGTCCACATATTCTTGTTCGTTTTTAATGCTTTACTTTTTGAGTAGAATTTTGAGCAATATCACAATCACCTGGTTTCCTCTTTCTTGGACCGGAGTTTGATTTTGATTTTTGTCTTCCATTTTTTTGAGTGTTTGTATCTGTGATATCTAGCTGCACTTCTGGTTGCACCCCAACAGGAACAATATCTTCAAGATCTGGCATATTATCGTAGGTTTCATTTGTTTGACTTTGATACTGTGCAGAATGCATGTCCACCTCAATAATTCCTTCCACACAGTCAGTATTCTGATTCTCTGTGGTGGCATCTATATGATTGGTATTTACAATATCTGTATCCATAGAGTTTCCAAAATACTTGAAGAGTGATTTCTGAGATTTCTTACTTACTTTTAGGTTATTCGTATTCTTTGAGCTGGCACCTTCCATTATTCTGAAAAGAGTCCTGCGTCAGCAAAAGAACCAAGTAGCGACTCTGTCCAGTCTGAGGTCTTGTCGCGCGTCCACTGTCTGAGGTCGCGCGTCCACTCTCTTAATATACTGTCGCGCGTCAACACTGCCCAAGTCGCGCGTCAATACTTCCTCTGTCGCGCGTCACTTCTTTGCCCAAGTCGCGCGTCAACACTTCCTTGGTCGCGCGTCGCGCGTCACTCGGCTCTTGTGGCGCGGCTCTCTTGTCGGATGCGACTCTTGTCGCGCGTCGATCTGACAATCACGCGCGTCAGCAATCACGACAACAGGTAATATGAATCTCTGGTGCTCAAGGGTATGCGAGTTCAAATTTCACAGTATTGGTAATTTGGTAAGCTACTTGAGGTATACTACGCGGCGAATCACCTAGGTTTTTATAGGAGATGTTTTCAAATGAAGGCGAAGCCGACCCCCCAAAAAAAATATACTATATATTTTAGGCGAACAGGACACCGACCCACTCCGAATAATTCACCTTTTCAAATTTTCCTAAAATGAAATTTTCGCCATATTACGAATATTTGTAGATCATTATATACCGCAACATTTGCATTCATTTTTGCAGGCACATGCAACTACGTCTGACACTATTCCTTTAACCTTAATGCTTTGTTGGTTGGATGATCACACCCTGTTCCAGAGGTCCCATTTTGACGCAGGCTGGGAGTATGTGGAAAAAAAGGTAGGAGGCTCTACACCTGTGAATGCATTTGCTTGAAATTTTCAAAGCCTTTTTCAGCCAAACCCGATTCTTTTGCATAACCTTTTATCATTGCAGTCCACGTTTTCTTTGCATCCATGTCTACCAACGCACCTGCAACTACAAATTCTAACAAAACTATTTTATCCTTATACTATGTTGGACGTCCACTTGTTCCAAATCTCGCATTTTGCACTGGAAGCAGTTGTAGAGCTTTTCTTTGTGCCTTCCAAAACTCATTTGCTTGAAAGTTTCCGAGCCTTTTCAACAAACCCATTTTGCGTATATCCTGCAGTCTTTGCATTCCAGTGAACCACGTTTTTCAGGCATTTAATCGAACAATTCCTAGGATGGTAAGGAGTTTTGGGCTATCATTAAAAGCGGCTGAGCATAGACTATTGTGGGGTTTTCACGCAGAAGGAGAGGGAAGAGAAATATTGCTGAGACATGAGTAGAATAACAGGAAAGGCACTTTCTCTACCTACAACAAACAAACCAGCGGTAAAAAGAATTTCATCTCGGCAATAATTGAACCCACTGCAATATAGATACAGATCCAATAATTCAATTTGTATACAGTGAAATGACAAGACATTCGTATTAGAGACACATGAGCAGGTAAGTGGGTTTGGACTTATCCCAACGTGTAAGCTGTGATTTAACCCATAAAATTTTGTTTATTAAACATGCCAGCTTTGATCTTGCTGAAACTACCCAATTACTGCTAAAATCTCAACGTCAACCTTTGGTTTGACTGTGGCTAACAGTTGTAGGCATCAATAGAGTGTTCATATTATTCAGCAAGGAAAATGACAGATCATAATGGCATCTAGGATGTGTCTCTCTCCACACCTGCTAAGGTTGAAAAAGCTGCCCCTTTTCCTGACTTCCTCCTGCCAACACATGACTATCAAATCATATCTTATTAAATTATTTTAATATTTCTCCAGTCGTTGGGGCACTACAGGTCTCTGTTTCTGTTTATTTACTGATAATTTCTAAAGACGGCCATATTTCTCGCTCAAAATTGTTGAGATGGCAGAGCCAGCAGTAATATCTGGATTGATTGGCACGGGCATCAGTATTGCAGTAAATGACATAGTTAACAGTATAAATATTGCCGTTCGCTGCAGGAAAGAGTTGGCCATTCTGAAAGATTTAGTAATGGGTATTGAGCCTGTTAACAGGGCGATGCAGCAGTATCGGTTGGAATTGAACAGTTCGAGACCTATTGATGTACCGGGCATTCAAGGCAATCCATTGCCTTCGTCTGTCAACGATTGGCTCAAACATTTGAACTCACTTCTGCAAGAAGCGGGCGAATTGGTGCTGCGGTGCACAATACCCAACTATAATGTGTTTTCTCGCTATAAAACAAGCAAAAGAATAACCAGCATGGTCGCAGGTATCAGACGCCATCTAGAAAACGCTGTGTTGATCGGCATCACAAATCAGCTTTGTCAAACATTGATGTTGCGGGAGGGAATTCTGGAGAGAAATAACGAGATCGGCGGTGTTTCAGATGATACTATGCAGCGGGAATACGGATCGGATTACCGACACAAAAGGATCGAGATGATTCAGGAGCCTCTGGTTGTCGGGCAGGAGAAAGTCTTTTCAACTCTTCTGAAGCTGTTGAATGGTGAAGGACATAGATATGGCGTTGTGGGCATGGGTGGGTTGGGAAAGACCCTTCTTCTCAAGAGGGTATACAACAGCAAAGAGGTGAGGGATTATTTCCAGGATGGAATTGTGGCTTGGCTAACGGTTTATCAGAATCCGTCCATCACAGCTCTCAGGTCTGAGCTTGCTACAAAGATAAGCTTGCAAATAAACGCAAGCTTCAATCACGAGGAAGAGGATACCCAACTATGGCTGCACGATAAGTTGAATGAAAGGAAATTTGCATTGTTCTTGGATGATGTCTGGGAAGGAAATTCGCTGCTGCTAGAGTCTCTTGGTGTGCCTCACACCGATGAATCCAAGATTGTGGTAAGCTCCAGAGACAGCAGATTGCTTTTGCGAATGGGAGTCCCAGTAAAATCAACCATTCCCATGGAAAATTTGCTGCAAAGCGAAAGTTGGGAGTTGTTTTCTTCCCGTGCTTTTTTCCACAATTATGGAAATCCTCCCGTCAACATTGGGGAAACGGCAAGGCGTGTTTGTGCACAGTGTGGAGGACTTCCGCTGGCTCTCAAAGTGGTCGGGGCAGCCATGGCAGGCATCACAGAGCCGACGGAGTGGGAGCTCACATTGCAGAGACTGCAAAATGGCGATAGAATGTTAATGAACCCA
Source organism: Taxus wallichiana var. yunnanensis (assembly GCA_018340775.1). Classification (NCBI taxonomy): domain Eukaryota; kingdom Viridiplantae; phylum Streptophyta; class Pinopsida; order Cupressales; family Taxaceae; genus Taxus; species Taxus wallichiana. The sequence continues at coordinate 72,654,550 of CM031237.1, read as the reverse complement.
CAAGTTGAAAACACACTTTATGACAGGTTGAGGCTGAGTTATGATGCTTTGGGAAGGTATGATATTGCTCTCCAGTCATGCTTTCTGTATATGGGTGCCTTCAAGGAAAACCAGGTTATGATTGCGGAGAATCTGATTCAGCTATGGATTGGAGAAGGGTTGCTTACAGCAGGTAACCGTGGAAGCTATGATCTATTCGATGTTGGACGAAGCTATCTAAATTTGCTAGCAGACCGTTGCTTGATTGAGGCAAGGTTGAGAGATTTGGATGGAAACGTGATCTACTGTTCCATGCATGATGTTTTACACGACTTGGCACAACAAATAGCCGAAAGGGAGGAGAGTTGCTTGTTTCGAGCCGGCAGAGACTACGAAGTGTTTCCAGCCGATCAGTGTATGGGACGCACTCGGATTTCCTTGATGTCGAGCTCATTCATTTCAATTCCTCGGAAATTCAGAGGTCCCGAGATCCGTTCGTTGCTCTTATGTGGAAACAGAAACCTGATACATCTCTCAGCGGCGGCCATAGAGAGTTTCACCTCTCTTCGCGTCCTGGACATGACTGCGACCTCCCTCAAATCGTTCCCAGAAAGCATGGGACGTCTGAAAAGTTTGGTTTGCTTGAGGTTATGGTATGCGCCGATAGAGAGATTGCCCAACTCTATTGCTTCGCTTAAAAGCCTTGAGATACTTGACCTTGCATGCTCTAAGCTCAAAGAATTGCCCTCTGGTCTTGCTAAGTTGACCTCCTTAAAGTATCTGGACGTTAGGTTCTGTCTGAATCTACAGTTTATGCCTCGTGACATCTCGTTGCTCAGATCATTGCAGTACTTGAAGATGCACGAAACCCCGAATGTATGGGCAAGAAGGGGAGAGAAAAGGGGGAGAAAAGCATCTTGCATTGCTGATTTGCAGAGTTTGACAAATTTGAAATGCCTTCAGCTTCAAAATAATGGGAACACAATTGCAGTTGGAACGTTGGGAAAGATGAAAGAGATGAGAACCCTGTTGCTGGAACTCAAACATATGCCAGGTCTACCCGCTGACATGAATGTAATGTCTCAACTTAAAAAATTGGACTTGAGGTGCCCTCATTTGGTAGAAATTGAACCTTCTTTCTGTCATTTCCAACACTTGGGTCATCTTAGATTGGTGAACTGTAATATGTTGGAAGATCTTCCAGACTTGCACAAGCTTCCCACGCTCAGGCGATTTGAAATTATTGAGTGTGGCAGACTGAAAACATTCCCTTACGCATTTGGTGAATCGGATGCGTTTCCTGCATTGGAGATGCTTTCTTTGGTCTCGCTGGATGCGCTACAAGAATTAAGGATTTCAGAGAAAGGAGCAATGCCGCAGCTTACAACATTAACCATCGTGAAGTGTGAGGCGTTGAAGATGCTGCCAGAGGGTCTTGTAAATCTGGAACGACTAACAAAAATACAACTGTATGGCTGTTCATGGATAGATGGTGATGGAGATCTAGAAACATTGAGAAACTTAATGTTTAAAATGAAGAAAAAAATTAATTTGACGCTTTTGACACGAAAAGATATGCGCAATTTTATCAACAAATTCCACAAAATTTATGAAGGCGGCGAATTCTGGGATTACGGTGAATTTTGGCATAACAAGTTTTTTCAATTTACTCAAGAACTATTCATATGATTTTTGTTTTAATCCATAGTAGCATCCAGTGCATGCTGAGTCCCGGGTTCGATCTTTGGATGCACAATAGATCTGGCTCCTTCAGAGTAACAACCATTTCACTTGAAATAGAAGGGAACCCTCAAAAGGTTACCCCGTCACGGGTTTCGAGTCTTCTATTTTTGTAAGTATTATGTGGTTGATAAATGAAGATGAATCATAGCACTAGATATACCTTTGTACTAATCACATAATTTTCCAGTGGTATTATGTTGTTGAGAGCCTACTCGCTGCTTTGCCAGCTTGTCCATAATATGTATTTGATATTATTTGGCTTCTTTTATGGTAATGTAACTAATATCTTCATTGGTATCTGATTTGATTTATCTTTTCATACGGTTTCACTAAAAGTTATAAAATGATATGAAATAGATTTTCCCCATCAATGTAGGTGGCTTCGGTTTCTATTGTTTCGATGCTAGCCATCTGAATTTTAAAACTATATAAAAATATTTATACTTTAAAATTCGAAGCAACTTCGTTTAGGAAGAACTTTCTTTTAGAGGTAGAAAGCAATGGGGGTTGAAGTTTTACGGTGGCTTTTGCTTTTTCCTTTTATTGCGAACTGTAAGTATGTTTCTAATAAGATATTTTTATTTATCTATTAAAACTATTGGTTTCTATAAAATGTTGCTAATTGCATAAAATTGTAGACCCATAAGAATGTTAATAAGAAAACTGACTCACAGAACCTGCAGAAAACATAAACATTGCCCCTTTCATGATAACATGAGCTAAAGCATTAAATGTTTGGGTATACACCATATTTTTGATGTGTTGGCTAGATTTTATGTTGTTATATATATCCTTGATTCACTCGATGTAAGTGTATAAAATTCACCACAATTATGGATTGTCACTTATCGATAGGGTGACATTTCTCTTCATTTAAGAGGGGTGGTTTCCTCTTATGATGGGGTTTTATTATTTTGGTGCTTTTAACCGGAAAGCACAAAAGGGAAACAAAATTGGAAAAGTGAAAGAAGTAGGAAGAAGATAGAAAAGATAAGAAAAATACAACAAAAAGAGTCTAAAAATATTGCGATATCTCAAACACAAAACAGACCAATCTACCTCACATGAAGAGAAGAATACAATTAAAAACGTAAACCTACAAAGCACAAAGTCTTTATCATCTCTAGAATCCGTAGATATAGGACAAAGTCCACGTACCATGACAACCAACACCAAGTCTGAATATCACAAAGATCAAATACACCATGAAGAATAATTAACGTCAATAACATCATCCAATCATAAATAGAATGATTGATTTTACAATTGATGAGCACTAAGGCGATCTTGAGAAAAATATTGTGTTTGTGTAAATAAAAAGAAAAAATATATACAAAAAGTTATAATTACTATTCTCTAGCACTCAAAAAGTGAAAAGAGAGATAGAAAGAGAGAATAAGAGAGAGTCCATAAAGTCCCCATTACATTGTACATTTCTTTCCTAATATAGGCTTATGGTTTAGAAGTTGTTATTAAACCTATTTCTAATCTCAAGTTGACTAAACTTGGGTTTTACATAACTCAAGTTAAATTTACATTATAATTTACACAAATATAATATTTAATTAATTTAATGAACAAATTAATTAAATCTATTTTATAATTTGTATATTGAAAAAAACCAAGTACGAAACACCCTTGCCACCTTTTCGTAGCACATCCTTGATATTGTCAATCATAGTTTCGGACATGAAACTTGCATCAATATTAAGCATATTGAAATCAAGATTGTGTTGAAATGGTTTTTTGTTGCGACCTTTGCTTCATGTTACATAGCTAAAGAGTGTTTTGATGTCCTTGAAAAATGAACTCATTTGCTTTGTGGTGGAAAACTACTTTATATTTCTATCTTGTTCAAGTTCATCGCTTATGGTGATAGTGTTATCTTGTTTTTAGTGATTTCAGCTAAAATTAAGATAACCATAGAATTTTTTTGACAAAATCTCCTAAAAAAGCCCTTTGAAGGAGATTTTCAGGTTTTTAGGTTTCAATCGCATGAAAACATATCCTTTGCATGCTTCATGTCAATTGTTTCCTGAAACCCGAAACCTGACATTACTAGCTGTGTATTGGGTTTTCTAACTCGAAGCATCGGAACATACCTTGCAAAATGCATGCTCCATATCGCTTGTTTCCCGAAACCTGAAACCCAAAATGATCCTTGTTGATGCAAAATCACAAAGACTTCCCGGATGCGAGATCACGCTTCTAGGTTGATCACTCTAGCATCTAGTGTGATTGCACAACATGGAAACCTCTCTCCAAGCGTGGGACTTGTGAAACTAAGAGAGGAATCTCCAGATTGGAGGTCGGTTCCTCAAACTCCTCGATTTAAATCTAATGCTTGCACAACTACAAGAGAGGTTCGAGATCCTAATCCTACTCTAAATTTGTAAGGAGACAGGGGGGTAGAAGTGCAAAAAAAATTGAAACTAACTAAAGATGGTGATGCACCAAAAGGAGTGGTGAAACATTTCACAAGCAAATAGACACAGACCAAATTTTACAACATAAAACATATACAGACCGATAAGATATAATTTAGGATTTGAAATGAAGCAAATAATACAAACAGAGGACCGAAAACCATTCACAGAGCTTGCATTATCATTTTTCAAAGTCAAAATCATCAGCACATTCTGACCTCGTAGAGGTAAAAGCACTTCTGATCCTTGGAGAGGTCTAATCCTTGCATCAATCCCTCACTAGAGGTGAAGAAGAAGTCTGCTATGCCCAAAAATGTTCCCCCTTTAGAAATGAGCCAAATCGCTTTTTACAAAGGTCAAGGGTCGAGCTCTGGGGACGAAACGTCACAAAAATATGAGAGCCCATCCCTTCTTGATCAGAGGTGCATTAAAATGGCATGGGGACCTTACAAACCCATACCCCGTCATTTTGGCCGGATTACGAGAGAGTGCGACCCATTCTCGCATTAAATCTTGTCACCGGAATGTCACTTCGCCATGAACACGCGTCAGAGCCGTTTCTCAATTTTCTCTTTCCAGACTACACCAAAACTCAATATTAACCCCAAAATCATGTAGATAATTTCACAAGCTTTCTGTTGATATAAAGAACGTGCAAATCTGAGCTCTGGATCAAAAGATATGTCGATCTGAAGATTTAGGACACAAAACAGGCGAAAATGCGTTTTGAAAATCTTTCCCACGCTCTGCCACCTGGATGACACGTGTCAAGCGCGTTGATTGGATGCGTAATTTCTCTCTCCTTCCCTACTTCATTGGACATGTGTCCTCTTTTTATTGGCTCGGACAAGTCTTGAAACCGCGCCTTTTGACTTTTTTGACCTTTTCCCTCGTGACACATGTCATGATTTGATTGTCCGTGGCTCGCCGCTCTTTCGCGCCCTTCTTCGCGTCTTTTTGTCTGGATGTCCCAGTGTTGTTTGGGACAGAATCCTCCGATCCGCCCGAAATGGGCTTCCTTGTCCCTTATCTGCCGATGACACGTGGCGCAATCTGATTGGCTCTCGGCTTTTTCGGCTATCCGCGTCCCACGCGTCCCTTTGTCCCAACTGTCCCAAGAAAAATTTCTCATTTCAGCCGAACCGGCGATTCAAGGCCCTTCGTGTACATTTGTCCCACTTGCTTCCGAACCGTGCTGGGACAAATTCTTCCGATTCACCCGAGGGCTCGGCTGGTTCAAGGTCCGCACGCGTCTTGTCCCGCTTGTCCCAATGCGAAAGTTCTCCTTTTCGGCCGATCTGGGCGGTTCGCCTCCGCCCAGCGCCCCGACGGCCCTTATGTCCTTTGCTTCGTGGGCCGCTCGGAGGCTTTTTGGCCGATCTGCGCGCTAGATGTCCCAACCGTCCCAACTGCATGCGAGGACTAGGACTTAGCCATTTTTCGCGATTTTCCCGCCCAAGCTTGTTTTTGCAGCCTTTTCACCTTTTCTCGAACTTGCTCTTTTCAACCAGGACAGAGAGTTAGAAAATTCCGAGGGGACCTTAGAAACATGATTTTTGGCCCCGAATCAATTTATTTTCCGGGACTAAGTAATTTGATGCATGTTATCAAAATTTACCCTGGGGTGAATTTTGGATAACAATTTGCGACTCGGGGGGTCATCTACTCGCTAGATGAAGTTACCAGCTTACTCAAGCATCCATTGGGTATGGAGTCATGAGTCAGTAACTCGAAACTGATCTCGAACTTTGAAAACCTCCTCTCGAGCCACTTGAAACCCACCGGACATGGAGTTGTTCTCACCAAAATGCCATCAAACGAATCAAAAGAGCAAAACCAAGAAACACCAAAACTATGTACAGAACTAAAAATCATACATGCTCCAAATGGAACATGCAGAGTGTGCACAAGCACTTCTTCTACCGAAAGCAAACCTACCTACTCTATCAGAATCGGGAGCAAAGGCAAGCTAAACAAACCCCGTAATTGGTTGTGAGAAATAGCTTCCTTTCTCAAAAGTGGCAGCCATGCAATTGATTTGAGCTGATCATGGCTGTTAGGATGAGTGGAAAATCAACAAGAAGTCGGTATTCCACCAAAATCATCAAGGTATCACCAAGGAAAATTCAATACCTCTTTTAGTTGCTCGCATTTGGATTGAAGGGTGTGACATGACTGATCCTTGGTATTTTGTAGCTCACCCTCATGCTCAGAAGCAAGCATGACTGGTTGTGACTTCTCCTTTGGCTCCAATGAAGCCAAATACCTGATTGGGCAAGGTCCGATCCGTTTGATATGCCCATAGCTCTGATTCTCAACTCCAAAAGTGGAGTCTTTTTGTAGACCCTCAATGGATGGTGTGGAAGCAATGGTGAAATTCCTTTGTCCTTTCTCTTCCTCCAATGAAGAACATGAAAGATTAAAATCTTCCAATCTTGATTCCGAAGAGCTGTTATAAGATGCAGGCTGCTGCAAATGAATGTTCTCCTTCATGACAGTAGACTCTTGTGTTTGGAATGTGGATGATGAAAGAGAGAATGGTGGAAACTCAACCGGCTCTTCTCCATCAAAACAGTCCTCCAAATCTGACAGATAAACTGCCTCATGGCTGTCCTGCTGCAAATGTTCAACTTCCTCCATGGTGTCCTCTTGATCTGTAACTTGACCACCATGGTTTCTTTCTCCCTCCAACATTGAGTTTGAGAGGTCAAACTCCTCTTCAGCACTGGAACTTGAGAGAGGTGAAGTAGAAAGAAGAACTGAAGGTTCTCCTGTAGCTTGCTTTGTGCTCAGAGCTCTTGGATCTGTAACTTTCTCCTCCACAGCTAGAATGTGCTCCTCTGCTGCTGGATCTGGAGCAGCTTCTCCTTCCTCCAATGAACGAAGAAAATCTTGCTCTTGAATGAGCTCCTCCTCCAGCATGAAGTTTGTCAAGTCAAACTCTTCAATCTGCTGCTCTAGAGGACAAGTTGGGACTGCAAGAACTTCTTCTTCTGCTGCAACAAAATCAGCCCTGACCACTATTTGTTCAACCTTAGCCTCTTCTATAGGTTTGACCATCAAGGGGATCTTTGTCATACCAAACTTGGCAGCCAAACTTACTAAGCTCTTAATCATTTCTTCTTTTCTTGGCTCTTCCTCTTGCTGTCCTTGATGACTGATTTTGCAATTTCTTCTTCCCCACATGGAATTGGGAATGCAAGAGGAGGGGTGGGTTGCAACTCAATTGATTTGGCAATTTTTTGTGGTGGTAAAGGAGATGAAATCTCTTGTTTCTTTAGAGGAGGGGGGATTTCTTTTAGCTCTTGTGGAGAGGATGACTGTTTGGAAGGAAAAAGGAAAGAAGAATTGAGGTGTGGTGGAAGACTGAGAGGTGGAGACATGGGATCAACATTTGGGACAGCAGATGGAGAGTTTAAAATTTGCAAGTCCAAATGAGATGATGCTGCTTGAGTAATGGGAAGAGAAAAACCAGATGATGGTGTAGAACTTACCCATTGACAAGGTTGTTCAACACCGAATGTATAGGCCTCTATTTCTGCTGTCCATTGTGCAAGCAAGGCAGCATCTTTATCATGAAGTCCAGCTTCTCTTGAGGGCTGAAGTGTCTTGGAAAAGGGCCTCCCCATGGACAAGGAGTCCTGCAACCAATTCTGAAAGCTCTCATTTGAGTTGTTGCTCTGGACTGCACCATCTCTACTTCCATCTTTTGGATTTTCTCCAACAAACCAGTGTCTTGGATCTGATGGTCTTTATTATATGCATACTCTTGCTCTTGAAAGCTCCACAACCAAACTGACTTTGGCATTGCTGCTCATATGGGTATGCATACTGATCTTGAATCTACTCAAAAGGCTGATTTGGAGGATTTGTAAAACATGTTGGAGGTGGAATATACTTCTGTTGTTGATGTGAATTCCATGATGGAAATGAAGTCATGATTGCACAACCTCATGGAATGGAAAAGAATGAAAGAGATGGAAAGAAATATGGACGTAAAAGGATGGAAAATAGGTCCGATACTTCGTAAATGAGTTCTTTGATCGATCAAGTCGCCATATGTGTTTGCAAGTGCCTCCAAAGGCTGAAATCTTCACAGGAACACACCAACCTGCAAAAGATGAAATGGAAGACCTCTAATGTCCCACTGGTGTGCAAAAACTGTTGATGCAAAATCACAGCACCCTTGGATGCAGATCACGCTTCTAGGTTGATCACTCTAGCATCTAGTGTGATTGCACAACATGGAAACCTCTCTCCAAGCGTGGGACTTGTGAAATTAAGAGAGGAATATCCAGATTGGAGGCTGGTTCCTCAAACTCCTCTGATTTAGATCTAATGCTTGCACAACTACAGAGGTTCAGATCCTAATCCTACTCTAAATTTGTAAGGAGACAGGGGTAGAAGTGCAAAAAAATTAAACTAACTAAAGATGGTGATGCACCAAAAGGAGTGGTGAAACATTTCTGTCAAGCAAATAGACACAGACCAAAGTTTACAACATAAAACATACACATACTAATAAGATATAATTTAGGATTTGAAATGAAGCAAATAATACAAACAGAGGATTGAAAACCATTCACAGAGCTTGCATTATCATTTTTCAGTGTCAAAATCACTACATTACAACCTCAGAGAGGTAAAAACTGTTACAATCCTTGGAGAGGTCTGATCCTTGCATCAATCCCTTGCTGGAGGTGAAGAAGAAGTCTGCTATGCCCAAAAAATGTTCCCCCCTTTAGAAATGAGCCAAATCTGGCTTTTTACAGTGCAAGGGTCGAGCTCAGGGGACAGAAAACGTACAAAAACATGAGAGCCCATCCCTTCTTGACTGCAGGTGCATTAAAATGGCATGGGGACCTTACAAACCCATACCCTGTCATTTTGGCCGGATTACAGGAGAGTGCGACCCATTCTGCATTAAATCTGGTCGCTGGAATGTCACTTCTGGCCATGAACACGCGTCAGAGCCGTTTCTCAATTTTCTCTCTCTAGACTGCACCAAAACTCAAGATTAACCCTAAAATCATGTAGATAATTTCACAAGCTTTCCGTTGATATAAAGAACGTGCAAATCCGAGCTCTGGATCAAAAGATATGTCGATCTGAAGATTTAGGGCACAAAACAGTGAAAATGCATTTTGAAAATCTTTCCCGCGCTCTGCCACCTGGATGACACGTGTCAAGCGTTGATTGGATGCGTAATTTCTCTCTCCTTCCCTACTTCATTAGACACATGTCCTCTTTTTATTGGCTCGGGACAGTGCTTGAAACCGTGCCTTTTGACTTTTGACCTTTTCCCTTGTGACACGTGTCATGATTTGATTGGTCCGCGGGCCTGCCGGCTCTTTCGCGCCCTTCGCGTCTTTTTGTCCCGGATGTCCCAGTGCTGTTTGGGATAGAATCCTCCGATCGACTGAAATGGGCTTCCTTGTCCCTTATCTGCCGATGACACGTGGCGCAATCTGATTGGCTCTCGGCTTTTTTTTTGCTATCCGCGTCCCACGCGTCCTTTGTCCCAACTGTCCCAAAGAAAATTTCTCGTTTCAGCTTAAACCGCTGATTCACGTCCTTCGCGTACATTTGTCCCACTTGCTTCCGAACCGTCCTCGGGACAAATTCTTCCGATTCACCCGATTCGGCCGGTTCGCGTCCCCGCGCGTACTCTTGTCCCGCTTGTCCTAATGCGAAAGTTCTCCTTCTCCTTGGTTCGCCGATCGTCCGACGGGTTCCTTATGCCTCTTTGCTTCACGGGCCGCCCGAGGCTTTTCACCTGATCCACTTATGTCCCTTTCCTTCACGGGCCTAGCTTAGCTTTTCAAATGATTTTCGCACCTGATTGTCCCTTTTCTCGAAGTTGCTCTTTTCAACCTAGACAGGGAGAGTTAGGAAAATTCTAGGGGACCCTAGAAACATGATTTTTGGCCATGAATCAATTTATTTTCATGGGACTAGGTAATTTGATGCATGTTATCAAAATTTACCACAGGGGTGATTTTGGATAACAATCCTTTGTGTCGGGTTTTGAACTTGATAACATCCAAACATCTCATGCTTCATTGTTTTCTTGAAACCTAATTGGATATTAAAACCTTTTCACTCAGAGGCATGGCCTTTTAATATCAAGTTATGCTCTTTCAACCTAGACAGAGAGTTAGAAAAATTCTAAGGGGACCCTAGAAACATGATTTTTGGCCATGAATCAATTTATTTTCATGGGACTAGGTAATTTGATGCATGTTATCAAAATTTACCCCCACAGGGGTGAATTTTGGATAACAATCCTTTGGTCGGGTTTTCAACTTGATAACATCCAAACATCTCATGCTTCATGTCATTTATTTCAAACCTAATTGATATTAAAACCTTTGTAGACGGGTTTTCGGGCACTCCGAGCATGACGACATGTCATTAATATCAAGTTGTCTCATTTGTGTCGGATGAGGAGTAATTAATGTCGGGCTTTATAAACAGCTTCAATTTTACATGTCATTTTTACCTTGTGTATTTTCACCGTGTGGATTTTTCGTGCATGTTCCTCGACCTCCAAACCCGATTGAACCTCTCGATCGATTTCGTGATCCATCTTCGACCATTTTTGAATTTATTGAAGGTCTTTGGGGTTTTTTTTTGAGGTGTTCATTTGGTGTTTTTCCCTCTTTTCTTTTTCTTCCCTCTAGGTTTAGGGTTTTGGGTTGTTTTCTTCATTTCCTGTTGTATTCCCATGAAACCGCTTGTTTGGAATTCACCCTTTGGGTGTTTTCATATTTTTTCCATGGGATATACTCTTTTGATTTTTGAGAAGAATCTAAAAATCCTAACTTACGAACTTGGTGGTAATTTTACATGTTCTAACATCCCAGAAACCCGATGCCTTTGTTTCAGGTTTACAACATGTCTGACATCCTCCAACTTCCGTAGAGTATCGGCCTCAAGTTCTCAACATCCTCTGAATCTCCACTTGTATCGGGTTTTGTAGTGTGCTTGACATCCTCCGAACTCTGCTAGTGTTGCGGGTCTTGACCGTTGTTAGACACTCTTTCGGTTTCCGCAGTGTGTCAGATATTATCACCTACTCGACATCATCCGAATTTTGCCAGTCCTTCAAGTTTTTCAAGGTGTTCGACACGTTCTATTTCCCGACACACACAATCTAGTCTGTTGGGTTTCCAAGGCTACTTTGCAAGTTTCAACATCCAAATAGTAGGGCGGGTCTACTCACTTGTTCAACAAACATCCAGACCCGATTGCTCTTTCAGTCATTTTCAAGACTCCTCATGTCAAACCCAAGCCCTACTAAGTCTAGAAAGATGAAGTACAAATATCAGAAGATAGATTATTCTTCTTATATAAGTTACAATTATGACATCCGGGACACAGAGCTTGGCAATATAGACATGGAAGACTTCTAGAAAAGGATCGAGGATTCTTCTTAGAATTCATGGATGAATTCAATAGCCGACAATGGTCTCCCACTCCAAAGAGGTTTCCAGTATTAGCCCAATGCCCTGAATTCATTTTGGCATGTGCTTCTCACTATGACTCTAGCCTCCCGCTCAGTGAGAAATCAAGTAGGAGAGTCTATAGTAAAATTAGATGGAGATTACTTCAATCAACTCCTAAAGTTTCCCAACTTTACGAAATATGTTGATTTAAATCTTAAGTCAACACAGAAATCTTGGGACAAAGATCAAGAAGACTACATCAAGCACGTGAACAAGAAATTCTTGATCAAGGCTAAGCCAATTGTTTCTAGGTTTCCTAAGACGGTTCCTAGAAGTGATTTTATACTTGAAGTCAGTGATATCATCACCCTACTGAGCCGGTTATTTGGGCTCCCAGAGTCAAAAGAATTCCAAGGGTGGATGTATCAGTTCATGGTCATCATTAAGAAGAATGACCAAGGGATTGATTGGGGCACCTTAATAAGTGATGAGATAGACTCTCAAATGAAAATGGTCTTGTCTACTAGCAAGTTCTACATGATGTCGTACGTCACCTATGTAGCAATAGGTATGAGAAACTACCTAGGGTTGGATGCAAAAGGGAACCAACAACTGATCACATATATTGGTACTTCCTTAGTTAAAAATAAAAGGATCTGAAGATCAATTTAGGAGAGTGAATGATGCCTTCTTTTATGAAAATATTTATAGGGATTTGAGCTTGAGAAAGAGAAGAGTTTCTGATGAGGCATGGGCGGAGGTGTCAAAATGGGGCTACATCTTCTTGCAATTCAAGAAGTTTACCTATCTCCGGGTGGTAAGGTTCCATGGTACTCCTTTCCATTTGCCCAGGTTTCTAGGTGACAAACTCATCCTTATGGAGTTGGTCAGACAACTGTTGGATTTCCACAAGTTCCAACAAAGTAAACACAAGGTCGTTGTCTCCTTCCCAATTTCCATCAGAAGGTACACATGTTCTACAGTGGTGAAGGCCAAGAATGTGGTGCACAAACTTCAGATAAAACTAAAGAAGCATATGAAGTTCAAAGAAGGATTCGATATTCGAGGAGTCCTTAAGTCATATGGAACCTTGTATCTACATGTGCCCCATGTAGAGGACATCTAGGTTGATCTTCGAGATGAGGTTGTCCATCCAAAGAAAAGACAATAGTAGGTTGACTCTTGAAGAAATCCAAGCATTAGATCTGGCTGATATCCCAGAAGGCACCATGGATAATGAAAGTGTCTTGGAACCTAGATATGAATAGTCAGATGGAGATCAACTTGGATTCCCAGCCATCGACTGGTCCGTTTCTGAAAAGGCTTCTATCACCGAGAGAGCTCTCAAACCCTTGTTCACACTAAGGCATGGCTCATTTCTTGGGGAATGAGTTATAAAGAAAAGATCTTTTCAAAGATAGCTACTCTAGAAGCGGGACCCTCCAAGGGAGAAAAGGAAAAGGATAAAATCCCTACTAAGAGACAAATAAAGTTTAAATTTGTTAGAAGAGAGAAAAGAAGGGGGCTAAATCATCTCTACTCCCACACAAATAGTTGAGGTATTGGATTCTCCTCCTCAACCAGAGACATGAGGAATTCTCCCAAAAGTCAAGATTTCTCAACCTCTCATTTCTCCTTTTGATGATTGCTCATCGGAGGTAAGCCTTGCCCTTGCTTCTCAAGCTTTGGCCTTAGATTCTTTACCTCCTCTCCCCCAATCTTCCTCATCACATTTTTCAACTCCACTTTCATCAGCCATGACCAGCATTTTCTCTGATCTTTCACCTCTCTCTGTTGGGCCTACGTTGGCTATAGAAATGCCTCCTCCTTCCACACCTTCATTCCCTTAGTCTATTCCCACAGTCACTACACTTGCAGTCATCACGACTCCACAAGCAAATCTTCCTCCACCCACAGATACAACCATGACACCTCCAATAGGAGAAACTTCTTCCACTGTACCTCAATGGTTGGTCGACCAAACTCCAGGAAGAGGAAGGTGGTAGTTCCCCTACCAGCCTTCGATTTTAGTTCACTCAAGGTCTCTCCTACCAAATTTACTAAGAAACCTAAAATAGTTTCAAGGGTTTCAGTAGATGCCTCAGACATAAGTTTAGAGATTGCCACTCCTGTGGCCGAAAAACCAAGGAGAACATAACAGCAACTTTCAATTATCGATTACAAGGGTGGATCTAGGAAAGGTAACAACAGAAGGGGCATAGAAAGATGCACAAGATGCCATGAATGTGCTATGCCAAAAGCTGAAGGAAACAAAGGTGAGCAGGGATGAGCTAAAAGAGAAAGTGGAACAATTGACAGAAGTATTGCTTAAGCTCTCAAAGCCCTCTCAGTCAACCCCATCATCTTCTACTCCTACTCCTATCAGGTTCGACTTCTCATCAGTGCCTATTATTGAGAAGATCAATGAGAAGGGGAGAATGGTGGATGAATGGATTCAGAGGTTACTCCTTCAAGGAAGGAAAGTCATTGATGATACAATAGAGGTATACAAATCCTTGGAGGAAATGAAAAAGGATGGTGACAAGATGAATGATGAATTTTCACAGGAGGTTGGAAACCTCGAACTAACTTTGGAGGCCCTCAATGCACTAAAGCAAATTCCATCTTGGTCTTAGTGGAAGAAGGAGTCATTCCACATGGGGATAAACACTTCCAACTAACCAAGGCTATTAGGTTCAAGATAAATATTCTCAGTGAAGCTTGCAGAAAAGTTGAGAGAATCCAGAGATCAGTTGATTGACGCCACTAGTGATATCGAAGAAGAGCTGTTCAAGATCTTTCCCAAAGTATTGGATGAAGGCTCAACCATTCTACCTGCTAATGGTTTCTATAAAAAATTCAGAATCGATCGAGTAAGAACCAACTTCCATCTTTGATCTGAGCATCATTGATAAATTTATAAAGATCAAGAATGTTTTGGAATCTCTGAGAAAACTTAATAAGAGATTGAAGAAACTTCCTGGAAACACAAGTGACACATAAGAAACTTGTGAGGTTCTAAGTGATTATTCTAGTGCACCAGATGAAGCTGAAATGCAAGACATAATCCAGAAGTTTCAAGAGTTTCAAGACAAGTAGGTGTTTTGAAGAAGACAAGGATGAGGAAACAGAATAAGCAATGATGTTACATGTCATTTCCTTCTAGAAATTGACATGTCTTTTTCATTTCCGTTTTGTCACATAGGAAGCAAATTTTGACTTGGTCTCCTGCGTGAGAGTCAAGAAAAATAGGACTCTTATTAAATGGCTATTTTCTAGGATTTATCCTATTTTCTCTCAACTCTTTTTATTATAAATAAGGGATACTTATGCATTCCAAAGGGTTGATATTTTGGAATATTGAGAACTATTGTAAAGAAGAAAAACTTTGTGTTTTCTTTTAATCATTTGAGGAATAGAAACTGATGCTATTTTACAAACTTTGTGTTGTGAGATTCATCTCTCTTAAGATATTGTTCTTATGTTCAAAATCTTAAGCTATTATTTGTTTAGCACTCTCGATTATTTTAATTGTTTCAAACATTACATTTGTTATCTAAAACTCATATGATTATTTCGTGATCTGTGTTTGCTCTCGAAAGAAAATATGTTCCTCTCATTTCCTTTCCATTGTGTTTCTTCCATAATAATAATTTCCTTTCCAATCCATTCCATTTCTAAAACTGCAACATCTTCACCTAGTGTGGATATGGATTTCGGGATTCTTTCCCAACCCCAATGGTTAGAATAGTGTGAATATTGTATATATTATTTCTACTGTGTTTTAGATTAGTAATAAATAGGTAGCCTCACCTATCTTTGAGGAGGGATTTAATCCCATGTACTATGGTTGAACCTCATATTTTGGCTTGAAAAAATATCCAACCAACAGTTTTTGGTGACTCCATTGGGGAATATGGATTGATAAGACTAAGCTTATCCTGTTGGTGTCTGGCGACTCCATATTTGCCTTATTTTTCAAAGATCTATTTTCCAGTTCAAGCTAGCTAGAAAGATCTTCACTCTGGTCAAGCCAAGCTAGGGGTGAAACTGATCCATTCTTTGATTTTCTTTAGCAACACAATTTCAGACTTTCACCCAATAATGTTGCATCTAGCCGAGTGAGAAGTTCTTCACCTATCCAAAGAACTTGGGTTCTTCCAGAACAAGAAGTTTCTACAACCTACCATGCATTATTCTTGTCTGATACTTCAGATTCCTATATGCACTTCATTCAGAAGAATGGCAGCACAACCTATGCCTTGGGGTGCGGCTATTGGTCCTCTTTCCCTAACTCCACCATTGCATGATCTACCACATGGATCACGTAAGAATATTCCTAAGTTCAACGGTGATGGGAAGCAACACCCTGATGAACACATCACTTCATTCTTTGTCACATGTGGCATTCTTGGAGTTTCTCATGAAGACATCTCTTGTTCAACTCTTCATTGAGACATTGCATGGTGTAGCAGCAGAATGGTTCTACCATCTTCCAAATGCATGCATTACCAACTGGACTACCATGCGATCTATATTCAAAGCAAGGTTCAAACCAGGCTAAAGACTCTCATGCCTTGTTAGCACAGCTTACACACATGAAGAAGGAGTCTTACGAACCCATGTGGGATTTCATAGCCAAATTCAACAAGCTGATTCATAAGATCCCAGAGCTAGTCATTCCCACTCTTGAAAATCAAAAGTGTTTCTTCATCAACGCTCAACCCCCTAATGTGAGCTTCTTGTTGAGAAGATCTGTTATCCCTGATTTGGCCACTGCTCAAGCTACAACCACTGAAATAGAAGATGATCTTATTCTAGCTAGGAAAGATCAGAAGAGAATCATCTAAGCCTAAAAATCAGAGTTCTTCTCAGAGTACTACTGATCCTATGATTCAAAAGATGGCCAATGACTTGATTGCTTTAAAGAAGCAAATGTCTCAACAAGCAACCAACATTCCTTATCGGGATATTCCTAGATGGAATTTCAACAATGCCAATGGCGCTCCCACAAGAGATAGGAATCAGTTGATCACTGCTCCCACCAGGCTAGCCATTGAAGCTCCTCCTATCAACGTAGCAAGTTGAAATAGTTGAGGAGGGTGAAGAACCAAAAGATCAAGATTCTCATGAAGCTTTTGAAGCTTCAGGATATGCTGATGAGTCTTTTGACGATTCAGCTGGTGACTCCAGCATTGGGTACTTGAGTATGAGGAAGATGAAGGTGAGCATGATGGCCAATCATTTGTAGTCTTCACTCGATCCCAATCTCAGAACCCTAGAAATCCGGTTGAAGGCTCTAAGGAGAAAAGTAAAGAAGCTCCCATGGTTATGGCTAAAAGAGGCTCTCCCATCTCAGCACAAACTGAAAAGGAGACAACTAAAAAGGTAACTTCATCTTCTAACTCTTTTTCTCCTTCCCTCAAGGCTAGTACCTCAGCTCAAACCAGTGTAACCAGAACTAAGCCCACCATCATTCCTCATATACCACTTTTGACATTATCGATCATGCAAAGAAAACCAAAATCCAAATGTCGGAAGCCAAATACCTGTAGTCCAACCTAAGCAATTTGAGAAACTTTCCAAATTCATTAGAAGAAAGGCTTTATTCCTTCATCTTCAAAAGGCATTTTTCCTAGCCCCACTCAACCTTTACCTCAAAGTAATATGACCTCTACTTTTCTTCTTGAAATATTGAACCGTTTTATTTGTCCTTACTTATAAATGGTTTTAAACTCAACAATTGCATAATTGACTCAGAGCCTCTGATAACGTAATGCCCACAAAAGTAGCTCATGCCCTTGGACTCACCTTGACTAAATCTTATGGGTGGTGTTATTCCATGGAAACTAAACAAGTCCCCTTGATTGGCCAAATCAAGGATGCACAATTTGCATTTGTTGCCTTCCCTGAAAAGAGAGTGAAAATGACTATCCTGGTTTTGATATCCCAGCTTGCTTATGGTATTCTCTTAGGAAGAGGTTTTTGCAAAGATGTTGGAGGAGAAATCAACATGGATTGACCAAAGCTAAAATTCCAGTGAATGGAGTTCTCGTGTCCTTCACCCCGAAGCACAAGCAAAGTACCTGTTACTAAATCAGATGATCCTAAGGCTCAAATTCTCTTTGAAGATGTAGGCTTGGGTAATTATTTCATGACATCTAAGGTGCCCTCTGTAGAAGTCAAAGAAGAAGATCCTAACACTGTTGTTTGGACCCTTGAGTTTGATGGGAGCTGTTCAACTACTGGTTCAGGTGCTGGCGTGGTTCTTATATCTCCAGATTTCAAGATTTTTCCTTTTTCTTTCAAGTTGCAGTTTGATAATACTAATAACACAACCAAATACGAAGCTTTGTTATTAGGATTAGAAATGGCAAGACAAAAAGGAATCTAAAATCTTAAAGTGTAGGGAGATGTCGAGTTGATTGTGAATCAAGTAAGGGGGACCTATCAGGTAAAAAATGATCGCCTAAGACATTACAGGAATAAGGTTTGGGACAACATAGAATGCTTTGATGCTTTTTCCATTAAGGTAGTCTTAAGAGACTACAATGATAAAGTTGATTCTTTAGCCATATCTGCATCTCTTCTCCTTCCTCACCCAAAGTTCAAATAGACACGTATACCATTGAGATTGTGTATCATCCAAGTGTTCCAGATAATTCAACACATTGGCAAGTGTTTAATGATGATCAACAAGTATTATCTTTTCTTGAGAAAGATGACAATTTTAGTGAGCTTTATTTTGAAGGATCAGAATCAGCTTTCCATGAGTCCATCTCAAATTCATATCAAGAAATTGATGGTGAATTCATCCAGCTTAAAGGAAATAAGATTCGAAGGGATTAGTTTCTCTGAAGGACTGTTTGACAAGCATGACTATTTCATTTAGGATAAAAGGAAAGCTAAAGGTGCTTCCTCATCAGGTAGATCAAGTTAACCTGGGCTCGCTGATCAACCATGGATGGTAAACATCGGGAAATGTTGTTCTCCGAGGAAAGAGAAAGATTCATTTCACTCCTGAAGAGATATATAGATGTCTTGGCATGGTCCTATGTGGACCTGAAATCTTTCAAGCCCAAGGATGTGCAACATAGCATTCCTTTAAAGCCTGAAGTTAAACCCTACAGGTAGAAGCAAAGGCATTATAACCCAAAGATCTCAGGGACTATCCTTGCAGAAATTCAGAAGATGTTAGACGCAAGGATTATCTTTCCAATCCATCATTCCACCTGGGTTGCTAATATTGTCCCTATGGTCAGAAAGAAGAATGGTGAAATCCAGATTTGTGTTGATTTCCGAAACCTCAATCAGTCTTCATTGAAAGAAAATTATCCATTTCCCATCATGGACCAAGTATTACAGACCGTCACTAGATTAGAAATGTTATCCATGCTTGATGGATTTTTGGGGTATAATCAAGTTGAGGTAGTACTTTGAAGATCAACATAAAATGACATTCACCACCCCATGGGGAACCTTTTCTTATAGGAGGATGCCTTTTGGTTTGATTAATGCTAGAGCCACATTTCAAAGAGCTATGGATTTAGCTTTCAGAGATTTGATGGGCAAGGTCATAGTTGTGTATTTGGATGACTTGACGGTCTTCTCTAAAAAGTGAAGTGATCATTATGATCATCTGAATAGTACTCTTAAGGTGCAGGCATCATGGGATTTCATTAAATCCTAAAAATTCCATGTTCAGAGTAACAAAAGGAAAGTTTTTGGGTCATATCATGACTAAAGAAGGAACCAAGATCGACCTAGAGAGGGTGAAGGCCATCCAAAGCCTTACCCTACCCACAAGCAAAACTGGGGTGCACTCCTTTTTGGAAGGTCAATTTCCTAAGAAGATTTGTACCTAATTTTCCAATAAAACCAAGGATATCCTTGGGATGATGAAAGGTAAAACTCCATTTCATGGAGCACTGAAGGGAAGCTTACATTTGAAGAATTCAAAAGGGAAATTTCATGCTCCCATCCTGGTGTGCCTAGATTTCAAAAAATATTTCATCATGTATAGCTATGCTTCCACACATACAGTATCAGCCATCCTGATGCAGGAGAATGAAGAAGGAATTGAAGCTCCCATCGCTTTCATGAGCTGCCCATTAAAGGAACATGAATTGAAGATGTCACAAATTGAAAAACATGCTTATGCAGTGGTGAGAGTAGTGAAGCATTTCAGGTATTATGTGTTGAGTTCTCACACTCTCGTTCTTGTTCCTGATACCATAGTTAAATCCATCTTGACTCAACAGGAGTTGGGTAGTCAATGGGGTAACTAGATAGCCAAAGTCTAGGAGTATGACTTGGACATCAGACCTACCAAGTTAGTATGAGGAAGAGGCTGTGCCAATTGATCGCGAAAAAACAATGCTTGAGATAGAATGTGAAGAAACTAAAGGTACTTCTTCAGAATTTCCCATGGTGCTTTTTGTAAGCACAATAGATGAATGGTACATGATATTGCTTTCTTTTTAACTTATGGTGAATGCCCTCCACATTTAAGCCAAAAGGAGAAAAAGAGGACAGTTAGGTTAAGGTCTGCAAGATACATTCTGTGGGATAATGGTATATACAAGAAGGGTATTGATGGTGTATTCTCTGCGTTGTGTTGATAAGCCTCAATAGGTAAGGTTGCTAGAGTCCTTCCACAATCTAGCATGCGGAGGACATTTCTCTTCCTCCATAATGGCTTACAAGATCTTACGGGCTAGGTACTATTGGCCTACTCTCTTTTGAGATTCAACTGAATGGGTAGCCAAGTGTGAAGCTTGTCAACATTTCGTTGGTCATCCTAAGCTGGCAGCTCTTCCCTTGAAACTTGTGGTGATTGAAGAACCTTTTCACCAATGGGGAATTGATTTCATTGGAGTGTTAAATCCTACCTCTAGTTCCGGTCATAATTATGTGCTCACCACCACAGACTATTTCACCAAGTGGGTGGAAGTTGCACCAATCAAGCAAGCAACCTCTCGAAGTTGTGTGTAACTTTCTCAAGGAGAATATAATTGTTAGATTCGGTGTGCCTCACAAGATCATTGCTTGAAAATGCTTCCAATTTCTCATCCCATGAGTTGATAAAATTTTGTTATGGCTTTGGGATCACATTGGCTCATTCATCCGATTATTACCCCCAAGGCAATGGTCAGGCTGAATCAAGCAACAAGAACTTGGTGACCATAATCAGAAAGTTGGTCGATGAGAATCAGAGGACATGGCACAAAGCATTGTATGATGCATTATGGGTAGATCGATTACTCCTAAGCGAGCTATTGGAATGTCCCCATTCCAAGTGTTGTATGGGATTGATGTTGAGATTCCTATCTCTATAGAATTTCTAGCCTTACAATTGGCTAAAGCAATTGAGGATGAAACTTTTCAAAGTTCCATTGAGAAAAGGATAATGTACCTAGCTAGGCTAGAAGAAGAATGGAGCAAGGTGGTAGATCACATTGAATATCATCAGAGAAAATTCAAAAGGATATTTGACAAGAAATCAAAGCAACGTGATTTCCAGATTGAGATCTAGTACTTCTCTTAGGACAAGAGAAGAGAGCAGAAAGGGATGCATGGCAAGTTTGACTCCTTATGGAAAGGTCCTTTCAAAATACATCAGCTTGAATGGTGAAAATAGCTTTTGTCTATCATATCTAGATGGAGAGTTTCTCCCTCTACCTTTCAGTGGTCAACATCTGAAGTTGTTCCATCAGTAATGCAAGATGCTCTCTTGCACTATATCATAATTTATTTTCTGTTGTGTGTTTGCTTTTTTCTTTTCTTTCTTTGTTTGTTTTTTTTTTTTCTTCTTCAGACTCCATAGCCCAATGGATAAAGCTTTTTGATATATGAGTTCTCTTCCTTTGATGTCTCAAAGAAAGTCCCCAACTGAGCCAGTTATTATCTCATTTTTAGTGATTTCAACTAAAATTGAGATAACCATAGAAATTTTTTTGACAAAATCTCCTAAAAATGCCCTTTGAAGGAGATTTTTGGGTTTTCGGTTTCCATCGCATGGAAACATATCCTTTACATGCTTCATGTCAATTGTTTCCTGAAACCCAAACCCGATTACAAGCTAGTGTATCGGTTTTGGAACTCAGAAGCATCGAACATACCTTGCAAAATGCATGCTCCATGTCACTTGTTTCCCAAAACCCAAAACCCAAAATGATCCTTTGTGTCGGGTTTTCAGAACTTGATAACATCCAAACATCTCATGCTTCATGTCAGTTGTTTCCCAAAACCCGATTTGATAGTAAAACCTTTATATCGGGTTTTCGGACACTCCGAGCATGATGACATGGCATTAATGTCAAGTTGTCGGTAGTTGGCACACGTGTCGATGAGGTGTAATTAATGCTAGGGCTTTATAAATAGTTCAATTTTACACGTCATTTTTACCTAGTATATTTTCACTGTGTGATTTTTCGTGCATGTTCCTTCGACCTCCAAACCCGACTGAACCTCTCGATCAATTTCATGATCCATCTTTGACCATTTTTCAAATTTATTGAAGGTATTTTTCTCTTCTTACCACTTTGAGGTCTTTGGGGTTGTTTTTGAGGTGTTCATTTGGCATTTTTCCCTCTTTTCTTTTTCTTCCCTCTAGGTTTAGGGTTTTGGGTTGTTTTCTTCATTTCCTATTGTATTCCCATGAAACCTCTTGTTTGGAATTCACCCTTTGGGTGTTTTCTTATTTTTCCCATGGGATATACTCTTTTGATTTTTGAGAAGAATCTAAAAATCCTAACTTACGAACTTGGTGGGAATTTTACATGTTCTGACATCCCAAAAACCCGACGCCTTTGTTTCGGGTTTTACAGGGTGTCCGACATCCTCCGAATTCCACAGAGTATCGATTCCTCTCAACATTCTCCTGGATCCAGTTATCAGGTTTCTCCAAGTGCTTAACATCCCCAGATTTTCACTTGTATCGGGTTTTGCAGTGTGCCTGACATCCTCCGAACTCCACCAGTGTTGCGGGTCTTGACCAGTGTTAGACACTCTTCCAGTTCTGCATAGTGTGTCGAGATTATCACCTACTTGACATCATCTAAATTCCACCATCCTTCATTTTTTTAGGTTTTCAAGTGTTCGACATGTTCTGTTTCCGACACACACAATCTAGTCTGTCGGGTTTCTGAGGTTGCTTTGCAAGTTTCAACATCCGAATAGTAGGGTGGGTCTGTTCACTTGTTCAACAAACATCCAGACCCGATTGCTCTTTCAGTCATTTTCAAGACTCCTCATGTCGGACCCGAGCCCTTCTAAGTCTAGAAAGATGAAGTACAAATATCAAAAGACATTCTTCTTCTTATATAAGTTGCAATTATGACATCCGGGACACAGAGCTCGGTAATATAGACATGGAAGACTTCTGGAAAAGGATCGAGGATTCTTCTCAGAATTCATGGATGAAGTCAATAGCCGAAGTGGTCTCCCACTCAGTAGGGTTTCCAGTATCATCCCAATGCCCTGAATTCATTCTGGCATGTGCTTCTCACTATGACTCAACCTCCCACTCAATGAGAAATCAAGCAGGAGAGTCTATAGTAAAATTAGATGAGATTACTTTGATCAACTCCTAAAGTTGCCCAACTTTATGGAATATGTTGATTTAAATCTTAAGTCAACACAGAAATCTTGGGACAAAGATCAAGAAGACTGCATCAAGCACGTGAACAAGAAATTCTTGATCAAGGCTAAGCCAACTTTTTTCTAGGTTTCCTAAGACGGTTCCTAGAAGTGATTTTATACTTGAAGTTAGTGATATCATCACCCTATTGAGCCGGTTATTTGGGCTCCCAGAGTCAAAATAATTCCAAGGGTGGATGTATCAGTTCATGGTCATCATTAAGAAGAATGACCAAGGGATTGATTGGGGCACCTTAATAAGTGATGAGATAGACTCTCAAATGAAAATGGTCTTGTCTACTGGCAAGTTCTACATGATGTCATACGTCACCTATGCAACAACAGTAGTATATGAGAAACTACCTAGGGTTGGATGCAAAAGGGAACCAAACAACTGATCACATATATCGGTACTTCCCTCCTGAATAATAAAAGGATCTGAAGATCAGTTTAGGAGAGTGAATGATGCCTTCTTTTATGAAAATATTTGCAGGCTAGACCCTGAGCTGAGAAAGAGAAGAGTTTCTGATGAGGCATGGGTAGAGGTGTCAAAATGGGGCTTGCATCTTCTTACAATTCAAGAAGTTTACCTATCTCCAGGTGGTAAGGTTCCATGGTACTCCTTCCATTTTCCCATAGGTTTCTAGGTGACAAACTCATCCTTATGGAGTTGGTCAGACAACTATTGGATTTCCACAAGTTCCAACAAAGTAGACACAAGGCCACTTGTCTCCTTCCCAATTTCCATCGGAAGGTACACATGTTCTACAGTGGTGAAGGCCAAGAATGTGGTGCATGAACTTTAGGATAAACTAAAGAAGCATATGAAGTTCAGAGAAGGATTCGATATTCGAGGAGTCCTTAAGTCATATGGAACCTTGTATCTGCATGTGCCCCATGTAGAGGACATCTGGGTTGATCTTCGGATGAGGTTTCCATCCGAAGAAAAGACAATAATAGGTTGACTCTTGAAGAAATCCAAGCATTAGATCTAGCTGATATCCTAGAAGGCACCATGATAATGAAAGTGTCTTGGAACCTAGATATGAATAGTCAGATGGAGATCAACTTGGATTCCCAACCATCGATTGGTCCATTTGCTGAAAAGGCTTCTATCACCGAGAGAGCTGCTCAAACCCTTGTTCACACTAAGGCATGGCTCATTTCTTGGGGAATGAGTTATAAAGAAAAGATATTTTCAAAGATAGCTACTCTAGAAGTGGGACCCTCCAAGGGAGAAAAGGAAAAGGATAAAATCCCTACTAAGAGACAAATAAAGTTTAAATTTGTCAGAAGAGAAGAAAAGTAGGGGCTGAATCATCTACTCCCACACAAATAGTTGAGGTATTGGATTCTCCTCCTCAACCAGAAACAGGAGGAATTCTCCCAGAAGTCAAGGTTGCTCAACCTCTCATTTCTCCTTTTGATGATTGCTCATCGAGGTAAGCCTTGCCCTTGCTTCTCAAGCTTTGGCCTTAGATCTTTACCCCCTCTCCCCCAATCTTCCTCATCACATATTTCAACTCCACTTTCATCAGCCATGACCAGCATTTTCTCTGAACTTTCACCTCTCTCTGCTTGGGCCTACGTTGGCTATAGAAATGCCTCCTCCTTCCGCACCTTCATTCCCTCAGTCTATTCCCACAGTCACTACACTTGCAGTCATCACGACTCTGCAAGAAAATCTTCCTCCACCCACAGATACAACCATGACACCTCCAATAGGAGAAATTTCTTCCATTGTACCTCAATGGTTGGTCGACCAAACTCTGAGGAAGAGGAAGGTGGTAGTTCCCCTACCAGCCTTTGATTTCAGTTCACTCAAGGTCTCTCCTGCCAAATCTGCTAAGAAACCTAAAATAGTTTCAAGGGTTTTAGTAGATGCCTCAGGACATAAGTTTGTAGAGATTTCCACTCTTGCGGCCGACAAAACCAAGGAGAACATAGCAGCTTTCATTATCAGATTACAAGGGTGGATCTGGGAAAGGTAACAATAGAAGGGGCACAACAAGATGCACAAGATGCCATGAATGTGCTATGCCAAAAGCTAAAGGAAACAAAGGTGAGTAGGGATGAGCTAAAAGAGAAAGTGGAACAGTTGACAAAAGTATTGCTTAAGCTCTCAAAGCCCTCTCAGTCAACCCCATCATCTTCTACTCCTACTCCTATCAGGTTTGACTTCTCATCAGTACCTATTATTGAGAAGATCAATGAGAAGGGGAGAACAGTGGATGAATGGATTCAGAGGTTACTCCTTCAAGGAAGGAAGGTCATTGATGATACAATAGAGGTATATAAATCCTTGGAGGAAATGAAAAAGGATGGCGACAAGATGAATGATGAATTTTCACAGGAGGCTGGAAACCTCGAACTAACTTTGGAGGCCCTCAATGCACTGAAAATAAAATTCCATCTCGGGTCTTAGTGGAAGAAGGAGTCATTCCACATGGGGATAAACACTTCTAGCTAACCAAGGCTATTAGGTTCAAGATAAATATTCTCAGTGAAGCTTGCAGCAAGTTGAGAGAATCCAGAGATCAGTTGATTGACACCACCAGTGATATCGAAGAAGAGTTGTTCAAGATATTTCCCAAAGTATTGGATGAAGGCTCAACCATTCTACCTGCTGATGGTTTCTATAAACAAATTCAGGAATCGATCGAGCAGAACCAACTTCCATCTTTGATCTGAGTGTCATTGATAAATTTATAAAGATCGAGAATGTTTTGGAATCTCTGAGAAAACTTAATAAGAGATTGAAGAAACTTCCTAGAAACACAAGTGACACATAGAAACTTGTGAGGTTCTAAGTGATTATTCTAGTGCACTAGATGAAGCTGAAATGCAAGACATAATCCAGAAGTTTCAAGAGTTTCGAGACAAGTAGGCATCACTGGAAGAAGACAAGGATGAGGAAACAAAATAAGCAATGATGTTACATGTCATTTCCTTCCAGAAATTGACATGTCTTTTTCATTTCCGTTTTGTCACATAGGAAGCAAATTTTGACTTGTTCTCTTGTGTGAGAGTCAAGCAAAATAGGACTCTTATTAAATGGCTATTTTCTAGGATTTTATCCTATTTTCTCTCTACCCTTTTTATTATAAATAATGGATACTTATGCATTCCAAAGGGTTGAGATTTTTGGAATATTGAGAACTATTGTAAAGAAGAAAAAATTTGTGTTTTCTTTTAATCATTTGAGGAATAGAAACCGATGCTATTTTACAAACTTTGTGTTGTGAGATTCATCTCTCTTAAGATATTGTTCTTATGTTCAGAATCTTAAGCTATTCTTTGTTTAGCACTCTCGATTATTTTAATTGTTTCAAACATTACATTTGTTATCTAAAACTCGTATGATTATTTCGTGATCTATGTTTTCTCGAAAGAAAATATGTTCCTCTCATTTCCTTTCCATTGTGTTTCTTCCATAATAATAATTTCCTTTCCAATCCATTCCATTTCTAAAATTGCAACATCTTCACCTAGTGTGGATATGGATTTCGGGATTCTTTCCCAACCCCAATGGTTAGAATAGTGTGAATATTGTATATATTATTCATGTGAGATGATAAGGTTTATCTTATCTTAGAAGATAAGCCTCGCATGTAAAGACAAGAGTTTAGGCATGGAATATGATTGGCCGGAAGAGATTTCCTATCCTATCTTAGAGATAAGGTGGATAAGCCTAAATTCCTATAAATAAAGAGGCCACCCCCCTCATTTAGTATAGAGAGTAGTGAGAAATATTGTATGAGTAAGTGTGTAAAGGAAGCCATCATTTTGAAGGTGTGTTAAAGAAGCCATTAAGAGGTGTAATTGTGAAGTTTCTCCCATAGTTATTGTTTGAAGGCAAGTAAAGTTAATAAAACTTGAAGAACCTCATGGGTGAGATTGTAACAATTTCATGTTGATATTATAATTTACACTGATATTTCAGATTTATCATTATTCCTTCTTATCATAGTCTATGGTATTCTTGTGTTATGTTTGTTGTTGTGTTTCCAGATTACATCCACCAAACTAAGAGTTGTGCATTAGTTAATAATCATAGCACGAGGAGTTCCCGGTGTGAAGAATTATCATAGTGCCGGATTGGTGTTGACATTTTGGTTCCGTTGCCGGGACCATTCCTCGTTGGTGGATTTTCTAGAGAAATATTCCCACTTAGTCAGAAAACATTTGGAGGGTAACCTTGTTTTTACTGTGCATAGTAGTTACCATGGTAAAGTCACTTTTTGCCGTGAATAGTATTTACCGCAGTAAAGTTACTATTTACCATGAATAGTATTTACCGCAGTAACTTCAATTTTTACTATGAATAGTGTTTACCATAGTAAGTCAAGTTTTACCATAGTTTACCATGGTCATTTCTATTTTCTATTATAGTGATTCCAATTATTTGTGCACATAAGTCTTGTTGATTGTACTTGTGGGTTGGTATTTCACTGTGGTTACTTTTGGAAATGGGGAAGATTCCTGTTTTTCAGCCCAATCTAATGAAGATGCTTCCTCTTTCATTCAAGAGTTTAAATGATCTTGTATTTGTAATGGCATTATAAGAAGGGAACAATGGATTGAATTTTTTCCTACCTTTTTATATGGTTTAGCCCTTAGGTGGTTTGAAACACTAGGTGATAATGTGAAAAACTCATGGGATTTATTAACTCGAAAGTTTTCTTGAAGAATTCGGTGAACAATAAAAATATGTAGATCTCATGATCGATATCACAAAGCTATCCCAAGGAGAGAAGGAGAAGATAAGGGATTATTATGTTCATGTTCTAGAGCTAAGGAGGAAGCTCGATGCCCGGATCTGGAAGGAATGATTAGCGGATGGGTTAATGAATAGCGTGGATAATCTCCTCTATAAGCACTTCATTCTTGGGATGAAGCCGAGAGATCGAAAAACGAGTGAAGTATGACCGCCCAACTACAATTGAACAAGCAAAGGAGATTGCAAGAAGGCAAGAAGAAAGCATGGAAGAGGAGCCCAAAGAAATTGTTGCTAAAGTAGAGCCTACATCAAAGCACCTTTGGTCCGAATCCACAACCACTCTTGGTGAGCACAAATATTTCTCCTAGTACATATACTAAGTATGAAGATCTTCTCGGAAGATGGGTCGGAGTTAACTATTAATCTTCTTCGAGGAAAATAATTTAGTTCTCGGGAGGAGATAGAGGTACAAAAAGAAATATTTCTCAAGTTGTATGTTATGGTTGTTATAAAAGGGTCATTATAAGTATAATTGTCTAGATAGAGCTTCTACATTTGGTACAAGATATAATGATAAAGGGAAAACACCTGTGAATTCTTTTGATGTAGTAGATAAGAGCATAAATAATGAAGTAGATGTGTTTGTAACAAAAAGAAAGAAAGAAAAAGATAATCAAGATGGAAATGATCTTAAGAAGATGAAAGGAGAAACTAGTAAGAAACATAGGAGAAGAAAGTTGGGTGTGCAGGATTTTCTGATTTCAAAGGGACAAGGACCATACTCCATCTTAGACAATCTATCCAAAAGGCCTGCAAATATTACATATGGTCAAATCTTGGCTATGTCTTCTGAGAAGAGGCGGGAGCTGCGAAGTGGACTCAATGCTCAACGAAGGAAGGAGGTTGAGGTCCTTGTTTTGGAGGCAGAGGTGGATCCCTACGCTCCATAAGCTGAGGTATTATGTAATGGTATTTCAATTCATGATGTCTTAGTTGATGGAGGTGATGTAGTTAATGTAATGACCGAGTCTGTAATGAATATGTTGGGTTCAAAAATTGATCGCCCCTCAACACTTATGTTAAGGTCATTAAATAAAGGAAAAACTAAACCAGAAGGAGTAGTTTCAAATGTGGTAATATCTGTTATGGGTGTTGTATGTGTGGTAGACTTTCAGGTGATGAAAAATGGTACTATTACGTACCCAATGTTGTTAGGAAGACCATGGCTAAGGAGAGTTCATGCAAGAAACTACTGGAATGAAGGCTTCATGACACTTGGACGTGGTAGAGAGAGGGTGAAGATAAACGTGATCCCTTGGCATCATAAGGTAGAACATGTGGATTCAAGTGATGAAACTGATGATTGGACATCCTCTGATTACTCGAGTACTAGTGAAGTGGACAATGAAGATGAAGAAAGTGAGGTTGATGTTTCAGTCATGGATATCCTTCCACCACATCGAATCATGATCCCATAAAATTATCTCAAGAAGAAATTGATGATCTTCTCCAACAAATAAAGATTGGTGATTCTGTGATGGAGAGTGAGAAGGAATCCTACCTCTATCTCTTTCGAAGGTACATACACATATTTACTTTTGATTACAAGGAACTCACAAGTAAGTTGGGTAGAACATTCTATTGAGCTGGTAGATGGTGCTAAGCCCATAAAGAAAATGCCATATAAAATGAATCCCGATTTTTCCAAGACTCGTAATAGAAGAAATAGATAAGTTGTTTGAGGCAAGATTTATATTTCTTTGTGGAGAATTCGAATGGGTTTCTCCCATTGTGATCTCAATAAAAAGAATGGGAAGCTATGCATTTGTGTTGATTATAGGAAGCTCAATAAGGCAACAAAGAAGGATCATTACCCTCTTCCATTCTCAGATCAGATTTTGGACAAAGTAGGCTGGCTAGAGTGCTATAGTTTTGCCGATGGATATAGTGGATATAACCAAGTTCGTATAGCAGAGAAAGATCAGCTGAGGACCACATTCACCACTCCTTGGGGAACGTTTGTTTATAGAGTTATGCCTTTTGGGTTGTGTAATGCTCCAGCAACGTTCCAATGCTTGATGAATAGGGTGTTTGAACCCTCCATTGGGAACTTCATCGAGCATTTCTGGATGATTTTTACATCTATGGGAGCAAGGTGGACCACCTGCACTAGATGGAGACAACATTTCAAAGGTTAGATGAAGCACAAGCCTCACTAAACCCTAAAAAGTGTGTCTTTGGATGTTCTAAAGGTGTTTTGTTAGGGCATGTTGTATCCAGAGATGGTATTGGTATTGATCCTAATAAAGTTTCAAAAATCAAAGATTTACCATTTCCTATGAATAGAAGTAAGTTGAGATCATTTTTAGGCCATGTGGGTTACTATAGAAGGTTCATCAAGAATTTCTCAAAGATTGCACAGCCACTAACCCAATTCTTGAAGAAGGATGTTACTTATGAACCAGGAAATAAGGTGCATGAAAATTTTGAACAATCAAGGAAGCCCAGTGTCTTCACCGTTTTAAAGAATCCAGATTGGAGCAAGCCATTCATTGTGTATACCGATGCCTCGGATGCAAAGCACTAGGAAGTACTGAGCCAAAAGGATGAAAATGAGAATGATCATCCAATTTACTTTGGGAGTAGACAAATGAGCAAAGGTGCTAAGGTAAATTATCTCAGAATCGAAAAAGAGGCTCTAGCTATCATTTTTGCTGTAAAGAAGTTTAGAAATTACTTGCTAGGGCAGAAATTTATAGTTGTAACAGATCATTAGGCTCTAAAATATATTGTCAATAAGCCTAACCCATCAGGGAGGATAGCAAGATGGATAATTTTGCTACAAGAATTTGAATTTCATATTATAGATAGGCTAGGAAAGAAGCATATCAATTCGATGCACTCTCTCGAGCCTATGATGGTATAGGTTTTCCTTGTGATGATGATGATTTCCCAGATGCAGCATTGTTATCTCTTGACACAATCCCTAGTGAATACATAGATATTTGGAATTATCTAAATGAATTCAAGTTTCTTGATGGTGCCAATGCAAAGACTAAGAGGAAGATTACTCAAGCCAATCGTCCATATTCTATTCTGCATGGAGTATTATTTCGAATAGGACCTAATGGACAATACAAGAGGGCAGTTGGACATGATCAAGGGAAGGAGCTGATAGAAGAATTCCACAATGGTACATGTGGAGGACACTTCTCTGGACAACTTATAGCAAGAAGGATCTTGGATGTAGGTTATCACTGGCCCACTCTTTTTAGAGATTGTTATAATTATTGTAAGACATGTGATATTTGTCAAACACATGGTAACCGTAAGACTTCATCAACTCCATTATGCCCTATTCTTCCACTTGGTCCCTTTGAAAAGTGGGGAATAGATATTATAGGTCCACTTCCAACTACCCCACGCCAAAATAAGTATATTGTAGTTGCCACAGATTATTTAACCAAGTGGGTTGAAGCTAGGCCATTGAAAACAACTTCCATGGATGAAGTGGCAAGGTTCATATATGAACACATTGTCACCAGATTTGGTTGGCCATTAGAAATTGTAATGCAGATCAAGGAATCCACTTCATTAATGAGGTGGTAGAATCCCTAGTCAACAAGTTTTCTATTTAGCACAGGAAGGAAACAACATACAAGCCAAGCACAAATGGACAGGTGGAATAATTTTTTTTTGTTGTGTCAAATTCTTGTAAAAGATGCAGCCTTACAGTACATAAGTGGGATAAAAGGATTCATGCAGCATTGTGGGCATATAGGACAACATCAAAGTCAACAATAGGATACTCCCCATTTCAATTGGCTTATGACATTGATCTAGTTCTTCCTATTGAGTTTGATATTCCCACTGTAAGAGTTATGAAAAATGAAAGGATGGATGAAAGTGATTCAATAAAAGAAAGGTTGGTACATCTTCATTTGCTAGAGGAAATGAGGGAAATAGTGAAGGATACAAGCTATACGAAGAAAATGAAGCAGAAGGAATACTTTGATCAAAAGATCCGTTGGTCTCCATTTCATGTGAATGACTTGGTTCTAGCATATGATTCCAGATACAAAAGAAAGAAGACAGAGAAAATTTCTTCCAAAGTGGATGGGGCCCTACAAAATAGTAGCTGTGCATGAAAATGGTACATATTGACTGGAGGAATTGGATGGTACTCCCATTACAAAATGGGTCAACCATGACAAGTTAAAGATTTTCCAAGCACTAGCTTCAAAATGTCCATAAGAGTCTACTCCGAGGATGGAGTAGAAGTTAGGAAGGGGGAAAATGTCGACATTAAAATTTTCCTCCGTAATTTCTATTTTATTAATGTATGTATTATGAATAGGATGTTGTTAAGTATAATTAGTAGTGGCGTCCAATAGAAGATAACAACACCATCAGTACGGTGCCACCAATAATGTAGAGTACGATAACAATCAAAGTACAATAAGAATGTTGTAAAAAGTAAATATTTGTCGTAAGTGGTCCGGTAATGTTAAAATGTCAAAGTTGGATTAAGTAGAGAAGTAGGGTCTACATGATTAGGAATTAGAAATATTATATTTGTAATAAGGACAAAGAGTGATGTCATAAATATTTTGTGTATTTTATTTGTGGAAATGTCTAAAAAGGTGGAACCCATGTGAGATGATAAGGTTTATCTTATCTTAGAAGATAAGCCTACATGTAAAGAAAAGAGTTTAGGCATGGAATATGATTGGCCGGAAGAGATTTCCTATCCTATCTTAGAGATAAGGTGGATAATCCTGAATTCCTATAAATAAAGAGGCCACCCCCCCTCATTTAGTATAGAGAGAAGTAGTGAGAAATATTGTATGAGTAAGTGTGTAAAGGAAGCCATCATTTTGAAGGTGTGTTAAAGAAGCCATTAAGAGGTGTAATTATGAAGTTTCTCCCATAGTTATTGTTTGAATGCAAGTGAAGTTCATAAAACTTGAAGAACCTCATGGGTGAGATTGTAACAATTTCATGTTCATATTATAATTTACACCGATATTTCAATTTTATCATTATTCCTTCTTATCATAGTCTATGGTATTCTTGTGTTATGTTTGTTGTTGTGTTTCCAGATTACATCCACCAAACTAAGAGTTGTGCATTAGTTAATAATCATAGCACGAGGAGTTCCCGGTGAAGAATTATCATAGTGCCAGATTGGTGTTGATAGGACTTAATCCCATGTATCGTGGTTGAACCCCATATTTTGGCTTGACAAAATATCTAGCCAATGATATCTTGGGAAACCAAGCAATATGTGTCCATACAAATGCACTCTTTGGATATGAATAAGATATAGTAATAGATATGTCAATGCAATACCAATGTACATTTTTTCTGTGTCTATTTAGGATACAAACTACATTTTTGAAATGCTCCTCACAACTCGATGCTTTCTTTATTTTCCAAGTAGTTTGGAAACTCTTGCTTTTTTCCCAACCACCATAATGCTTCCAAAATTGCCTCATAGAACATTATGCTAATTCCAATAGTACCTCACATGTTTAATCATTTTCTAAATTTCCTAATCATTATATTCACCAATTATTATTTTCCTAACAACTCTATGAGCATTCAAGACTAAATATTATCTCATAAAATACAAGGAGTTTATATGGTTGGATTGCATTATGGGTAGTTTCTAGAGTAATGATTTTATTTATCTGATCCTAAATAGGGTATTTATGAATGTTAAGATGTTCATAGGATACACTATTTCATGTTCCTACTTCAAAACTTCTTTGGTAGGAGTATTCATCTTAATGATCTCCATTATGGATTCTTTAATATTTCTACTAAAACCTGCATTCAAAGGTATCTTGTACAAGCTTATAAATTGTCATATCACCCCAAGACCACTAACCTTTTCCTTTTGAAAGTATCTTTTGATATTTTTCCTCCAAAAAGTTGCAAAATTTCAAGCACAACAAAAGTTAATCCAAGAAATTGTGAACAATCTTTGTCCTCTATACATATGATTTGAAGTTCCTCAAGCAACATGATTAGACATTAGTTTATTCTAGAGTAATTGTTTGGTTAATTCATCTTTTTCAACTCCAATGTAAGTGATGCATTGAACTAGTATGCTCTAATTCAAAATCCTTGCATACAATTGTAAGTATTTTGAAGCTACAAAGTTAGATAATATATCAAGCTATACTAGTAACATGCCTTGTTAAAAATTGAAATAAAATTATAACTATAATTATAATTACAATTAATAAAAATTACAAATTGAAATTAATATTTTTTTGGACAAGGTAAAAAGTATGTGGTTTTTTTAGTCTATGACCAAAAAAACCTTTACAAAAACCACATGACGGTAAAAAATAAACAATAATCATTTTAAAGGGATCATGAATCCTATACAACCAAAACATAGGCATCAAGGCAAAAAGTATAAAGTGAAGCTTGGTCATAGACTAAAAAAACCCCAAATGAACTCACCTAAAACCAAAGTTAGGAAAGAACAACCAAGACTATATTACCCCATAATTGGCGTGACCAAAACCAAGCTCAAATACCTTAAATTTCAGCAATTGTTTTTAACACGTATTAATTTCATTCAAAGTTTATTTTCTCTAAAGGTTACTGGAATAAAGTACACCCTTAGTCCACATTTAATCATTTTAATTTATTTTCTTGTTGTAATTTTTAATTTTCCCTTTTAAAACTTATTCCCAGCACTCATGTCAAAAATATTTATTCATTTCCCAATAATAAAAGTCACCTTAATTTGATTTAATTTCCCACCATGATGATTGGTTTAGCCTCCCAAGGTATTCCATTCAAGTTAATCCACCCTACCCATTTACTTAATTCATTCCACTAAGTCATTTTAATTCCCATAACATATCTATTCCCATAAAGTAAAATGGGAAGAGGATTAAATCACATCCCTTAGATTCTTTTAATCCCAATCCTTAGATCCTTAGGTTTTCTTACAACCCTAAATTTTCTCAAGAGAGTTTTCTAACTTCGTCTTTTGTTTATTTTTCCTTTTCATTTGCACTAGTAGGGTTTGAGAGAAGGATGGAGGAGGAATGGGATATTATGGAGGAGTTTTGTTCTTTCTCTCATGGAGGAAGGGATTTACTCTTTGTATTTAAAGATTTATGGTTATTCTACCCTATCAAGGATTTCTTTGTTTTCTTATTTACCTACAAATAACCGTAGATAAAACCTTCATTTGAGAGTGTATCTATATCTTTACAAATAACTATTTACACACACACACACACATTCTATCAAAATAGGGATTTAGATACTTTTTTATATTCCATTGTTTTAGATAAAGCCATGCATGGGGTTTGTAAGGATGTCTATTCTGCTAAGGGGCGGCGTAGGCCCATGAATAGGGGTTTGGGTTGAGGGAATAGTGGGATTTGACCTGAATGCATGGGAAGTAAGGTGGGGAGTTTTGTGACCACGACCACACCACAAGTGATCGTGGTGTGGCCATGGCCACGTCACTTCATATGAGCAATGGGAGGGATAGGGTAGGCCGTGTCCTATCTCCGCCCTTCCAAATATTGTTTTTATTAGAATATTACTCCAATAACCAAAAGGGTTTGGTTTAAATTAATTTTTCATAATATGTTTTACTAAGTATACTTGGTATATATGAGGGTTTTTTTAAAAAAGTTGTGTGTATGTGTGTGTGTGCTCCTATATAAATCAAATAAAAATTTACTTTCCTTAAGTCTATTTTTAAAGATCAAATAAGAGATAAATAAGATGGAGATCATCCTAAAAACAAATTTTAGAGAATTCCTTTCTTAGTTTCTTTTAAAATTACCACTAACAAAATAGACCAATGGATATTTTTATCCCAATTTCACCCCCGGAAAAATTGATCAAACATGACCCTACATAGAAGAAACTAGAGAAATCGTATTCAAATCCAATAATCGAGCAACAAAAAGACTTGAAAATGGAGAAGCAGGGTTGACTAAGGAGGCGATAATGTCAAAGAAACCAGAGGCTCAAAGGAGAAGAAACGGAGAAGGCTCGAAGTCTTCAGGCTTTGCAAATGATTTAGAAAAAGCCATAAAATTGCATAAGTATAGAGAGTTAGCAGAAGTTGCTAAGTGTCCAAACCGCGCATCTCCAAATATTGAATCCAAAAGGGTAGACTCAAATGAGCGTGAAGGTTCTAGGTGTCCCAGGCCTAAAAAAGGATAGAGTCGACTGTTGAAAATTCTGAACAAGTGGAATGAAACACATGTCATCTTGGCCCATTTCAAGATGGGAGCCCAAGGTGGAGGCTCAAACTTGCGCCAGCCCTCCACATGGCCAATGGTCAATGAAGGTCAAATTCAAAAGCGGGCCTAAATTTGTTAAGTATAAGAGTGCCGGCGGAAGCCTCCATGTGTCTCGGCAAAGTGTAACACCAAGGCTAGGTCTGAAGTATGGAGATTCAAATGAGCACCAACTCTCCATGTGTCTAGGGTCTTATTAGTGCAGAATCACGGACTCCCACGAATGTCTCTGCAACTAGATGGGTTGAGACTTTCAGTGTGATTTCACAACATAGAGCATATCTCAAAGTGTGGGACCTTGTGACTTAAGAGAGCTCTCTGAATTGAGGTTGGTTCCTATTCCTTTGTTCATGTGCATACAAATATATTTTAGATGATCTATTTTAATCTACTCTATCTTTCCAAGGAGACACGGTTGAAAGATGCAAGAAAATAAACCTAAGCTAATGAGGTGATGCACCAAAGGAATGTTAAACAATCGTTTACAGCTTTATCACAGACCACAAAACACAATACAAACACTATGCATAAATGGCCAAATCGTAAAAAGAGATCAAAGAGACAATAAAAAATACATGAGAGGGTTGAGAAACATCCACAGACATATATATTATTACTTAGGAGTCAATATCATAAACTACAGTAGCTAAGAAGTAAAACTTGCATTACAACTCAAAGGAGAGGTTAGAAAAGCTCCAAAAATCCTTTTCGAACAAAAGAAGGAAGGGTGCAAAACAGAAACATCCAACCTTTTACAATGAGCCTCGACCCTTCCTTTATAGATTCAAAACAAAGGGAAGAGAGAGAGACAAGTGGAAAAAATAGTTTGAATCTCAACCACTATCATCAATTCCTACTACAAATCCACCCCAAATATTTTGTGTCTACATTAATTACTTGTTCGTTGCCTCGAAGGAGGAGAAATGATGGACCGATCAAATCTGATCTAGTTGTTGGGGAAAATAGATTCTGTATTAATGGCCTCAAGACATTTCTTCATTTTCTCCTCTCCTAACCTCTCAAAAATTAAAGTTTCAGATCTCTATAGCGTAGACGAGGCTGAGATATTTCCAATGGTGCAAGATGTTTTGGATTTCGAACACCGATTCAAAAGATATGCGCATTTGAAATTTGAATCGTCCATATAAAATGGCCACTGTTTGAAACTAGACACGTAGAGGGCTAGCAAATGTTTAAGGGTAGCCTTTGTATTTTTCTTTTGAAGTTGCGCTGAGTTGACACATGGCTTCTTCCGTGGCTAACTCAGTTTCTTCATGTTTTGGCTAAGTATTTTTCTTGGCAGGGTCATATATCTAACTAAGGACACACAGAGGCTTGGTGATTGTTTGGAAACCTTCCCCCAATTTTACTCTTGAATTAGCACCGTGCTAACACTTGGAACCCTCTCGCTGGCCTATTTCTACTTTGACTATTCAACCCCGACCCTGTCCCTTTATGAAATTGGATACGTGGATGCTCTGCACTCATTTAGAAATCCACTCGTGGATTTTTTTCTTTGAAGGAGCGTTGGGTTGACACATGGAGGCTTCCGCAGAATCTTGGACTTTTCAATGACCGCTCTTACCTTTTCGGGTTCGAACATGTGGTGAACTAGCGCTTGTTCTCCATACTTATTTGATTATGGGTCTACTCATCCCATTTTCAACTTGGACTACGTGGCGAGCTCATGCTCATTTGGGTCTCCTCTTTTGGATTTAATCTTTGGAGACATGTCATTTGGACACTTGGCAACATCCACTGTCTCCTCCATACTTAGTTATTTTTGGGGCTCGTTCTAAACTATTTATGAGGCCAAAGACTTTGAACCTTCGTCGTTCCTTCTCCTTTGAGCCTCTGGCTTCTTTGACACTATCTTCTCCTTCCCTGCCCTGCTATTCCATTTTAGAGCCCGCCTGCAATCTGTTTGTAGGATTTGAAGCATGGGTTCCCTCAATAGAGCCGTTTCTTGAATTTCTTCTTACACAAGGCCATTTGATCTTTTGTAAGCCTTTCCACTCCATTGTAGAGTCCCTCGGTTGCTTTATTGTAGGATTTTAGTATGATTTCTTTGGCTTCTTCGTGTGGGGTCGTGGCTGATCCAATTTTACCTAGATGGAAAAATATGGAGAACAATTTGGCAACTCACGGGGGCATCTTCCCGCTAGATTAAGGGACCAAGTAGCCTTGAAGCATCCATTGGTCATGGAGTCAAGAATGATGGCTTGATACTAATCCTACCTCCGATCCATGAGCCTCGACCGTTTGTACTCTTAATTTTCATAATAAATTTTGAAACAAAACTTCTAAGAGTAGAAAATTGTTTTGACACTGGGGATTTCATCTTTCCTTGAATGGATTGTTTCAAGATGAATTTTTAGTATCTCTCGCATTTGTTCTATTTTGAAGATACTAACTATTATAGGAAACTATGGGTTTCCTACTATGAATAGTGAATGGCATAGCCTTAGTAGCTCTGGAGCAGTACGGCAAAGATTTAATAAAACTTATGTACAAAGACAAAATCATACATGCGTCAAATGAGACATGCAGAGTGTGTATAAGTACTTATTCTACTAAAAACAAAATCTACTCCTACCCTTACACTAATTAGAGAAAGAAAATCTTAATCAAAGCCCGCAACTGGCAGGGAGAAGTAGCTTCCCTTTCTCAAGAGGGGCAGCCATGCAAATGATTTGAATCTAAATATAGCTGCCTGTATGAGTGAAAATTTGACTTTAGGCTGATCCTCCACCCATATCAGCAAGGTACCAACATTAATGGAAAATAACTCCTCAAGCTGATTTGCATTGGACTCCTAGAGGTGTTGATGGTGACCCTTGGTGCTTTGATACTCATCCTCATGCCCTGAAGTAGGCATGAGTAGTTTTGGCTTCTCCCTTGGCTTTAATGAAGCCAAGTATCTGATTGGGTAAGGTATGATTGTGTGAATCTGCCCATGGTTCTGAAATTTAACTCCAAGAATGGAGCCTTCTTGCTGATCCTCATAGATGGATGGTTTGGGAGGAATGATAGACTCATAATCTTAATCTTTCTCTTCCTCTACAGCAAGTGTGACTTTTGGAAGATCAAAATCTTCTAAATTTGATTTAGGAGGCATGTTACAAACTGCAGGTTGTGCTTACACGTTCTCTTCCATGGCAACAGGTTCTTGTGATTGAAGAATGAATGATGGGGGAGAAAAGATTGCAATTTTAATCGGCTCCTTCTTATCAAAACATTCTTTTGAGTCTAATAGAAAATCAAAATATTTTCTATTCTTCTATAACAAGGTCTCTCCATTTTGCATGGTGATCTTAAAATCTTCATTATTTTAACCATATGAAGCCTCATCTTCAAACATGAAGCTAGTGAGTTTAGGATCTCCCAAACAATCGAATTTTGGAGAGGTTGAAAGGGAGAGGTGTTTGTACTTTCTTATGCACTGGCTCGAGATTCGCACTCTGAATCTATCTTGGTCACCTCCATATGCTCCTCTTTAACTAGACTTGGAGCTGGTTATTCTTCTTCCTTCTCTTGTGAAGAACATGGAAGACTCATATCTTCCAACCTTGGTCTCATAGAGCTGTTATGAAGTGTAGGATGCTGTCCTTTAATGTCCTCCTTCATGGAAGTAGGCTTATAAGCTTGGAATATGGATAGAATATGAGAAAATGATGTGATCTCCTTAGGATCCTCTTCACCAAAACAATCTTCCAAGTCTGACAAACAGTCTGCCTCCTTTTTGTCCTACTGCAGGTACTCTACCTCCTCCATGGTGTCCTCTTGATCTAAAACTTGCTTACCATGGTCCCCCGCTTCTTCTCAAACATGAAGTTTGAAAGTTCAAACTCTTCTTCAACATTAGAGCTTGAAGGGGATGAAGTGGGAGGAAGAACTCAAGGTCATTTTGTAGCCTCGCTCTATGCTTGGAGCCTTTGAAACTCTATGGTCCCCTCCATCATAGAATTATCAATCAAATCAGGCCCTTGAAATGAAAGCAAAGGATCTTCAATGACGATTTCTTTATTGAGTGGCTTCAACACTCGATTTGATTTCTCCCATATGTTCCTCTTCAATGGGACTTGGAGCTGATTTTTCTTCCTCCTCAACTAGTTGTTTAGCTTGGAACAGATCAACATCCTCTTTAGAAAAAGTGCCATTAGGGACATTACACTCAAAGCAAACAGATGTTGATCTTCTTCCTTTTGTTTGTGTTCCTCCTCTGTTGTAAACTCAGCCTTAACCACCACTAGCTCTTCAACCTTGACCTTATATATTGGCTTAACCATCAAGGGGATCTTTGTAAACCCAAATTTAGCATCCCAACTCTTCGGATTTCCTATCATTTCTTCTCTGTTGGATTCCTCTTCTTACTTCCCTTGGTTGGTTGTTTGATTTTCATCTCCCAACATGAATTTGGGGAGCAAGATGAGTGGCAGGTTGGGGTTTAACCAATTTTTCTATTGTTTTTGGTGGAGAGGGAGGTGGAACTTCTTGTTTATTTGGAGGGAATGACTACTTGGGAAGGAAAAGGGGAGAAGAGTTGAAATGAGATGGAAAACTAGGAGATGGAGAAATTAAATCAACACTTGTGGCAGCACTTGAGGGGCTTGAATCTTGATCATTCTTAAATGATAAATATTGAGAAAGAGAAAATGAAGGACAAGGAGCTGGTGATTGACTTACCAATTAACAAGGTTGTCTTGAGTCCAACTCATAAGCCTCAATATTTTCAATCCACTATGTAAGTTGAGAAAGAATTTCAACCATGAATTTAGACTTCTCTTGAGGGTCAGTAATGTCTTGGAAAAGGGCCTTCCCATGGACAAGGTTCCCGCAACCAATCTTAAATGCCTTCATTTGTGCTATGGCCCTTGAATGAACCATGCCAGCCTCTATTTTTTGGATCTTCTCCAATAAACCAACATTCTCCACATAGTTGTCACCATTGTATGCACCCCCTTGTTCTTGATAAGCTCTATGTCCAAATTGACTTTGAATCAAGCTCATATGGGTAAGCATAAGGGTCTTGGATCTAATTATAATGTGGATTTGGAGGATTTGGGAAATGATTTGGAGTTGAACTACATTACTACTATAAGTGTGAGTTATATGAAGGGAATGGAGTCATGATTGCACAACTTCATGTAATGCGAGAAAATGAAAGAGATGGAAGAATAAAATGGATGAAAATGAGTGGAAATGGATGGAAAATGTCCAAACTCGTAGGATGGGTTATTGACCGGATGGAATCACCAAATGTGCTTTGAATGTGCCTCTAAAGGCTGAACCTCACCAAGAAAACATCAACTTGATTAAATAAAGTGAAGACCTCTTGTCCCACTTTGGGCATGCAAAAAATGTTAGTGCAGAATTAGAGCACCATGAATATCTACAACCATATGGGTTGAGATTTTCAAAGTGTGATTGTAAAACATGGAGAATATCTCAAAGTGTGGGACCTTGCGAGTTGAGGGAGATCTCTGTATTGAGGCCGATTCCTATTCATGTATTCATGTGCATACAAATATATTACGAGAGGATGTATTGTAATCTACTCTATCTTTCCAAATAGACAGGGTTGAGAGATGCAAGAAAATACACCTAAGCTAATTAGGTGATGCACCAAAGGAATGTTAGATGCTCATTTTGTAGTTTAACATAGACCACAAAATGCAATACAAACACTATGCATAGATGACAAAATTGCAATAATATATCAGAGAGACAATAACAAATACATGAGAGGGTTGAGAAACATCCACAGACATATATATTATTACTCAGGATTCGATACAATAAATTGTAGTAGCCAAAAAAAAAAATTTGCATTACAACTCGAAGGAGAGGTTAAAAAATCTCCACAAATCCTTTTGTGAACAAAAGAAGAAGGGAGGGTGTAAAATAGAAATGTCCAACCTTTTATAATGAGCCCTGACCCTTCCTTTATATATTCAGCACAGAGGGAAGATGGAGAGAGAAGTAGGAAAAATACTTGGCTCAACCACTATCATCAATACCTACTGCAAATCTTCCCCAAATATGTCGTGTCTACATCAATTACTTGTTCGGCACCTCGAAGGAGGAGGAATGGTGGATCAGATCAAATCCAATCTAGTTGTTGGGGGTAAATAGATCCTGTATTAATGGTGTGAAGATGTTTCTTCATTTTCTCCACACCTAACC
The DNA here is from genome assembly GCA_018340775.1 of Taxus wallichiana var. yunnanensis. Classification (NCBI taxonomy): domain Eukaryota; kingdom Viridiplantae; phylum Streptophyta; class Pinopsida; order Cupressales; family Taxaceae; genus Taxus; species Taxus wallichiana. The sequence goes on along the minus strand of CM031237.1, from coordinate 72,612,117 downwards.
TCTCCAAAATTAAATTTTTAGATCTCCATGGCATAGAAGAGGCTGAGATCTTTCCAACGGTGTCAGATTTTTCAGATTTTGAGCATTGAGTCAAAAGATATGCCCATTTGAAATTTGAATTGGGTCCGTACAAAATGGTGGGAACCAGCTACCAAAATGGGCCCCTTTTTGAAACCGGACATGTGGAGGACTAGCGCATGTCTAAGGGTAGCCTTTGTATTTTGATTTTGAATTTGTGCTTTGGGCTAACACGTGGCTTCTTCCGTGGCTCACTTAGTTTCTTCATGTTTTGGCTAAGTCTTTTGCTCAACGAGGTCATATATCTAACCGGGGACACGCAGAGGCCTAATGCTTATTTGGAAACCGTCCCCCAATTTTACCCCCGACCAGCACTGTGCTAACACTAGGCACCCTCCACCGGCCTGCTTCTTCTTTGACTATTCAACCCAAACCTTGTCCCTTTATGAAACCGGATGCGTGGAGGCTCCCCGCTCATTTAGAAACCCACTCAATATTTTATCTTTGAAGGAGCATCGGGTTGACACGTGGAGGCTTCCATTGACTCTTGGAATATTCAACGCCTACTATTACCTTTTTGGGCTCAAATAACATGGCGAGTCATGGCGTTTGTTCTCCATACTTCGTTGATTTTGGGCCCACTCTGTCCCATTTTTTTAACTTGGACTACATGGCGAGCCCATGCTCATTTGGGTCTTCGATTTTGGATTTAATCTTTAGAGACGCACCATTTGGACACTTGGTAGTGTCCGCTATCTCCTCCATACTCATTCATTTTTAGGGCTCATTCTGAACTATTTCCAAGCCCGAAGACTTTGAACCTTCGTTGTTCCTTCTCCTTTGAGCCTTTGGCTTCTTTGACACATGATATTCTCCTTCCCCGACCTTCGCTATTCCATTTTAGAGCCATTTTGTAATCTGCTTGTAGGATTTGAAGGATGGGTTTGCTTGATAGAGTCATTTCTTGAATTTTTCTTTCATGGGGTCGTTTGATCTTTTGCAGCCTTTCCACTCCATTATTGAGCCCTTAGTTTCTTGATTGTAGGATTTGAATGTGATTTCTCTAGCTTCTTCTATGTGGGGTTGTGGCTGATCCAATTTTACCTAAGGGAAAAATATGGATAAAATGACTAGTAGTGTCAACAGAGGGAGACAAAGAAGGCCCAAAATTGACTAAGTATAGAGAACCAACGGATGGCGCCACGTGTTGCATCGTGGAATTTTAAAGGTGCGGCCCAAAAGGAAACCCCCAAACGAATGCCAACTTGCCATGTTTTCGGGGCCTGAAAATTAAGAGCGGCCATTAAAAAGTCAAAAGGCCTGTGGAATCCTCCACGTGTCTTGACCACACAACTTCAAAAGAAAAACGGGGTAGTTTCCAAATGAGTGCGAAGCCTCCACATGTCCAGGGTCAAACTTTTGGCCTCTCCAAGCAAGAAAACTTAGGTAAAATACAAAGGAGCCCAAAGAGCTAATCGAAGCCATCACATGTTAGTTCAACATGATTTCAAGAGCACAAGGAAGGAGCCAAATCTCCAAGATGCGCAAGGTTGCCATGTGGACTGGTATAGACAGACTCTTTAAACACGGCGCGCCTGCGACCCTAATCTTCAAATGGTCATATCTTTTGATTGGAAACTCGATTTGGGTGGGAGAAGACTTTTTGAAATGTATCAACACCCTCTATGCCATGAAAACATAAAATATCATTATTAATAGGATTTAGTAGGTGAAAAATGGGAAAATGTCTTCCAATCCGTTAATGCAGAATCTAATTTCTTCAACTACTAGATTAGATTTAATTTGATCTGTCATTCTTCTTCCTTAGCACACCAAGAAGACATAGGGAACCAAAATTGACATATTATAGGAAGATTTGAGAGGGGCATTGATTGATGGTGATTGAGATTTCAAAGCAAGATTCAATGCATATCTCAAGGTGGTTGAAGCAGGATTCAAATTCTTCCCTCCTCTCTCTTGTTCTTCCTATATATTGTAATGAGGGGCATATTCAAGTGGTTGGTCATTTTTCTCCTCTCCCCCCCTCTCTCTTTCTTCTTTTGGGTAGAATACGAGTCTAAGCCTCCTCCCATGGCTCTATAATGGTGTTTTCTTGGCTCTTGCCCACTGATGATTCACCGTGTAACATTTTTTAGCAATAAAATCTATTTCGTGATGCATCTTTCCATCCTTGGCTTATTTAGTTGTCTCTTCTTACCTCTCATCATCATAGGGGTATATTGTGCATACTCTAATGTTTGTTGCGGGTTATAGGAGTTGTGCTTAATGGATTTCAAATTGGTGTTCTGTGAAAAATATCTCTGGTTTGTGGTGCATCTTGTCCACCCTCTCCTCTGCTCACCTCTCTCCACTTTAGGTAGTTAGATTTGTGATCAAACACTTTCTTTTACGGTGTATCATTGCTTATTTTAGGCTCTTCCACTCTCTCTCTCTCTATCCCTTGGAATGGTTAGATTGGGATAGAATATGTTCTACCCGCACTCAAGTAGCTTGTGGCGGCGTAGATTAGGAAGCAAGAATCGGCTTTCTCCGTCGGTCCATCTAAAGTTTTGAAAGTCCCACAACTTGAGCTATGGTACCATGTTGTGCAATCACACTGAATGCCCCACTTCACACCTGTGCAATTCGGGTGTCTTGTGATTCTGCACTAACAAATATTAATTTTCAAAAGTGAGAGAAATATTAAAAACATTATCACATTTGAGTACCATATGCACAAATTTATCCCAAGAGAAATCCTTCAAATCTAAATTTATTGATCTTTCATTTCACTAAATGTCTTTGAGCTATGGATAGGATATTTTGCTAAAATTTAGAGCATGTGTTACTCGATCATACTTTCCAAGTTTTAACATAATAGAGCAAAGAATAGAATAAAATTTATTCCTTTAGAGTTGAATAAAGGTTTAAACTACACTATCACTTTACATAGTCTAAGAATTACAAAAACTAAATCTACATTATTTATTTCCTAGTTCATGCAAGTAAGATATTAATTTGATAAAACAATGAAGAAATAAGAGTGATATTTTTCTCTCTCTCAATACAATAAGGAAATCGAAAGAACAAGGATCAAAAATTTCTTGTGTACAACATACATTCATTTCTAAAAATCTTATTCTAACACAAATGAAAGTGCAATCTTCCTATTCCAAATTCTAAGCTTTACAATATTCTTCTCTAAATATGTAAAAGTGTTCCCACAAAATCCCAATAAAAAGGTTTATAACATGCACAAAAAAGGATGTGAACTTATTACAATATGAAGGAGCAATGTTACAACATGCGAATATTTCTTCTCCAAGAAAAGATAAAATACACAACATTTTTCAAATGCAAGATTCAAACTTCATCCCAAGGTAGGAGAAAAGTCATAAGTATTATAATACCATTTAGAAGCATAATAAAATATAAGTGGATAAGCCTCCATAAAATGGGGAAAAACATGTCAAAATTTCTAACTTTTCTTCTTCAAATGCAAGCAAAAATTCAAGTTTCCACTTCAAAAATAGTCTTCATAGCTCAAGACGATGCTGTTAGAGGGTCTTGTAAATCTGGAACGACTAATAGAAATACAACTATATTGCTATTCATGGATAGATGGTGATGGAGATATAGAAACATTGAGAAACTTAATGTTTACAATGAAGGAAAAAATTAATTTGACACTTTTGCCACGAAAAGATATGCGCGATTATATTAACAAATTCCACAAAATTTATGAAGGCAGAGAATTCTGGAATTATGGTGAATTTTGGCATAACAAGTTTTTTCAATTTACTAAACAAATATTCATATGATTTTTGTTTTAATCCATAGTGGTATCCGAAGGTATGCAGTGCATGCTGAGTCCCGAGTTCGATCTTTGGATGCACAATAGAACTAGCTCCTTTAGAGTAACAACCATTTCACTTGAAATAGAAGGGAACCCTGAAAGGTTACCCCATTATGGGTTTCGAGTCTTCTATTTTTGTAAGAATTATGTGGTTGATAATTAAAGATGAATCATAGCAGTAGATATACCTTTGTACTAATCACATAATTTTCCAGTGGTATTATGTTGTTGAGAGCCTACCCGCTACTTTGCCAGCTTGTCCATAAAATGTATTTGATATTATCTGGCTTCTTTTATGGTAATGTAACTAATATCTTCATCAGTACTGATATGATTTATCTTTTCATACGGTTTCACTAAAAGTTATAAAATTATATGAAATAGATTTTTCCCCATGAATGTAGGTGGCTTCGGCTTTTATTGTTTCGATGCTAGCCATCTGAATTTTAAAAACTAGTTAAAAATATTTATATTTTAAAATTCAAAGCAACTTTTGTTCATGAAGAACTTTATTTTAGAGGTAGAAAGTAATGGGGGTTGAATATTTACAATGGCTTTTGATTTTTCGTTTTATTGCAAACTGTAAGTATGTTTCTAATCAGATATTTTTATTTATTTATTAAAACTATTTGTTTCTATAAAATACCGCTAATTACATAAAATTGTAGACCCATAAGAATGTTAATAAGAAAAATGACTCATAGTACCTATAGAAAACATAAACATTTCCCTTTCCATGATAAGATGAGCTAAAGCATTAAATGTTTTTGTATACACCATATTTTTGACGTGTTGGCTAGATTTTATGTTGTTATCTATATCCTTGATTCACTCGATGGAAGTGTATAAAATTCACCACAATTAGGGATTTTCACTTATCGATATGGTGACATTTCTCTTCATTTAAGATGGGTGGTTCCCTCGTATGATGGGGTTTTATTATTTTGGTGCTTTTAATTGGAAAGCACAAAAGGGAAAAAAATTGGAAAAGTGAAAGAAGTAGGAAGAAGATAGAAAAGATAATAAATATACAATATAAAAGAGTCTAAGATATATTGAGATATCTCAAACACAAAATAGAACCACTCTACCTCACATGAAGAGAAGGATACAATTAAAAACGTAAACCTATAAAGCATAAAGTCTTTATCATCTCTAGAATCCGTAGATATGGCACGAACTCCACAGGACCATGACAACCAACACCAATTTTGAATATCACAAGATCAAATACACCACAAAGAATAATTAATGTCAATAACATCATCCAATCATAAATAGAATTATTGATTTTACAATTGAGGAGCATTAATGTAGTAGTGAGAAAAATATTGTGTTTGTGAGAATAAGAAGAAAAAAAAATACGAGAAAGTTATAATTACTATTCTCTAGCACTCGTAAAGTGAAAAGAGAGATAGAAAGAGATAATAAGAGAGAGTCCATAAAGTCCCCATTAAATTTTACATTTCTTTCCTAATATAGGCATATGGTTTAGAAGTTGTTATTAAACCTATTTCTAATTTCAAGTTGACTCATTTTGGGTTTTACATAACTCAAGTTAAATTTACATTATAATTTACACAAATCTAATATTTAATTAATTTAATGAAAAAATTAATTAAATCTATTTTATAATTTCTATATTTAAAAAAACCAGCTACAGAAACACCCTTGCCACCTTTTTGCAAAGACATCTTTGATAATGTCAATCATAGTTTCGGACATGAAACTTGCATCAATATTAATCATATTGAAATCAGGCTTGTGTTGAAACAGCTTTTGTTGCAACCTTTGCTTCATGTTACGTAGATAAAAAGTGTTTTGATGTCCTTGAAAAATTAACACATTTGCTTTGTGGTGGAAAAATTATTTATATTTATATCTTGTTCAAGTTAATCCCTTATGGTGATATCTTGGCAAACCAAGCAATATATGTCCATACAAATCCACTCTTTAGATATGAATAAGATATAATAATAGATATGTCAATGCAATACCGATGTACATTTTTTCGTGTTTATTGAGGATGCAAACTACATTTTTGAAATGCTCCTCATAACTCAATGTTTTCTTGCTTTTTCATGCAGTTTGGAAACTCTTACTTTTTTTCCTAACCACCAAAATGCTTCCAACACTGCCTCATAGAACATCATGCTAATTCCAACAATACCTCACATGTTTAATAATTTTGTAGATTTCCTAATCGTCATATTCACCAATGATAATTTTCCTGAAAATTCTTTGAACATTCAGTGCCAAATATTATCTCATAAACTACAAGGAGTTCATATCGTTGGATTACATCATGGGTAGTTTCTGGAGGAATTGTTTTATTTATCGATCCTAAATACAATATATATGAATGTTACAATGTTCATAGGATGCCCTATTTCATGTTCCCACTTCAAAACTTCTTTGGTAGGAGTATTATTCTTAACTATCTCCATTATGGATTCTTTAATATTTCTACTAACAACCACATTCAAAGGTATCTTGGGAAGCTTATAAATTCTCATATCACCCTAGACCACTAACCTTTTCCTTTTGAAAGTATATTTTGAGATTTTTCCTCCACAAAGTTGCAAAATTTCAAGAACAAAAAAAGTTAATCCAAGAAATTATGAACTATCCTTGTCCTCTATACATATGATTTGAAGTTCCTCGAGTAACATGCTTCTTAAAACATATGATTAGATGTCAATTTATTCTAGAGTAATTGTTTATTTAATTCATCTTTCTCAAATCCAATGTAAGTGATGTGTTGAACTGGTATCGAAAATCCTTGGCATACAATTGTAAGTATTTTGAAGCTACAAAGAGTTAGATACTATATCAAGCTATACTAAGTAATGAGCCTTGTTAAAAATTGAAATAAAATTATAATCATAATTATAATTACTATTAATAAAAATTACAAATTAAAATTAATATTTTTATTTTTTATATTATTAATATTTTTTGGATAAGGTAAAAAGTATGTGGTTTTGAAAGGAGCAAAAAACGTTTACAAAAAAAGCACCCAGACCATATGATGGGGAAAAAGAAACAATAATGATTTTAAAGGGATCATGAATCCTATACAACCAAAACATAGGCATCAAGGCACAAAGTACAAAGTGAATCTTTGTCATAGACTAAAAACAAGACCCCCTAATTGAACCCATCCAAAACCAAAGTTTGGAAAGAACAACCAAGAATATAGTGCCCCATAATTGGCGCGACCAAAACTAAGCTCAAATACTTAAAATTTCAGTAATTGTTTTCAACACATATTAATTTCATTTAGATTTTATTTTCTCTAAAGGTTACCGGAATAAATTACACCCTTAGTCCACATTTAATCATTTTAATTTTTTTCTTATTGTAATATTTAATTTTCCTTTTATAACTTATTCCCAATGCTCATGTCAAAAATATTTATTCATTTCCCAATAATAAAAGTCACCTTATTTTGATTTAATTTCCCACCATGATGTTTAGCCTCCCAAGGTATTCCATTCAAGTTAATCCACGCTACCCATTTAAGTGATTCACCCCACTAAGTCATTTTAAATCCCATAACATATCTATTCCCATAAAGTAAAATGGGAAGAGGATTAAATCACATCCCTTAGATTCTTCTAATCCTAATCCTTAGATCCATAGGTTTTCCTACAACACTAAATTTTCTTAACGAGTTTTATAACTTCGTATTTTGTTTATTTTTCCCTTTTCATTTTCACTAGTACGGTTTGAGAGAAGGATGGAGGAGGGATGGGATATTATGGAGGATTTTTTTGCTTCCTCTCATGGAGGAAGGGATTTACTCTTTGTATTTAAATATTTATGGTTATTCTACCCTATCAAGGATTCCTTTGTTTTCTTATTTTCTTGCAAATAACAAGAGATAAAACCTCTGGTTGAGAGTGTATTTGTATCTTTACAAATACTTATTTACACACACACACACACATTCTATCAAAATAGGGATTCAAATACTTTTTTAATATTCCATTGTTGTAGATATAGCCGTGCATGGGGTTTGTAAGGGATACTATTATCTAAGGTGTGGCGTAGGCCCATGAACAAGGTTTGGGTTGAGGGAATAGTGGGATCTCGCCCGACCACATGGGAAGTAAGGTGGAGTGAGTTGTTTGGCTCCGATCACACCACAGTGACTATGGTGTGGCTATTGCCACATCACTTCATATGAGTAGGGGAGGGACGGGGCAGGCCGTGGCCTATCTCCCCCTCCCAAATATTGTTTTTATTAGAAAAATACTCCAATAACCAAAATGGTTTCGTTTAAATCAATTTTTCATAATATGTTTTACTAAGTATACTTGGAATATATGAGGGTTTTAAAAAAAAAAGATATATATGTATATGTATATGTATGTATATGTATAGTTATATGTATGTATGTATGTACTATGTATGTATGCATGCATGTATGCTCGTATATAAATCAAATAAAAATTGACTTTCCTTAAGTCTATTTTTAAAGATCAAATAAGAGAGAAATAATATGGAGATCATCCTCAAAACAAATTTTAGTGAACTCATTTCTTAGTTTCTTTTAAAATTACCATTAAAAAAATAGACCAATGGATATTAATTTTCAAAAGTGAGAGAAATATTAAAAACATTATCACATTTGAGTACAAGATTCACAAATTTATCCTAAGAGAAAGCCTTCAAATATAAATTTATTGATCTTTCATGTCACTAAATGTCTTTGAGGTATGGATAGGATATTTTTGTAAAATTTAGAGCATGTGTTACTTTGATCATACTTCCAAATACTAACACAATAGAGCAAAGAATAGAATAAAAATTATTCCTTTAGAGTTGAATAACATTTTAAACTACACTATTGCTTTATATAGTCTAAGAATTACAACAACTAAATCTTTATTAGTTATTTCCCTAGTTCATGCAAGTAAGATATTAATTTGATAAAACAATAAAGAAATAAGAGTGATATTTTTTTCTCTCAATACAATAAGGAAATCGAAAGAACAAGGATAAAAATTTCTTGTGTACAACATACATTCATTTCTAATAATATTTTTCTAACACAAATGAAAATGCAAGCTTCCTATTCCAAATTCTAAGCTTTACAATATTCTTCTCAAATATATAAAAGTGGTCCCAAAAACTCCCAATAACAATGTTTATAACATGCACAAAAAAGGGATGGGAACTTATTACAATATGAAGGAGCAACCTTACAACATGCAAATATTCCTTCTCCAAGAAAAGATAAAATACTCAACATTTTTCAAATGCAATATTCAAACTTCATCCCAACCTAGAAGAAGAATCATAAGTATTACAATACCATTTCAAAGCAAAATAAAATATAAGTGGATAAGCCTCCATAAAATGAGGAACAACATGTCAAAAGTTCCAACTTTTATTCTTCAAATCCAAGCCCAAAATGCAAGTTTCCACTTCAAAAATAGTCTTCATAGCTCGAGAAGAAAGGGCCAAGTTACCTCCCATCAAAATGACATTGTCACATGCCATCTCCAAAAAATGGAGTACATGCTCGTATCCATCCAAGCACATGGGAGATAGAGTAGAAAGCCTCAAGAATTCACAAGGAATTTTAGGACAAGGATGACAACCACACAAACACAAATTTTTCACACACAACAACAAAATGAACAAAAATTATCACATGAGGAAAAACTCCATGTTTTTCTTGTAAGGGAAAGAGTGAAAAGAATTCCTTAAGAAACAAAAATGTTAACCAACCATAGGAACACTATAAAAATATCAAACATGCATTCTTTATCTCTCCATTCAAAAATACCCTCCTTATCACTTCATTCCATACACCATGACTCCTCCTTGGAAGGTTTTCAAACAATACATTGTTTCCTTTGAAAGGATGGAGAAGGAGGTTCAAACCATATGAACAATACTTATCCAAAACAAACCATACGAGGGGAGGAATAAAAATAAAACCATCCTTTATTTCCCATCAAGCCATGTGGTATAAGTGGGAAAAATCTTCCCTCTTTCCCGTACATTTCAAAAAAATGATCTCAAAAGTATAATGGATTGGAGAAAAAGAAAGGAACAAAAAACACACAACACACCCACAACTAAAGATGCAACAACAAAGCTCAACAAACATTATTTCTCTTCACATTATACTATGGAAGAAAAAACAAGAGTGTGAAGCCTACCACCAAACAAGAAATCCAACTTCAAGCACAACAATCTCTCCCATGTTCCAACTCCAAGGTTTAAGATCTCCAAATCCAATGGTAAAAATGAGAGGTAAAAGTCCCAACTCCTCTCCATGATAGAGTACAAAAATAAAAACAACTCACCAATCCTAAAAATTATAGCGTGACATGTGTCACCCATCTCATATCCCAATAAAACATTCCCAAAATCAAAATGAGTATAAAAATAATAATTTTAGGAGGTAATCTCCCAAATTCCCTAAAATGTAAATAAATCCAACACCCTACAACTTTTAAGAAACACAAAAACCAACCATTCTTACAAGATGGTGATATGAGAGGTGAAAAATAGGAGGGAAAATCCCATTTGACCATGAAAATACACCCCCTACCCATAGGTTGGGCCCAAGAGGATTATTTCCATGAAAATAGAACTCCCGAAGTGAAAAGAGGTCCCTAAAATTGCCACATTTAGCTAAAATTTGAGATTGGGCTAAATGGCACAAGGGTTGAGGTAGTGGGGCCCACCCAAATGACAATTAGGTGGTCCCAAACCACAAACAACATAACTAATTAACTCAAAACACAATTAACACATGTAGGTACCATTAGGCCCCTAAAGTAGCTCATCACAAGATTAACAAAATTTACAATAACATTATCACAATTAGGAATCACCCATGGTGTCCCAAACATAAACATACACAATTATACATGGATAGGACTTAGCCTAGTTGGTCGATTATGCAACTTGAGATGCAACTACCTGGAACCAAGATTCTCCTTTGTTCCTGTAATTTGCAAACTCAATTAAAATATTAAAACATACATCCTAGATATAATATATCAATTAACTCACACTATACCATAGTAAATGTCAGTATAAATCGATAAGCGCTAAATACATACATCCAAATTTAATCCAAGTTATCATATCCATCTAAGTACTACATTACAATATTGAATTATCTATTCTAAACCAACGATATCAAAATATATGAAAAAATCATACGTATATCCATCATATATGAAATAAAACTATGCCACAACCTTCTAATATCCAAATCCATCTAATACAAGAACTAAGATAATGGTCCATATTGCTAACTTTGCACTATGCACCCTAATCATCACAAGTACCATCAATGATCCATAATAAAACCATATAGTATCTAAATAATGCTAAAATCCATGTCCATCATCAAATAAAAGAAATGAGTCAAAAAGAACTACTGCAAGAAGAGGTGGGCACTATATCCCCCTCTCCTAAAATTAGACTTCCTCTTGGAAGTCACTGGAAGAGATAAGGATATTGAGCCCTACAAGGTATAACATCGTCCCATGTAGTTGTTGTCTCATCATTTATTTCCCACTACAATCTAACCTGGTCCATGTCTCACCCCCGAAGGGAAAATCTCTAATGTTCCAGATGCACACATGATCTAGTCTTCATTGTCCTTCATCCTCTACCTTTAATGTTGACCAATCCAATCCATGAGAAATATCAGGGAACATATTTACGTAAAGCTGATACGTGAAACACATCGTGGGCTAGTTTAGGCATGGTGGAAAATATAAGTGGTAGGTAACTAGACATACGACCTCCAAGATCTCAAATTTCCCCACAAAGTGAGGAGAAATATTAGAACTCTTTCCATAAGGGATTGGGATATTATGTGGATGAATTCTCAAGAATACTTTTTCACCCACCGTAAAGTGATGATTGGTCTTCTTGGTGTCTACATATGCCTTCCGACATGCTCTAGCCTCGCTTAAGAAGTTTCCTAATCAAAATATCCTACTGCTCCCATTCCTTAAGGTAAGTTAGCCCAAGTATAACCCTATCATCTAGCCTATCCCAACTCAAATTTTTCCTACAAGTTCACCCATATAAAGCTTGATAGGGATCCATATTAATAGAATTATGATAATTATTATTGTAGGAAAACTCGAAAAGGTGCAAGTAAACCGTCCCCTTATTCTTACCTCGTCCATCACATACATGCGCAACATATCCTCAAGTACTTGTTTAACCCTCTTTGTCTACCCATTTGTCTCTGGGTGATACACTTTGAAATGAAATTAATCTTTGTTCCTTGAGCATCCTGAAAGGAAGTTAAGAAGTATTAATTGTATATGGTGTCCTGGTCATTAATAATGGTCTTTAGAATCCCGTGCAATATGACAATATCCTCCATAAACACTTTAGAAATGGAGAGTGCATTATAGATGACCTCTGTTGGTGAAAAGTGTGCAACCACTGGTCAAAATTTCCATAGTTACCATGATGGCACCATGATGATAAGAAGACATAGGGAGATTGAAAATGAAATCCATGGAGATGACATGACATTTCCACTCAAGAATCTCGTGAGGATTTAAAATACCTACAATATGAAAATTATCATCTTTGACCCTCGACACTCAATACAATGAGTTACAAAATATGTTATATCCCATTGAAGACTAGGCCAATAATATAACTCTCTCAAATCGAGTGCATATTCTTCACTCCTAGATGTCTTACATATGGGATCGATGATCCTTTGAAAGAATAAATATGTGAATATCACCTGTCTTGGACACATAAATGCATCTCTCGAAACTTAAGTAAACCATATACATCTAGAATATACCCTACATATCTTCCCTCTAAGGAACCCTATGACTCAAACATCTACTTATCACCCTCATAAAATATGTCCTCTGGAAGATGCTGAAGAATCTTACCTCGAAGGTGTGACCATAGAGTTATAGTGGAAATCACATGTCATTGTCTACTCGGGTCATCTCAAACAAAATTATCCTTTCCTTTGATATAATGGATGTCCATGCCATACTCACATAAGAACTCATTCTACTACCATTGATGAGCATTGAGGTTTGCATTTGAGAAGATATGTTGAAGGTTATGACGATTAGTCCTCCAAATGAAAGGCCTACCCAAAACGAATTCATGCTTTAACACACTATAGTGTGAACTATTGTTGTGAGCTCCAAGTCATGGGTAGGATAGTTAAACTCATAATTGTTTAGATTACACGACTCAAAAGAAATAACTTGACCCTCCCGTATGAGAACTACTAAGATAGGTGTCATGGTAAGTCACTCCTTGAGTAGCTTAAAATCGTCCTCACACTTTGTTGACTAGTAAAATTTCTTTCCTTTTCATTGAAGAGAAGTAATAGGATGTGTAATCCTAGAAAAGTCCTAAACAAATATGTGGTAATACACTGTTAATCCCATAAAACTTACACACCTATGTCATTGATGTGGGCAGTGTCAAATTAGGAATGGATCAAATCTTAGAGGGATCTCCCAAGGTACCCTCACCTAAAATGATGTGACATAAGTACTGAATCTTTGACTAAAAAAATGCACTTCTCTAGGTTCCAAAATTATTTATATCCATCAAAACCCATAGTACCTGTCTCAAATTCTCCTCATGTTCATCCTCAAAATGAGAATATATAAATATATCATCTAGAAACACCAAGATAAAATGGTCCAAGAAGGTCTTGAAAACCCCATTCATGAGGCTCATGAAAACAATTGGGGCATTGGTCAAACCAAAAGGTACAACAATGAACTCATAATGCCCATAACGAGTGCGGAAATTTGTTTTATGAATATTTACATCTCTAATGCACAACTCATGATATCTTGACTTGAGATCAATCTTGGAGAAATCTCTGTCTCCACTCATCTGATCAAATAAGTCATCAATACTAGGAAGATGATAACAATTCTTAATTGTTACCTTATTAAGCTTCTTGAAATCAACACAAATCCTGAGAAAACCACACTTCTTCTTCACAAAAATAATTGACACCCCCAAAGAGACATACTAGGGTGAATAAGGCCCTTTTCCAATTACTCCTCTATGTAAATATTGAGCTCATGAAGATCTAGAGTTGTCATCGATAAATTTCCATAGAAAGCTGTACTACTTTTGTTAATAGATCTATGGTGAGATCCATCTCTCTAAGGGGTGGTAAACCAAGAAGGTCACTCGGAAATACATATGTACACTCCTTCAAAACTACATGCTCATCAAGAGGTGAATTCTGCTGAGTACTCTCGATCAATCATTGATCATAATCCTAACTAACTTATATCCCTTACGCATGCTCTGTTTGAGTTACTTAGCCGATATAATACACAAGGAGATAGGCATTTGCATCCTAGAGATAGAAACTAAATTACCAATATCATCATGATACTCAATGATCTTACTCCCACAATCTATTTTGGCTCGATGAGACTCAAGCCAATCCATTCCCAGAATAACCTCATAGGAACCTAATGGAAACACTTGAAGGTACAAGGTAGTGGAGAATATTCCCAAATTGAGTATACAACTCTCCATGTAGGTATCCACTATGATTTTGGCATCAGAGGCCAACACAACCTACCAACTATTTGGCTACCTAGCCACCACTAGCCCATACTTGGTCCACTAGAAATGGTGATATAAATGAATCTCGATGTTCTGAGCATAAAATAACCGAGGTTAAAATACCACCGATAGTACCTATTGTCTTGATAACCATGGCTCGATACTCATCTAAGAGGTTATCTATTGATGCGTAGACACGATGGGCGCATCCTACATTTGCCACTATCTCGCTTGGAGATAGGAGATCTCTATCTATCGGTGGTGGTGGGTTTGTGTGGACACATATGCACATAGTTATCAGGGGACCCAAAAATAAAATATCCTATTACACCTCTCTCGAAGTCATCCCTCGTGTACTCTAATTTACCAAACCTAGTGGTCCAACCCTAGCCTAAAAAGCCGAGTATGGGTTAGATATACCTGTCGTACCCTTTCTTCTGTCTCTACCCACACAAAAATATCATCGAACTCTAGCTCTCTGCATACTCTGTGTATACCTAGTCCTCTACTACTCGGCATGCATGGTGATGTGACTACTCTTGTATGTGTGGTGGAGGCCTCACGGTTGACTATGGAGGCATGAATCCACCTCTAGGGGTGGTTTCGTAACCCATGCCCTCGATCCTAAAATGATTGAATCTTATCCTAAAATTACCCCTATTCCTATCTCTATGTTCTTGGGTCGTGTTCTTGTTCACCTCAGCTAGGTAAGCCTTATCTACAACCTTCTCAAGTGCCAACGGAGATAAAATATTGATGGATCCATCTATATTTGTGTTCAGTCCCTAGGAACTTATTGACTTGTAATTTCTAATCCTACGATAATCCACATATTCTAATAGATCCATACATCAACTCTCATATTGTGTAACCATTCCTTAACCATGTCGGAGATCATGGAAATTTTCAATCCTCTTCAAAACAAAATAAACATACATGTATCACTCTCTAAAGCTCTCCTCAAATAGCTCTCAAGTCACTGTATCTTTAGTTAAATGGATATTTCACTCCTCATTCCTTAACCATATGATTGTTGTATCACGGGGGAGGAGTATAGTGAACCTAGCTTTGACATTGATCTCCTATGAGTGAAATCCAAAGCTACTGTCAAGGATTAGGAGCCATGACTCGAAAAAAATTCCAAATGAGGTTCCACTATAATTAGGCAATTGTAGACAAAGAATATCCCTAATCACAATGATTATGTCGTGATCTTGACACTAATGTTCAACCATCATCTCAACTAGTGAATGTGGTCATCCCTTATGAAATGGCCCCTCAATGGTGTGAGAGTGGCTATGACGAAGTGAGGTCACTCTCTCAAGGTGAACAGAGGGGCTATGTGACCTCTCCCATCTCTGAGTAGTATGCTGATGTGGGTCTAAATGTGTGCACTCGTTTAACATTGTATCCTCTCTTGTTCGATCGCTCCTCTCCTAGCTCTGTTGTGGAGGAAGACGCTACTCCAAGACCCTTGTCATCTCTTTGTAGCACCTCTAATATCTATAGTCTGAAATCATGGGCATGCAACTTGGGCATAGGGGACCTACATCCTAAATCCCCTATTGAATGAAGTCTTGTAATATGTTCGGGCATCCTATGTATGAAATGAATGGGTAGGATATGAGATTGTATAAGGTAGTGGAAACGATGTAAATGGTTTTCATTTATTGATTTATCCATTATTAATTTAAAGTTAAAATTACCCAGTGTCCCACGTAGTAACCCATGCTCTAATACTAGATGTAGTGCCCCATAATTGGCATGACCAAAACCAATCTCAAATACCTAAAACTCCTGTAATTTTTTTGCACGTATTAATTTATTCATATTTTTTTATCTAAGGGTTACCAGAGTAAGGTATAGTCTTAGTCCACATTTAATCATTTTAATTTATTTTCCTATTGTAATATTTAATTTTCCCTTTTAAAACATATTTCCACCACTCATGTCAAAAATATTTATTCATTTCTTAATAATAAAAGTCACCTTATTTTTATTTAATTCCCTCCCCCATGATCAATGGTTTACCCTCCCTAGGTACCCCATTCAAGTTAATCCACCCTACTGTTTAATTAATTCACCCCAATAAGTCTTTTTACTTTCCATAACATATCTCTTCTGATAAATTAAAAGGGGAAGAGTATTAAATCACATTCCTTAGATTCTTTTAATCCCAACCTTTAGATCCTTATGTTTTCCTACAACCCTAAATTTCCTCAAGAAAATTTTATAACTTTATATTTTGTTTATTTTTCCCTTTTCATTTGCATGGGTAGGGTTTGAGAGAAGGATGGAGGATGAAGGGAATATTCGGAGGATTTTGGTGCTTCATCTCTATAAATAAGGGATTTACTCTTCTTTTAAAAATAATTTATGGTTATTCTATCATATTAAGGGTTTCTTTATTTTCTTATTTAGCCATGCATGGGGTTTTGAAGGATAGTTGTGTGCTTTAAGGGGTGATTTGTTAACACCAATCCGGTACTTATGATAATTCTTCATCGGGAACTCCTCGTGCTATTATTATTAACTAATGCACAGCTCTTAGTTTGGTGGATGTAATCTGGAAACACAATAACAAACATAACACAAGAATATCATAGACTATGATAAGAAGGAATAATGATAAATCAAAAATATTAGTGTAAATTATAATATCAACATGAAATTTTACAATCTCACCCATGAGGTTCTTCAAGTTTTATTAAATTCACTTGCCTTCAAACAATAAATATGGGAGAAAATTCACAATTACTCCTCTTAATGGCTTCTTTAACACACCTTCAAAATGATGGCTTCCTTTACACACTTACTCATACAATATTTCTCAATACTTCTCTCTATACTAAATGAGGGGGTGGCCTCTTTATTTATAGGAATTCAGGGCTTATCCACCTTATCTCTAAGATAGGATAGGAAATCTCTTTTGGCCAATCATATTCCATGCCTAAACTCTTGTCTTTACATTTAGGCTTATCTTCTAAGATAAGATAAACCTTATCATCTCACATGAGTTCCACCTTTTTTAGACTTTTCCACAAATAAAATACACAAAATATTTATGACATCACTCTTTGTCCTTATTACAAATATAATATTTCTAATTCCTAATCATGTAGACCCTACTTCTCTACTTATCCCAACTTTGATATTTTAACATTACTGGACCACTTACGACAAATATTTACTTTTTACAATATTCCTATTGTACTTTGACTTACCGTACTCTACATTATTGGTGGCACCATACTGATGGCGCCGTTATCTTCTATTAGACGCCACTACTAATTATACTTAACAACATCCTATTCCTAATACATACATTAATAAAATAGAAATTACGGAGGAAAATTTTAATGTCAACATTTTCCCCTTCCTAACTTCTACTCCATCCTCAGAGTAGACTCTTATGGACATTCTAAAGCTGGTGCTTAGAAAATCATTAACTTGTCATGGTTGACCCATTTTGTAATGGGAGTACCATCCAATTCCTCTAGTCGATATGTACCATTTTCATGCACAGCTGCTATTTTGTAAGGCCCCATCCACTTTGGAAGAAATTTTCTCTGTCTTCTTTTTTTGTATCTGGAATCATATACTAGAACCAAGTCATTCACATGAAATGGAGACTAACAAATCTTTTGATAAAACTATTCCTTCTGCTTCATTTTCTTCTTATAGCTTGTATCCTATGCTATTTCCCTCATTTCCTCTAGAAAATGAAGATGTACCAACCTTTCTTTTCTTGAATCACTTTCATCCATCCTTTCATTTTCATAACTCTTAAAGTGGGAATATCAAACTCAATAGGAAGAACTGGATCAATGCCATAAGCCAACTGAAATGGGGAGTATCATGTTGCTGACTTTGATGTTGCCCTATATGCCCACAATGCTTTGCATGAATCCTTTTATCCCACTTATGTACCTGCAAGGCTGCATCTTTTGCTAGAATTTGACACAACACAAAATTTATTCATTCCACCTGTCTATTTGTGCTTGGCTTGTATGTTGTTTCCTTCTTGTGCTTAATAGAAAACTTGTTGACTAGGGATTCTACCACCTCATTAATGAAGTGGCTTCCTTGATCTGTTACAATTTCTAATGGAGAACCAAATCTGGTGACAATGCGTTCATATATGAACCTTGCCACTTCATCCATGGAAGTTCTTTCAATGGCTTAGCTTCAACCCACTTGGTTAAATAATCAGTGGCAACTACAATATACTTATTTTGGAATGGGGTAGTTGGAAGTGGACCTACAATGTCTATTCCCCACTTTTTAAAGGGACCAAGTGGAAGAATAGGGCATAATAGAGCTGATGAAATCTTACGGTTACCATGTGTTTGACAAATATCACATGTCTTACAATAATTATAACAATCTCTAAAAAGAGTGGGCTAGTGATAACCTGGATCCAAGATCCTTCTTATTGTATGTTGTCCAGAGAAGTGTCCTCCAAATGTACCATTGTGGAATTATTCTATCAGCTCTTTCCCTTGATCATGTCCAATCGCCCTCTTATACTTTGTCCATCGTGTCCTATTCGAAATAATACTCCATGCAGAATAGAATATGGATGACTGGATTGAGTAATCTTCCTCTTAGTATTTGCATTGGCACCATCAGGAAACTTGAATTCATTTAGATAATTCCAAATATCTATGTATTCACTAGGGATTGTGTCAAGAGATAACAATGTTGCATCTGGGAAATCATCATCATCACAAGGCGAACCTAAACCATCATAGGCTCGAGAGAGTGCATCTACATTGACATGCTTCTTTCCTGGCCTATCTATAATATCAAATTCAAATTCTTGTAGCAAAATTATCCATCTTGCTATCCTCCCTGATGGGTTAGGCTTATTGACAATATATTTTAGAGCCTAATGATCTGTTACAACTATAAATTTCTACCCTAGCAAGTAATTTCTAAACTTCTTTACAACAAAAATGATAGCTAGAGCCTCTTTTTCGATTCTGATGATAATTTACCTCAAAGACAAGCTCATTTGTCTACTCCCAAAGTAAATTGGATGATCATTCTCATTTTCATCCTTTTGGCTCAGAGTACTTCCTAGTGCTGCATCTGAGGCATCAGTATACACAATGAATGGCTTGCTCCAATCTAGATTCTTTAAAATAGGTGAAGACACCAGGGCTTCCTTCAATTATTCAAAAGCTTCATGCACCTTATTTCCTGGTTCATAAGTAACATCCTTCTTCAAGAACTGGGTTAGTGGCTATGCAATCTTTGAGAAATTCTTGATGAACCTTATATAGTAACCCACATGGCCTAAAAATGATCTCAACTTACTTCTATTCATAGGAAATGGTAACTCTTTGATTTTGAAACTTTATCGGATCGATACCAATACCATCTCTGGATACAACATGCCCTAAAAAATGCCTTTAGAACATCCAAAGACACACTTTTTAGGGTTTAGTGAGGCTTGTGCTTCATCTAACCTTTGAAATATTGTCTCCATCTTGTGCAGGTGGTCCATCTTGCTCCCATAGATGTAAAAATCATCCAGAAATACTTTGATGAAGTTCCCAATGTAGGGTTCAAACACCCTATTCATCAAGCGTTGGGCGTTGCTTTGGAGCATTACACAACTCAAAAGGCATAACTATATATGAAAACGTTCCCCAAGGAGTGGTGAACGTGGTCTTCAGCTGATATTTCTCGCTATACGAACTTGGTTGTATCCACTATATCCATCAAAAAACTATAGCACTCTGGCCGCCTACTTCGTCCAAAATTTGATCTGAGAATGGAAGAGGGTAATGATCCTTCTTTGTTACCTTATTGAGCTTCCTATAATCAACACAAATGCGTAGCTTCCAATTATTTTTTATTGAGATCACAATGGGAGAAACCCATTCTGAATTCTCCACAACAAATATAAATCCTGCATCAAGCAACTTATCTATTTCTTCTTTTATAATCTTGGAAAAATTAGGATTCATTCTATATGGCATTTGCTTTATGGGCTTAACACCATTTACCAACTCAATAGAATGTTCTACCCAACTTACTTGATGGAGTTCCTTGTAATCAAAAGTGAATATGTGTATGTACCTTCGAAAGAGCTAGAGGTAGGATTCCTTCTCACTCTCCATCACAACATCACCAATTTTTATTTTTAGAGACGATCATCAATTTATTCTTCGATAATTTTATGGGATCATGAGTCGGTGTGGGAAGGATATCCATGACCAAAACATCAACCTCACTTTCTTCATTTTCGTGTCCACTTCACTAGTAATCGAGTAATCAAAGGATGCCCAATCATCGGTTTCATCACTTGAATCCACAGTTCTACCTTATGATGCCGAGGGATCATGTTTATCTTCACCCTCTCTCCACCACATCCAAGTGTCATGAAGCCTTCATTCCAGTAGTTTCTTGCATGAACTCTCCTTAGCCATGGTCTTCCCAACAACATTGGGTACACAACAGTACCATTTTTCATCACCTGAAAGTCTACCACACATACAACACCCATAATAGATATTGCCACATTTGAAACTACACCTTCTGGTTTAGTTTTTCCTTTATTTAATGACCTTAACATAAGTGTTGAGGGCGTTCAATTTTAAACCCAACATATTCATTACAGACTCGGTCATTACATTAACTGCAACACCTCCATCAACTAAGACATCATGAATTGAAATACCATTACATAATACCTCATCTTGTGGAGCATAGGGATCCGCCTTTGACTCCAAAACAGGGACCTCAACCTCCTTCCTTCGTTGAGCATTGAGTCCATTTCATAGCTCCCACATCATCTTAGAAGACATAGCCAAGATTTGACCATATGTAATATTTGCGAGCCTTTTGGACATATCGTCTAAGATGGAGTATGGTCCTTATCCCCGTGAAATCGGAAAAATCCTGCACACCTAACTTTCTTCTCCTATGTTTCTTACTAGTTTCTCCTTTCATCTTCTTAGGATCATTTCCATCTTGGTTATCTTTTTCTTTCTTTCTTTTTGTTACAAACACATCTACTTCATTATTTATGCTCTTATCTACTACATCAAAAGAATTCACAGGTGCTTTCCCTTTATCATTATCTCTTGTACCAGATGTAGAAGCTCTATCTCGGGACAGATTATACTTATAATGACCCTTTTATAACAACCATAACATAGAACTTCAGAAATATTTCTTTTTAGACCTCTATCTCCTCCCTGAAAACTAAATTCTTTTCCTTGAAGAAGATTAATAGTTAACTAACACATCTTCCTAAGCAGATCTTCATACTCAGTAGATGTACTAGGAGAAAGATTTATGCTCACCGAGAGTGGTTGTGGATTACTGGAACAAAGGTGCTTTGGTGTAGGCTCTACTTTAGCAAAAATTTCTTTGGGCTCCTCTTCCATGCTTTCTTCTTGCCTTCTTGCAATCTCCTTTGTTTGTTCAATGGTAGCTGGGCAGTCATACTTCACTCGTTGTCTGATCTCTGGCTTCATCCCAAGAATGAAGTGCTTACAGAGGAGATTATCCATGCCATTCATTAACCCATCCGCTAATCCTTCCTTTTGGATTCTGGGCATCGAGCTTCCTCCTTAGCTCTAGAACACGAGCATGATAATCCCTTATTTTCTCCTTCTCTCCTAAGGCTAGCTTTGTGATATCGATCATGAGATCTACATATTTTTGTTGTTCACCAAATTCTTCAAGAAAACTTTCAGTTAATAAATCCCAAGAGTTTTTCACATTATCACCTAGTGTTTCAAACCACCTAAGGGCTGAACCATCCAAAAAGGTAGGAAAAATTCAGTCCATTGTTCCCTTCTTATAAGGCCATTACAAATACAAGATCGTTTAAACTCTTTAATGAAAGAGGAAGCATCTTCATTAGATTGGGCTGAAAAAATAGGAATCTTCCCCATTTCCAAAAGTAACCACAGTGAAATACCAACCCATAAGTACAATCAACAAGACTTATGTGCACAAATAATTGGAATCACTATAATAGAAAATAGAAATGACCATGGTAAACTATGGTAAAACTTGACTTCATGTGGTAAACACTATTCACACGGTAAAAGTGAAGTTCTTTATGGTAAATACTATTCACGGTAAAAAGTGACTTTCTTTGCATGGTAAATACTATTCACGGCAAAAGTGACTTTACCATGGTAACTACTATGCATAGTAAAAACAAGGTTACCCTCCAAATGTTTTTCGACTAAGTGGGAATATTTCTCTAGAAAATCCACTAACGAGGAATGGTCCCGGCAACGGAACCAAAATGTCAACACCAATCCGGCACTATGATAATTCTTCACCGGAACTCCTCGTGCTTATGATTATTAACTAATGCACACTCTTAGTTTTGTGGATGTAATCTAGAAACACAACAACAAACATTACACAAGAATACCATAGACTATGATAAGAAGGAATAATGATAAATCTGAAATATCGAAAGTAAATTATAATATCAACATGAAATTGTTACAATCTCAGCCATGAGGTTCTTCAAGTTTTATTAACTTCACTTGCCTTCAAACAATAACTATGGGAGAAACTTCACAATTAGACCTCTTAATGGCTTCTTTAACACACCTTCAAAATGATGGCTTCCTTTACACACTTACTTATACAATATTTCTCACTACTTCTCTCTATACTAAATGAGGGGTGGCCTCTTTATTTATAGGAATTCAGGCTTATCCACCTTATCTCTAAGATAGGATAGGAAATCTCTTCCGGCCAATCATTTTCCATGCCTAAACTCTTGTCTTTACATGTAGGCTTATCTTCTAAGATAAGATAAACCTTATCATCTCACATGGGTTCCACCTTTTTTAGAATTTTCCACAAATAAAATACACAAAATATTTATGACATCACTCTTTGTCCTTATTACAAATATAATATTTCTAATTCCTAATCATGTAGACCCTACTTCTCTACTTATCCCAACTTTGACATTTTAACATTACTCTGGACCACTTACAACAAATATTTACTTTTTACAACATTCCTATTGTACTTTGACTATTACTTGTACTCTACATTATTGGCGGCACCAGTGAAAGCGACGCGCCGTTATATTCTATTGGACGCCACTACTAATTATACTTAATAACATCCTATTCCTAACACATAAATTTATAAAATAGAAATTACGGAGGAAAATTTTAATGTCGACGGGACGTAAGGCCATGACTAGGGTTTGGTATGAGGGAAAAATTAGAGGTGATGTAGCCGCAGGGGAGTAAGGTGGGGAGTCGTGGTGGCCACGACCATACCACTTTATAGGGAGTGGGGGAGGGGACAAGGCAGGTCGTGGCATGTCTCCCCTCCTCTCATTAATTTTAATTAGAACAATACTTCAATAACTAAAGGGTTCATTTCAAACTAATTTTTCATAATATGTTTTGCTAATTATACTTGGTATACGAGGGCTTTAAAAAATTATATATATATATATATATATATATATATATATATATATATATATATATATATTACATAGTTCCAGATTCATGTAAAGCACTATTTTTATTGCAATATGGATTTCCTAGATATTCAAATATTTAAAAATAATATATGAGAATATAGTTATATTTCTATATTTATATATATGTTTATATAAATACATACATATATTGTTGGAAATATTTTCATTGATGTAAAAGGCTTAATCATTGATGTATTTGGTTAATGAGAATCGTGTAACGAAAGATGACGAATTTTGATGGAAATGGTAGAAAGTAACAGAAATAACCAACAAAGGTAGAAGGGCATAAAGTGAAAGTTTCAATACATGAAAAGAAGTGTTTTTGCATAAGAATTATCATGTTATAAGTGAGATATACACAATTGTACATAAGAGAGAGATATCAACATTTTAAGGTGTTCATATGCCATGCTTTATGGTGAAAAAGAAGATTTAATGATCTTTGAGAGAAATTTAATGATAACAACGATTTTTCTAAGGAGGGGTAGTGCTCTATCAAGTGGTTAATTGCATTTTTAATGTGCATTTAATAATTATGGGATGGATTATTTTTTTTTTTGTTTTAGCCAACTAATGCACTTAATTAAGTTGTGTTAGTTAGAACAATGTGTATTTTCGAAATGATGTGAGAAGGATATATAAGGAGATGGAATCATTTGGTTTAGGTAAGCAATTTGAGTGCTTCATTCAAGTTTAAGGGAGATAAGAAGAAGAGTAGAATATGAAATGTAAAAAGGAGTGAAGGGCAAATTTATTTTTAATGAAGAGTTACAACAATTTATATATGTGAAGGGATTGAAATAAATAAGAAGAATATTCTTAGAATCTTTTTCGTTCTATCATCTGTTGAAGTAGCAAAAACATAAAAGATAGGAAAGAGTTTTTTTCATAAGGAAGGTAGGTGCCTTCATATTTGAAGAGATCAGTGTCTCTTGTTGAGTTGGTGCTTAGGAAAAAGGGGTTGGTGCTCCCGTATGTTGATGCCTACAAAATTATAACTTGGGATTGGCGTCTCTTATAGGTTGGTGCCTACAAAAATTTGAGAAATATAATAAAGAAGATTTTCTCCATGGTTTTCTCCCGAAATGGTTTCCACTTAAATTTGTGTCTATTTGCGGTTTGTTTGTTTACTTTGATATCATTGATTGCTTTGATATATTCACTATGAAACTGATTAATTGTGATTACAAATTTAAGATTAAGTGTTAAATTTAAAAGAATATCATAATATTGATTCACCCCCCTCTCAATATTATCTTGTGCTTAAGAATTAATATCGAGCATGTGCCTTCAAGAAAAATCTAACAATTGGAAGGTAGATATCATAAGCATATATGTCTACTCATCAAGTATAAGAAGGTTTTTCTTCGAACAAGGCTCCATTGTTTGATGGAAAAAATTATGCATTTTGGAGCATAAGAATGAAAACATATATAATGGCACTAGGGTTTGATATTTGGAAATCAGTAATAGTTGGATATACAATCCCATTAGTTCCATTGACATATCAAGCCAGAAAGAAGGATTTTGAAAACACTGCCAAGGTGATGAATGATATCCTATGTGGCCTATCAAAATCTGAATTTGTTAAATTAATGCAATGTGACACGATGAAGGAGATATGGGAAAAACTTTGAACTATCTATGAAGGTGATGACAAGGTTAAAATGGCTAAGCTTCAAACTCATAGGAGACAATTTGAGAGCTTGAAAATGAAGGATGAGGAGAATTTTGTAGTCTATCTTCTTCATGTGGATGAGGTTTTCAATGCCATAAGAGGGTTAGGTGAAAATATTGAAGAATCCATGATCGTTCAAAAGATTTTAAGGTCTCTACCATTAAGATTTGATGCTAAGGTGTCTGCCATTGAAGAAATGAAGGATCTTGATAAGTTGAGCATGGAAAAACTACATGGAATACTGACCACGTATGAAATCAGGACCGAGTCAAATAAACCATCTAAGAAGGAAGCTGTGTTCAAAGTATCAAAGAAAGAGAAAATCAAAGAACTTGAGTTGAATGAGAACTCAAAAATGAAGAAGATGAGAAAGAAGCTTCGTTCATTTGAAAGTTAAAGAAAGGATTTGGAAAGTACAAAGGTAAATTACCATTTAAATGTTTTAACCGTAGTAAGATTGGTCATTTTATGGCTAAGTGTCCATAGAGAGAAGATAGAGATGATGAGGAAAGAAAACCTAAATTCAAAAGGGAATTCAAGCAAAGCAAAGGAAAGAAAAGATTTGGAAAGCAAAAGAAAATATTATATTGAAAAGGAAGTAGTAGATCATCCAAAGAAAGTGGGATAAGCCTGCTCGAGATAGCGATAATGAAGAAATATTATTCATGGATTTAAAAGATGAATTAGAAAGAGATGAAGACATGGAAGAAAAAGGTGAAGTGAATCTTGAAGAGGAACTTATATGTGCTTTGGGAGAGTTGAAAGCTCTTAAAAAGAAATATCATAAACAAAAGTTACAGCTGACTCCTAAAGTATGAAGAAGAAGATTGTGACTTTTAAGCTATGATATCACAATCTCTTGAAGAATTAGGAAAGATGATCATGGATCTAAAAACCCAAATTGAAGAAGAAAAATGAGTTAAAGAAGAATTAAGAAATCAGTTAAGGACTAAGGAAGAAGATTGAAAAAGTGTGAGTTAGAGATCATTGCTTTGAGAAAGGACTTGGAAAAAGAAAATGCTAAAGTTACAAGTAATCTAAAATTCAAGAAAAGTACCGAGATACTAGATGAAATTCTGAACCAACAGAAGTCAACATCCGACAAGACTGGCCTTGGATATATGGAAAGACAAGACACTCGCTAACACAAAAGGTATAGAGTTGTTGTGTTGGTGCTCATTTTGATCTCTCACCATTTTTCCCTAATTTTCCTCTATTTGCATGTTCTGAAATTATTTGTCTCTCGATGTGGGTGTTCTAAAATATTTTACCCCATTTTGAATGCCTCAATTTTTTTACAAAATCCATTGTCATGTCCCTCCTTGAAGAAGTCTCCAAGTTTTCCGTGTTTTTTTCCCAAATTTCTTCAAAATCCATGGGATTTTCCGTTTTTCCTTTTTTTCCTCAACCATGGAAGCTCGAGAATGATCAATTTATATTTACATGCCTTTGAAAATCCAAATCCATGGTCGGAAGATGCTAGGAACCATGATTCACTTGGTTTTGTTTTAGAAATTTTTTATCCTTAATGAAAAGTCAGGTTCTCTACATGAGTGATGAATTTATGTGTTTTTGATGGTCTAGCGAGTGTCTTTTTCCTGTCAAGGTTATTCATTAGCATTCAGTAGTCATGTGGCTTCTTTTGGTTGGTCAGGGGATGGTGGAAAAATGCTTTAACTTATCATTTTTGCTTTTTTGGAAAAAGGCAAATTTGATCTTGTGGCTCCGCTCAATTCTGATTGGTTCTTTTGGTGCTTACATGACTTCCTCTAATTGGATGGGGCATGGAGGGTTTGTTTTTTAACTTTTTATTTTTTTATACTTTAGCAAAAATTTTAAACTCACCCCGCGGCCCCGCCAAGCTTTGATTAAAGCAAATTTAAGTGGTGGGGAAATTTTTATTATTTTCACCCCGAGGGTGTCCACGTGTTCATTTTGATTTGATACACTCGGTGGGGGGCACTCCTAAACTTTATGGAAAATTTTAACCCAAAACTTGTCCATGTGGAGGAACAACACTCATTTGAAAGTTTAATTTTTGGTTTGGCCTTGAAATTGCCTTTGGGAGGACACGTGGAGGTTTCTGCTACTTTTCCCAGGACTTAGACAAATTTTTATGCAAATAGTACGGTTTGGTGGAATTATGAAATTATGCCGAGAGGACACGTGGAGGCTTATGCCGGGTCTTCCCATACTTAGTCCTTTTTCAAAAGGGTTTTAAGGGGCCTCGGACACGTGGAGAAACCACGCATGTTTGAGGACCGGCCCTTAAAGTTACGTTAAATAAGTGTCGGAGGACACTTGGAGGCCTCCACTCTACATTTTTCTTAGACTTTTCAATGGCCAAAGGAGACTGCCTTAGAGCCTAACACATGGCACCTTCCATTGAGCTTTAAACCTTCAAACAAATCTTGCTAGGCCAGGACACGTGGTGAGCCCACGCTCTTTCAAAGTCTCAACTTTTAGGGACCATCTCAAGATGTGCCATTGTGACACATGGCAATTTGAAAAGTCAGAGAGGCAGGGAAGCGGACCATTGGAGGCAACTTGGATTTTTTACCTCTTGTTACCAAAAGGGTTAAAACATGAAAATGGCCCACAGACCCGACAAAAAATAGTCAAAAAATTTCCTTGGTCAACGGCAAAGGTGTAGACCTTCAGAGGAAAATTGAAAAATTTTCCTTTTAAGAAAAAGGGGAGTTAAAAGTAAAAACAGAAGCATGGTTCTGCTGGGACCCACATCAGAGACTAGAAGCGTAAAGCTAGAGTTGCGGGGAAAATTTGGAAAATTTTCCCTATTCGAAAAAGAGGTGAAATAGAATAATTTGGTCACAGTTCCTTTGGGACCCACCTTAGGACACGTGTCAAGCTCATTTCTCGAGGGTGGAGGTGCAGGGAAAAATGTGAAAAGTTTACATTTTTCCAAAATTTGTAAAAGGAAAAGCGGAACTCGTAGGACTACTCTAAAATGGATCTCCCACGTGGACGGTCCAAATTGAAAATAGAAATCAACAACAACTATGCATCTGTATCTAATTTTTCAACCATTTTCACTCCAGAGCTCTTAGGAATGTGTATTCTTATGGTTTTTTATCATTTCTTGGATTCTATTGCACGTCAAATGAAGAGGAGCATTAATCAAGAGGCCTGGTTTGGTGAGGAAGGTCTAAAAACATCTATCACCATTAATATGTAATCTGACTATCAGATTTGGCCCAATTTTTCTTTCCTTGACATGCGAAAGACTTGTTAATATCTGGGTTTGATAAGGAAAATCTGGGGACGTCTTTTACAATTAAGACGAGATCTAATTTTTGGGCTCAATCTGATCTTCCATTTTCTTTTCCCGAGCATGCAAGGAACTAGATTTGATAGATTAGGGCGGAATTGATTGGCGAGTAAAAGGAAGAGTGATCTACCAGGAGAGAGAGTTGAATGCGGGAGAGGCTCGAAGAGATCTGCTCCCTGAGGACCTAACAAATTTTTAAAGAATTGATTCTAGGAATCACGATCGAGATCATGGTGAGCACTGGTGCACTCATTGTCTCTAGTTTTCGGGAGGAAAAGGATCTATTGTAAAATGTTATAAATAGGCCTGATTTTTCTGTAAAAAGGGTTGGAGGTTAGAGGTTGGAATGCTAGAGTGTTAGGAGTTAGAAACTGACTTCCTAAGAGAAAATCTTGATAGATCCCATCTTCCTGAGGGACTGTTTGAGAAACCTGTATATCTCTTTTGTGTTAAAATCAATCGTGTCAAGGTGGTTGAGAGTCTAAAACCATTGACAAGCTCCGAGACTGTTCTAGAAACGTTCCTTGTTGATAATTTTAATCAAATTTGAGTTATTTTGTGTTGACTTTAAGAAATTAGTGTCTGCTTTGTTTGGAGATGTGTCTCGTAAATAGTTTTATTCATTACTATTATAATCTTACATTGAAATTTTTGTGAAATCACATAGGATCTCATCCCTATGATATTTTAATAGGCTAAAGGAACATCTTGATGTTATGAAGCTTTCTATTTTAAAGTTTCTCATTGGTGTAATGTCCCTCAAAAGGTCTGGTATAATCAACTTTATCTGCTTCACCTCCCACTGAATTCATTTAAAAACAATTAATCATACCCATGCCACCCTTGTTTTTCATGTGTGTATACAAATGCAAAATTTTTACTACCAAAACATGTAGAAACAATCAGGTTTTCATTGTCTTTAGTGGCATGAACCTTGCTTAGAAAATATTTCCATTATCTAGAGTGACAACTTGTGAGAGATAGGTTTTTTTGCATTGATCATATTTTCTTCAACGTCTTCTTAATAATTTCACAAGGAAGGACATCTCCATCTCCTCCACAAAAAATATGCTACAAAAGGGTTCTCTCACCTTGGTTGAAAGGAACAACCATAAAGTAGTGAGGATAAATCAAATCCTCTTGAGGGTGCTATCCATTTCTCCACATTTGAGTGACAAAGGGCCAGTTAGATCCCATCCCTAGCTACAAAATGACTCATTATGATCTATCTATCTCTAAGCTTCCTGCTAAACTTGTGATGTTGCTTAGACTTTGAGGGAGAATTAATTTAGGTACCAACATCTTACTGGCACCGCTATCATGGACATAGTGATTGTGGTTCATATTCGGACTCAGTAAACACTTCTTGTGCACTCAAAGTGCTAGTACATCATTTCATACATCATTATGTGTTCGGGCATGTAAGAATTTTTCAAAGTTGCAAGTGTATGTGCAACTCTTTTAGTTTCTTCACCTAGTGCACTATCTTTCATTGATAAATCTGGTAAAGAAGAGTCGAGTCTTTCCATTTATAGTTGTTATTATTGACACACATATGACAGATCATATTTTAGTGCATTTTCACAACTAAGGTGGAAATCCTTAGTGGAGACTCCCTGTTGAATTGATTCTTGATGAGTACCAAGTGTCTTAACATCTTTCAAGTGAGATTTGTTTCCAATATTTGCAAAGTGGAAGGAAGAAGATCTTTCTTTGCTAGGGATCCAGCTAGGACATTATTTCTAGAGCTAGGAAAAGAAAAGTTAGAAGGAAGAAAATCTTGGATAATTTTTGGAGATTAGCAGACAAGAAAAGGGATCTCCATTGATGAAAGTGATCGGCCTATCATTGGAGACTACCATTTAAGTACATCTGAATCGGTAGCCTCTTT
Organism: Taxus wallichiana var. yunnanensis; assembly: GCA_018340775.1. Taxonomy (NCBI): domain Eukaryota; kingdom Viridiplantae; phylum Streptophyta; class Pinopsida; order Cupressales; family Taxaceae; genus Taxus; species Taxus wallichiana. Next base: position 72,581,308 of record CM031237.1, on the reverse strand, counting down.
ATGGAATTGAAGTTTCCAATTTGAAAGGGGCCTTCATTTGATTTTTAAAAAAATTCTTCTCATTCTAACCCTGTCTTTTCGAAGTTGATAGGGATTTCAAAGAAACTAGGCATTTAGGAAATCCATTTTGAAAGTTATACTCCCGTGTTTCAAATACCATGTTCCCCTCATCAATTTGTCTCCCCTCCAGGGTCACCTCCTTAAAAAACATGGCCTTGCCCCCACCCAAACCTCCCTTTTTGTAAATACCTTTGGACCTATAAATTTTGTAGGGATGGCTGGTTATCCAAATGTAGTTCCTCAAGATGTAAGGAACAAGCTGCCAAAGTTCCAAGGAAATAACACTATAACTAGTGATCAACATCTAAATATTTTTATCAATATGATGGAAGACTTTGAGATTGAACATGAATATGTATATATCAAATTGTTTATCCATGCTTTGGAAGAGGATACAAGGGACCGGTATAAATTTTTGCTAGATAATTCCATTGATTCTTGGGACAGAGATGAGCAATGCATTTAGATTGCGGTATGGTGATAGAAGTAACCCTATGTTTATTTTGATAGAATTTGAAAACACCAAAAAGAATCCTAATGAGTCGGTACATTATTTCAACACAAGGTTTAATAAGACCGATGGGTGTCATCATTCCCTTCATTTAATCAACTTCTTGTTGATGTCATATCAAACTAGGGTTGTGTCTAAAGCTATATGTAACAAGAGTAATCTTATCAATTTAGTAGTTGACCGTAGTTATTTTTGTATTTTCTGGGAATCTTTTCAATGTCTTAAGGACTTCTTAGTAAAACCTTATTTAAATCATACTATGAAAACTTGCTTTGAAAGTAAACACACTTTGAAAGCTTTTTGACAGAAACACACTATATAGAATGGAAATAAAAACACTTTCTTTTAAAATTAAACACACTTACTTTTGGAAATAAACACACTCAATTGAGAATGCTTGAAAACAATTGTAAGAAATATAAGAATCTATCTAAACACCTGCAGAACAAGTATGAAAAAGAGTTTAACTAGAAGAATTAAAACAATACAAAATTAACATATCTAAGCTATTTGTTGAAGAAATATAAATACCAAATAAATGAATATCTTGGTCCTTGGGGGAGTGGACCCTTGCTCCTCCTCGAATTAGGATTTAACAACTCAGAATTCTCTCAAATAAAAATGGCTATTTTATTGATAAAACATTTGGTATTACAAAACATACTAGATCTGAGTACTTAGTCTATATTTATCTTCTATGTTCTATATCTATTTCATATCATATTCTATCTATTATATTTCTATCTACTGTAGGTCTACTTTTATATACATTTTACATTAACAACTATCTCAACAACTCAGATGAAATCAAATCATGCCCGAAATAGATCTTTGAGTCGATTGTGGGCTGATGAGACAATTTGTAAGATAACTATCCCTAGATCTGCATTTAGAAATATTCTCATCCTTTTTTTATTGAAAGGGTCATAGATGCAAAATCTCTGGATGTGGTTAGAGTAGATAACTAACATCAGTTACGGAACTTCGACTTCCGAACCATAGGAAATTGTTAAGGATAAAAGCAGAGTTTTACCTGCTGAGCTATGCCCAAGAGTTCTGAACTAAGTCTGAAAAAATCTAGGACTAAATGATGATTGTGTGATGGAGTTTTAGAATTACTTTAGAAGTTTTGGAACTAAGGCATGTGGGAAAAATGTTATGAAAACATACTGAATGCTTCATGCTTCATTTCCTCGATTGATTAGACCGATTTATTACAAAAATAAATTTCAAACACACACTTTGTTAGGAATTTCAAAGCTTTTAAACATTAGAATCACAATTAATCAAAAGACAGACAATTACATCCTAACTCATATAAGATCAACTAAAATTCAAAAATGCAATCAAACTTAATAAAAAGGAGAGTAAGATGAGATCATATATTATACATTAATCGGACATATTCTAGCCTCATCATTTCCCCCAAACTTACTTGTTTGTAAGTCCCTTTAAAAACTTCATTCTTCAAAATTGGGGTTATATGTTCTGCATTCCATTTGATTGCTCAGATCAAATGGCTGAAACTGGATTTTCCAATGCTTAAACTTAGATGTATTGTACCCAACTCCTGCTTCTATTTTCCTCTCCCACTCTTCAAATTTAGTAGGATCTTGAGGTTCTCTATTTTTCCAAGGAGACATGGGGGTGAGAAGTAGAGGGGGCCTTGTTCACATTCCCATCCATATTTTCCCATAGGTTTCATTTACTTGGGAATTATTGTGCATAACACTTTTGCCCTTTCTAAACTCCAGATCAGATTTGTAGGGGAAATTACTTCCCTTCTTCTCAAGGAAATAGTAAGGAGTTCCCACCTCTTTGAGAATCCTTCATAAATATCTTCAAACTTTTCCTCCTCATAGGAGGTGAAGGCATCAATACTCTTTTTTAGAATGGCAAGATAATGTGTCTTGAATCTCTCATCAAAGGCATGAGTTCTAAAATGTATGAGGAAGGCAGAAGGTTTACCATAGTGAGCTCTCATACAAAGACCTGTTGAGCTAGCTTTCAATAAAAATTCAGATTCCCTTTCCTTCCATGCAATTTGGTTTTGTAGAATAGAGAAAAATGCATTGAGATGGCTCTCCCCTACATACAAATTGATCATAAATCCTGTGTTTTTCTCTAGCATAAAATTACAAAGATAAAATTCACACAGAAGATTTTTCTACTCAAGACTGGATAGAGAGTAAGTTGTCATGAATTCAGATTCATCTTTTAGTTCATGTGGAAGCCCACATGAAATCCTTGATAGCTGCCAGCGAATGAACTACTCTTCTAAAAACACTATATGCAGGAGAGGGCCTCCTGCAGGATAAGCAATTTTCACTCATAATACAAACCATATGAATTTTTGCAAGACATTTATATTTATTTCCTTCCTCCTTATTAAACTTTTCTTCCCATTATTTTCTTTCCTTCTTTTCTTCTTCCATCTTGGTATTCAATTCTTCATTTGATGTTTTGGCTTCTCTAAGTTCCCTGCAAGTGTCATTCCATAGTTGTTTGAGTGGAAAATAGGTTAACTCGGTTTATGCAATGTGAGAGACTGTGGACACAACACTCTATTTTCTGGAAGTCTAACATTCTTCCTCTTTTTCTATCAGTTGTTTCTTGGTTGCTGATAATTCCTCAGTCCTGGCTACAAGCTGAGTTGTTAGTTCTCCAATGAGCATTTCCCTTTGTTCTAATTTACATTTGAGAAAATCTAATTCCTAATCCTTTTCTTTGATAATGAGCTCTACTCTAGACAAGAACAAATCTGTTTTACTTGATGTCTTTCTTCCTCTTCTCAAATTACTTGAGGAGTTGGGAATTATTCCTCAATCAAAGGAAATTTTCCTTTTCTTCTCAGGATGCCAAATCTTCTTCTTCATGTGGCAATGTTGATGGTTCAACCAAGTCTTGAAAATCCTACTCTTCAAGTCTCTCATCTCCTCTGTCCATCTCAGCTTGTCTTGGCTTAGGAGGAGTCATGGCCATGCTGCCCAAAATATCGAAACTTCCTTTTCCATCCTTTCCTGCTCACTCCTTCCCTCTGGGGTTTCCCTTGACCTCTTATGAATTTTTCTTCTCTGGGGAATTTCAACATGCCCAGCGGTGGATTTCCTTCTAGAGCTTCTTCTTACTATTCTTTCTTGCTCTTGCATGGGTGAGCTATCACCATCAGAGACAAATATTAGCTCCCCTGAAGCTGCTTTGTAGAAGAAGGAATTTCCTTCAAAGGTATAGAAGGCTTTGCTATTTTGATCTTTCTCATAGACCTTATTTTTGGTATATTCTCTCTTTCCATTTCCCTCTATTCTTCTGCAGGGGCATCAATTTCTAGATTAGTTGAAGGAGAGAATGGGGTTGGAATTTTCCTTCTGATAATATTAGGGTTTTTCTTGAATTTTCCAAGAAACTTGTCCCAAATTTCTTCTCCATTTTTCTTTGACAGAAAATGGTGCTAACATATTAAATGAATTAGACTGTGATACCTAATTGTCCCAACACCCCAAGAATACGTCCCGAGCCATGGTTTGGATAGAATAAAAAATAAACCCTAGAAGGTTTATTATGTACTCAAGTTTTGTAGCTCCATACTTGATATATATGAGCATTTTTAGGACTTCTTTTCACACAGACCCAAATTGACCATTATAGGCTAAATATTTCACAATCCAAAATGATACCCTATCAAAGGGTTTGGGAAAACTATCACGTATGACACCTTTGATGATTTGCTTTGTATTGTAGATGTACTGGGGTTCAGTTTCTCCTTCTTGTAGTAAGATTTCAACCAATTCTTTCAAAGTTCCTTTGGTAGGTTGTGGAACATGCAAAATTGGCACTCTAGACACGTTACTTATAGTATTTATAGAAAAAGGAATAAATATATTTCTCACCTTTGTCCTGGATTACTCTAGGTTTATGACGAATTCTCTTACCAATTCGTCATTATGCCTTGAAAATTTCTTCAGGAACTCTAGCCATCCTGCATGCTCAAAGATAGATGTCACTTCTTCATCTACAAGCAGCTGGGAATCATCCTCTAGTTCTAATTTATTTTTAATCCCCATATTGGCTTGAGTTCTGTCTCTTTTGATTTTGTGCAAATTGGTTGCAGCCCTCTTTCTTAGTTGTGGAACTAATGAATTTGGTTGTGGAACCTCTGTTCTTAGCTACGGAACCTTTTTCTTAGCTACAAAATTCTTTATTCTTTCTTTGCGGAACACAAACTTAATTTGTTGCTCCTCCCTCAAAATATCTCTGCAACTTATTTCAATTGATTTTGCAATAATGATTACTAATGATAACCATGTCGCCACTTATTCCATCCAAATCTACTTCATGATTACACACTTGTAATCATAATGTATAAATAAATGACTCATCATACCTACTTTTAAATTAAGTCAAATCACACATGCAAACATTTAATTCAACCCTAAATAAGTTAAAAGATATAATTACCGTCCTTGATGATGTAATACTTTTCTATGATGACTCGTCATTCCTACAAGTGGAACAAAACATGATTAGATAAGATAATTGGAATTCAAAATAATTCCCTTTTATTTGAACTAGCCAAAAGAAGAGATCAACCGCCATTTGCTGGTTTTCAATTGACCTTTGAGACAATTTTCTATTTTTTTTTGGGAAGAAAATGCCATTTACTAGTTTTCATCTTCTTCCCTTTATTCAAGATCCATCATCTGGTTATTTAATCATTTTGGAAGAACTAGGTTCTTCCATATGATCAAGTTATTTATCATCTTCAATCTTTCTCAAGAATTCATCCTTAGTGGGAGGATTCTTATAGAGTTTCAACCTATGTCCATTGACCAAGAGTATTCTAATACTATCATTAGTGGGAAGTAATCGAATAGAACCATTGTCAAATATTTGCTGAATTTGATAGGGTCCCAACCATCTGGTTCTCAATTTTCCCTTGAATTGTTGGTACTTAGAATCAAACAACAATGCCCAGTCTCCTACTTTGAATTGCATTTTCGTGATATGTGTGTCATGTCCTTGCTTCCTTTACTCTTGAATTATCTTTGTCTGCTGAAGTACTTCCATCCTTAATTCATCTAAATCATTAAGTTGAAGAATTATTTCTTTCCGAGTTGCATTCAACTCAATTCCCACCTTAACTGTTGTCCTCAATGTCTGAAGTTCAAAATTTATAGGCAACAAGGGATTTTTCCCATAGACTAATTCATATGGTGAAAACCATGTTGTAGTTTTCCAAGTTGTATTATAAGTCCAGACAACTTTAGGTAGTCTCTTTACCCAATCTTTTCTCCCAACTTCAATTGTTTTGGTAAGGATGTTCTCTAATTCTCTGTTTGTTACTTCAACTTGTCCATTTGACTATGGGTGGTAAGGAGATGACTTCCTATGATTGATTTGGTAATACCTTATGAAATATTGGATCATATTAGACATGAATTGTGGTCCCTGATCTGAAACTATGCTCCTCGGTGCTCCAAACTTTATCATAATTCTATTCCAAAGGAAATCAACAACTACTTCCTTAGTGGCATTTGTCAATGCCTACACTTCTTCCCATTTTGTCACATAGTTAGTACACAAAAGAATATATTCCTTCCCTTGTGAAGGAGGATTAAAGGGACCAACAAAATCTAATCCCCATCTCTCAAATGGTTCAACCACAACTTGAGGTTTAAGAGGCATTTCATCGGTGAAAGTTGGTTGTCCCATCCTTTGACAAGGATCACACCACTTGATATATCTTTTCAAATCCTTGTACATAGATGGCCAATAATAACCAGTGCCAAGTATCTTATGAGCTGTTCTTTTCACTAAATAGTTTCCTCCACTTGGTTCATCATGACATGCTCTAAGGATGTCAAAGATTTCATCCTCTCTCACACACCTATGCAAAACAAAATTAGGACCACATTTAAATAGCATTCCATTTAACCATTTGAATTTTGCACTAGTTTTGATTAACTTCTTTATTTGTTTCTTAGTGAAAGAAGGAGGAAACTTCCCTGTTACAAGATAATTTTCCATATCAGCAAACCATGGTGTACTTGCTGAGATTGCAAACAGTTGTTCATCTAGAAAGTTATCCTTGACTGGATCTTGCTCCCCTGTGGTGGTTAGTCTTGAAAAAAAATCAACTATCACATTAGATTTACCTGGATTGTCCATAATGGTAATATCAAATTATTGCAAAAATAATAACCATATAATTATTCTTCCTCCAACCACTAGTTTGTTCATTAAATACTTAATTTCTAAATGATCTGTGTGTACAAATATCTTGTACCCTGTAATGTAATGTAATGTCTGAATTTATTGATTGAATAAATCACAACAAGAAATTATTTTTCAGTGGTGGTGTAATTCTTTTTAGTGGGAGTAAGATTCTTGCTAAGATAATAAATGGCATACATCTTTCCTTCTTCATCTTTCTATCCCAAAACTGCACCAATGGAATAATTTGAGGCATCTGTTTGGATATGAAATGGATTTTTCCAATTATGTCCTCTCAATATTGGGGCACTTGATTAATTTTTCGTTAATTTATTGAAAAACATGCTAACACTTTTCATCCCAAAGAAATTCATAGTTCTTGGATAGCAAATTAAACATAAGGGCAACAATTTTACTTGAATTTTTCTATAAAGCGCCTATAGTACCCAAAGATGCCCTAGAAATGATTTGATATCTATGGGGTCTAAGGAATAGGTAAATATGAAATGATCCTAATTTTTTTTTGATCCACCTAAATTCCTTTTTATGAAATATGGTGTCCACATAAAATCCCCTCATCCACCATCATCAAACACTTTTCATCAATAATAGACGAGTTGTTGTATTGTTCACATCTTGTTAACATTTTGTCTAGATTTCTTAAATCATCTTCAAATGTATCTCTATGTACGGTGAATTCATCCATAGATACCTCAACACAATCATTTGTTAGATCAACAAAGATTTAAAGTACAACTCTCTGGAAAGTTGTAGGAGCATTGCATAAACCAAATGGTAACACCCTATAGGAAAAGGTTCCCCATGGACATGTAAATGTAGTTGTGTCCTGATATTCGATAAAGCAACTATGATCTTATTGTACCCACTAAAACCATCCAAGAAATAAAAGTATTGTTTACTGAAAGGATATCTAGGACTTGATCTATGAATGGTAAGGGAAAATAATCTCTCATTGTGGCTTTGTTCGGTTCCCTATAGTCAACACATAGTCTCTATTTTTTTTCTTTTTGGGAACAATTACAAGAGGAGATACCTAATTTATATCTGAGATAGGGTAGATAAAACCTACTTGTAGTAGTTTTTCAATTTCTTGTTTGACTATATCCCTTAAAGTCAAGTTAATCCTTCTTTGAGGCTGCCTAACTGGTTTAATGTTTTCAGTATAGATTTGATGAGTGCGATACTCGGGTGAATTCCCTTCATGTCTTTTTAATCCCAAGCAAAATATTTAGAATGATTTTTTAGAACATAAAAAATTTAGCTTCTTCATCATCCTTCAACCAACTGTTAATGTTTAAAGTTTTACCCGGTTGAATTTCAACATGATTGGTTCCAATATGTGATGAACTGATTTGTGGGAAGGGTTTCATTAAAGTATTTAATGGACATGTATGTGGTAATAACATATGGTATGTAGCAGTATCTCCAAAAGTTCCTTGAGACAAAATACTTGGAAAAAGACAAAAATGAGAATTATGATACTTATCTCTTTGCAGGCCAAATTCTTCATCACTGCCACTTTCCAGAAATTCTTCACCACTTCCTGATGTACTTGAAACTGAAGCTACTGATTCATCCTCTCCCCACGAGAAATCTCATTCCTCCGGAGTGAAATTATTTCCAATCAAAGAGAACTTCTATAGTCGTGGTTCTAGTAACTAAATGTGGTGATTCCTAACTATAGCTACAGGTTCTAGAACTAAGTTTGCAGGTTCCAGAACTATTTCTTATTGCTTCGAGGACAGTTGGTGCTCATCTAATGGTTAATTAATAATCTCTTCTACTTCTCTTACATGATCGTGTAATGTGATCATAGCCAAAGAAGACAAATTTTACTTAATAGTTTCAGGAGAATCAACCCAAAATTGTTCATGATTGTTAGTAAAAGGTCATGCCATTCGAGATTATCATATCACCTGACCTACAATCAATTAAAGCAACAAATATAGCTAACCATGGTCTACCCAAAATAATGGGATAACCCAATGTTTACCTTTTGGCTGCAGATAAGGAAGTCAACTGGATATTCCCATGACTCCACCATAACCGCCATGTCTTCATAATTCCTTCCGGTTTTGCTACTGGATCGGTTTGCCATCTACAATATGGTATTAGTAGGTTGTTTACCCATTAATGGTAATGTTTTCGAGTATCCACCGTCATTACATCGATAGTTGCTCCCAAATCTACCTAAACATTATGTACATCCTTATTTCCTATAGAGATAGAAACAACAGGGCTTCCAGGATCTCCATATTTGGGAAGAAGTAAAAGTTTTCCTGCTAGTAAATGAGCAAGTTCCATATCTACTTTGATAGTCATGGGGTACTGTTTCTTCCTTCCAATATTTTTTCAGACATAACATTTGATTAATTTGTTCAATTCTAGAATGTCTTTAATTGCTTGTAACAATGGTATTTCAATATTCAATTTCCTTAATTCCTATACCAATTCAAACTCCTTGATTTATATATCTTCTTTAAATCTCTCTAGAAATGGAGTCTCAGTAGTGTTGCTATCTGGCTCTTTTTCTTTCTATATCCTCTTTTGGAACAATAGTACTAGGAATTTCATTTTCTTTTGTCATTTCAATGATTATAAGGGGTGGACTGTTAATGATTTTCCCAGATCTAGTTTGAATATCCTTACAATCCATAGCATGTAAATCAACTGATTTTTCTGGTTCTATTCCATAAACAAGAGTTGTTTGTTTGTTTCTTGGATTTACTATTGGTTGTGCTAGCATTTGTGTTTGGACTACATTCTCAGTTTGTGAATTTTGTGCAAGGGATCCCATGATGGCTTGTTGATTCTGATTTGGATATGTTCTTCCTTGAGCATAATTACTAGGGTTCCATCTAGGTTTTGACCAAGCATAAGGATTTCCTTGACCATCCCATGGTTGTTGATGTCCCTGAGCATACAAAGCTTGATTTTACAAATCTTGAGGGTTCCAGTTGGTTGAGGTACCCAAGGTGGTTGCCCCTAATTTTTGGTCTTGATTGAGTAACCCATGGCATCATCCATGGATTGGGAATTGATTTTGGCATAAAATGCCCTTGGTTAGGTTGTCTCTGAACAAAATTTAATTCTTCTATTGTAGATGGGACACTTTGGTTTGTTTAAGATAATTCTTAATAATGAAAGTAAAGAAAAATATCAATATCACGTTATTTAGATTCACATATAAGACACATTTATATTTTATCAAAAGGATAGTCTCTTAGTGCATGTTTCTTCCTGCATATAGGACAATACATAGCAAATGGTTCACTTTTGGCATTTAATTTAGCTTGTAAACCATCCATAGTAGAGGTTAATTACACTAAATTGTTTGTTTTAAAGTCTGCTAAGTCATCCATTAATTTTTCATATTTGGATTCATACTTTTCATTGATTTTCCTTTTCTAGGTCCACCTCTCATTCGGAATAGATTCGACAAATCTCCTTAATTTCATTCATTCTTAATTGATCAATGTCTCCACCTCCTATCAAGTAAGGACTTCCCTAGATTCGTCATCAAAACCTTTTTAAAAAAATGGTTTTACCTAACTCCTCTTCAAGCACAAATCCACATCTTTTGCTAACAAAGAGGAATTTGTCTAAATAGTCTTTTGTGTTTTCATCTTCCTCCTACTTGATTTTGAAGAATTCTTCCTTCCTATTTCTTACTCTCTGACAATAATCTTGGTATTTGTCTAGGAAGGCGGTCTCCATTTGTGCCCAAGTGCTAATAGAGATGGATGGTAATCCCATGAACCACCTCATTGATGCATCCTTCAAAGTGGATGGAAACAACTTGAGTTTTTGATTATCTATTTTATAGTCATAGGTTTGACATACTACCTTGAACTCAAACAAAAATTGGTCAGGATCTTCAAATGACATCCCTCTAAATGTGGGTAAATGTGCAGGTGAGATATTTTTCATTGATGTATCATCATCTCCCAATTGGATTGGATAAGTAAAGGTCCTATCAGGTACTCTCTTAGATTCTTGTGCCATTTTAAAAATAGTTTTTAAATTTTCCTCCCAATCAATGTGGTAAGCGGTATGCCTTGGGGAAGGTAAAAAGTTAGGAGTAGGAGGTTGACTACTCAATTGAGAATCAAAACTCACCTTAAATAGATCTTGAGCAATAAGCCTTCTCCTAGAAGTTCCACTTCCTTTAGGTGACTGATCTAAGAATTCCAAAGGTGGCAATTCTATTTCTTGTCTGACAGGGGATGATGGTGCCTCCAATTCTTGATCAATTTCCTTACTTTGACTAGAGGATGTTATGAATTCTTGTGAAGATGTTTTTGGGAGGAATCTACCCTGTGAGTCTCTTGGTCTACTCATATATTTTATGATATAGTAGGGAAGATCCTTCAACTACTAGATGTATGATTTGTTGCTCTTGCTAACACTTAATTAGAAGGTTCCAACTAGTGTTCCCTGGAAATGGTGCCAAAATGATGGGTGTCATTATTCCCTTCATTTAATCAACTTCTTGTTGATGTCATATCAAACTAGGGGTGTGTCTAAATCTATATGCAACAAGAGTAATCTTATCAATCTAGTAGTTGACTATAGTTATTTTTGTATTTTCTAGGGGATCTTTTCAATGTCTTAAGGAATTCTTGGTAAAACCTTATTTAAATCATACTATGAAAACTTTTTGAAAGTAAACACACTGAAAGCTTTGCTGAAAGGAAACACACTGTGTACGAATGGAAATAAACACACTTGCTTCTGAAAGTAAACACACTTGCTTTTGGAAATAAACACACTTAATTTAGAATGCTTGAAAACAATTACAAGAAATATAAGAATCTATCTAAACACCTACAGGAACAAGTATGCAACAGAGTTTAACTAGAAGAATTAAAACAATACAAAATTAATAGATCTAAGCTATTTGTTGAAGAAATATAAATACCAAATAAATGAATATCTTGGTCCTTGGGGGAGTGGGCCCTTGCTCCTCCTCGAATCAGGATTTAACAACTCAGAATTCTCTCAAATAAGAATGGCTATTTTATTGATAAAACATTTGGTATTACAAAACATACTAGATCTGAGTACTTAGTATATATTTCTCTTCTCTGTTCTATATATATTTCATATCATATTCTATCTATTATATTTCTATCAACTGCAGTCTACTTTTATATACATTTTACATTAACAACTATCTCAATAACTCGATGAAATTGAATCATGCCCGAATAGATCTTGAGTTAGATTGTGGTGATGACATAGCTTTGTAAGATAACTATCCTTGGATCTATGTTCAGAAATATTCTCATCCTTTCCTGATTGAAAGGGTCGTAGATGCAAAATCTTTGGATGTGGTTAGAATAGATAACTCCCATTGGTTCCAGAACTTCAGAGAAGTTCCAAAACCATAGGAAATCATTAAGGATCAAAACCATGAGAGTTCCGGAGCTATACCCAAGAGTTCTAGAACTAAGTCCAAAAATTCTAGAACTAAATGATGACTGTGTGATGGAGTTTCATAACTATCTTAGAAGTTTTGGAACTAAGATGTGTGGGAAAAATGTTACCAAAAACATACTGAATTCTTCCTACTTCATTTCCTCGACTGATTAGACTTGCTTTATTACAAAATTGAATTTCAAACACACACATTGTCAGGAATTTAAGATCTTTTAAACATTAGAATCAAAATCAATCAAAAGATAGACAATTACATCCTAACTCATATCATATCAACTAAAAGTCACAAAATGTAATCAAACTTATTAAAAAGGAGAGTAGAAGATGAGATCACATATTATACATTAATCAGACATATTATGGCCTCATCAAAGACCTTGAGGAGATTACCTATTAGGATAAGGCCGTGTGATGAATCATGTTTGATCAAATATTCAGATGCATTTGATAAAAATTTTACTTACTACTTGAGGGAAAAAAACCCTACTAATTTGAGGCATGTATTCACCATGGCCCTACAAATTTAGAATAATATCAAGACAATTGGAAAGCCTCTAAAAAGGGAGGGTGTAAAACTAATTAACCTAGAAAAACATCAGAAAAATAAGGCTTCGATTTGGAGGAAGTTGTGAAAACTTTGGCGGGGGTTGTCAAAGAAATATCATACAAATTAGCACAGGAAAAAAGCGGGGATTAGGCAGATCTCACAAGGTCAACACAAGCAACAAGGCTAAGACAAATTCACAAATCACCAAAGATCTAATGATGGATGCAAGGGACCTATTAGATCTACAAATAGATAGTCTATGCTTCATGAGAATAGAGCTATGCCTGATCCTCTCAATGTCAAAGTTGCTACTATTGAGGAAGAAAATGTGATTGACTTGTGTGACATGTGTTTTATGCCTCATTCCCAATGTGTTCAAGAGAAAGAAGTTGAAGAAGCAGTAGATGATGAAATTGATGATGATGCCTGCATGATGGAGATCCCTACAAGGTCACCAAGGGAAGAAACTTAAAATGAGGTAATAAGTGATAGAATTTCCATTATTTTTGGGATTGCATCCACTAGGTGTATATTCTTCCTCCCTCTCATACTTTAGAAGTAGATACTATACAAGATTTTTAATTGCCCACTAATGATTTTGAATACTTGAGGACATTAATGATTGAAAAGTATGATGGAGGATTTCCTTCAGAAGAATATAGGTAGCTATTAATGAATGTTGTAGTTGTCAAAGAAAAGGAGCACAATACCAGAAGTAAATCTTCCAAGGGGCCACAAGCCAAGTCAAAATTTACATTGCTTACCAAAGAAACCCCAAAGAAAAATACATCTGACAGAGAGCTTCTTTCCCCAAGAAAAACTTGTGTTCCTCCCCATGCCCAAACTGAAAAGAATCCCATTCCATCTGATGAATTTTCCAATCTTTCTCCTAGTGTTGCTTTACCCAAATTTGTTCCATATGACATTGCCCAAGTCTTGAGTCAAATCAAAATTCTTGTGCCAATTTTTGAGCTACTTAGGATCCCTGAGCACAAGAAGAGGGATTTTGAATATTTAGAATTCAAATGGGAAGATATCATACAAGGCGAGAGATGTAAACAAGGTTGAAACTCACCTTCTTGTTGCAGATTTGGAAAATCCACAAGTGTTGGAAGAGCTAGGGGAACCACTAGAGGTTTATTTAGGAACTTCTATGGTTAAGTCCCAGTGAATGTGGATCCATTCTTCACTACCCCGCAGTTATCAAAGACAAGTCATTACATAACTGTATGTTTTATTCTAGAGCTTCATGTAATGTCATGCCTCTTGAGGTCATGAATGAATTAGGTATCAAAGTAACAAAAACATATGGGAAATTCACTTCCATGGAATCTAGAGAGGTGTCAGTGGTGGGATGTGTCAAATATCTAGATGTGTAACTTACATCCTATCCTGGAAGGAAGTTAAAACTTGATGTAGTGATTGTTTACTACCATGCCAAGTGGGGGATGTTGTTGTCAAGAAAATGAGTAGCAGTGTTGGTGGTAGTGCACAAATGGACATGTCTTATGCCACTATCTCCATTGGAGGCAACTTGGTGAAATTACATGGAGAGAAGAATATGTTGTACTTGATTGAAGACCCAAGAAATGCATCTTATGAAGTTTTGTAAGCAGATGTTGATCTTAACAACTTTGTGAGTTTTGTGGATTTCAGGGAGTATGAAATTGTTGAAAACAGAGATCCTAAGTATGCTATTTTTTCTAGGAATTTGGTCTATGATTCAGCCTTGAAAAATGTTAAATAATTTGACCTAAACACAATGGAGGAGCTTAAGAGAAAATGGATGGTTTACAAACTAAACAAAGAAGAAAAGGAGGTATATTTCCAGTTGATGAAAACATATCAGAACCTCTTGGCATGGTCATATCTAGCATAAAATAAATTTGGAAATTTCCCTTGATTTTTTTGAATCAAGGTGGGTATCACCTGTACAGTGTATAGGTTGTTGGTTTGTTTTCTATCTTTTGTGTTTTTGCTCGTTCTGGTCCATGGTGAACTATTTTTGCTAGTTTCTCTATTCATTTTTGGGAGATGGTTCATTTTCTCTACTCGAAAGATAGCTTCTTTTCCTAATGCATATTTTGGAACTTGGACTACCTTTGTTCTTGTGACACGACAAGGAGTTCCCATCCCCGAGTCAGAGCTGATGTTGGTGCTCGTTTTGATCTCTCACCATTTTCCCCTAATTTTCCTCTGTCTGCATGTTCTAAAATATTTTGTCTCTTGATATGGGTGTTTTTAAAGCTTTTACCTCCATTTTGGATGCCTCGAGTTGTTTGAAAAATCCATTTTCATGTTCCTCCTTGAAGAAGTCTCTGATTTTTCCTTGTTTGAAAAATATGCGGGCTTTGCCATTTTTTCCTATTTTTCCTCAACCAAAGAAGCTCAAGAATGATCAATTTATATTTGTATGCCTTTGAAAATACAAATACATGGTAAAAATATGCTCAAAACCATGATTCACCTAGTTTTGTTTCAGAAAATTTTCATCCTTAATGAAAAGTTGGGTTCTGGGCATGAATGGTGAATTTCGTATTTTTGATTATCTAATGGGTTTCTTTTTCTGTCAAGGTTATTCCTCAGCATTCGGTGGTCACGTGGCTTATTTTGGTTGGTCAAGGGATGGCAGATAAACGCTTTAACTTATCACTTTTTTCTTTTTGGAAAAAGGAAAATTTGACCCCGTGGCTCTGCTCAATTCTAATTGGTTCTTTTAGTGCTTGCATGGCTTCCTCTAATTGGATGGGGTGTAAAGGGTTTGTTTTTGAAATTTTTATTGTTGTCTACGTTGGCAAAAAAATTGAACTCACCCCGCGGCCCCACCAGTGCTCGATTAAAGCAAATTTAAGTGGTGGGGAAAAATTTCTTATTTTCACCCCGACGGTGTCCACGTGTTCATTTTTTATTTGATGCATCTCGGCAAGGCACTCCTAAACTTTGTAGAAATTTTTAACCCAAAAATTTTCCAAGTGGAGGAACGACACTCATTTAAAAGTTCACTTTTTGGTTTGGCCTTGGAGTTACGTCGAGAGGACATGTGGAGGATTCTACTACTTTTCCCGACTTACAAAAAAATTTATGTAGCTGGTATAGTTTGGCAGAATAGGGACATGTGGTGAGCCCATGCTCATTCAGGGTCTCCGCTTTGGGAACCATTTTGAAATTACATCAGGAGGACACATGGAGGCTTCCGCTAGGTCTTCCCATACTTAGTCCTTTTTCAAAAGGGTTTTAAGGGGCCCGGGACATGTGGAGAAACTACACATGTTTGAGGACTGGCCCTTGAAGTTTAATTTAAAGAAGTACCATGAGGACACTTGGAGGCCTCCGCTCACTTTACATTTTTCTTGGAATTTTCAATGGCCAAAGGAGACTACCTCGGAGCTTGACACATTACATCTTCCACTTTGAGATTTAAACCTTCAAAAAAATCTTGCCAGTCCATGACACGTGGTGAGCCCATGCTATTTCAAGGTCTCAACTCACCGGGACCATATCAAGATGTGCCATTATGACGTGTGGTACTTTGAAAAGTTAGAGGGCCGGGGAAGCGGACCATCGGAGGTAACTTGGATTTTTTTCCTCTTGTTACAAAAAGGGTTAAAACATCAACATGGCCCACAGGACCCGATAAGAAATGGTCAAAAATTTTCCCGGTCAACGACGACGAGGTGCGTGATCCTCGAAGGAAAATTGGGAAATTTTCCTTTTGAGAAAAAGGGGAGTTAAAAGTAAAAACCAAAGTGTGGTTCCGCTTTGGGACTGCATAAGAGACTAGAAGTGGAAAGGTGGAGCTACGGGGAAATTTTGGAAAATTTTCCCTTTTCCAAAAAAGAGGTGAAATAGCATAATTTGGCCATGGTTCCTCCGGGACACAACTTAAGACACATTTCAGGTTCATTTCTTGAGGGCGAAGGTGCGGGGAAAATGTGAAAATTTTACATATTTCCAAAAGTTTTAAAAGGAAAAGGGGAACCTACGGTGCTCACTCTAAAATGGATCTCCCATGTGGATGGTCCAAATTGAAAATGGAAATCAACAGAAGCTGTGCATCTGTATCTAATTTTTCCACCAGTTTCACTCCAAAGCTCCTAGGGATGCACATTCTTATGATTTTTTTTATCATTTCTTGGAGTATCCTACACGCTAAATGAAGACGAGCATTAATTTGGAGGCTTGGTGTGGTGGGAAGGTTTGAAAATGTCTCTCACCTTTAATATGCAATATGACCGCGATTCGGCCTAATTTTTCTTTCCTTGGCACGTGAAAGACCAGTTAATATCTAGGTTTGATGAAGAAAATATAGGGGCGTCTTTTACCATTAAGACGAGATCTTATTTCGGCTCAATCGATCTTCCACTTTCTTGTCCCAAGTACGCAAGGAACCAGATTTGATAGATTAGGGACAAAAGTGACTGGAGAGTAAAAGGAAGAGTGATCTACTAAGAGAGGTAGTTGAATGTGGGAGAGGCTCAAAGAGATTCTCCCCAAGGACTTGACAATGTTTTATAGATCTCGATTCTCGGGAATCACGATCTAGATCACGGCGAGCACTAGTGCACTCAATTTCTATGGTTTTGGGGGAAAAGGCTTTGTTGTAAAATTTTATGAATACATATGATTTTTCCGTAAAAAGGGTTGGAGGTTAGAGGTTGGAATGCTAGAGTGTTAGGAGTTAGAAACTGATTTCCTAAGAGAAAAGCTTGATAGAGCCCATCTTTTTGAGGGACTGTTTGAGAAACTTGTATATCTCTTTTGTGTTAAACTCAATCGTGTCAAGGTGGTTGCATGAGTGTACAACCATTGACAAGCTCTGAGACTATTCTAGAAAATTTCCCTTACTAATAAGTTTAATCAAATTTGAGTTATTTTGTGTTAACTCTGAGTAATTAGTGTCTGCTTTGTTTTAGAATGTTTACAAATAGTTTTATTCATTCCTATTGTAATCTTACACTCGAATTTTTTATGAAATCACACAGATCTCATCCCCGTGACGGTTTAATGGTATTTGTAATTTAATTTCAAGAAGAGCCTTCATCTTGGATGAGATAAATGATTTAAAATCAATTCACTGTCATTCGTTGATAAAGATTGTCTCAGTAAGTCTTTGGGTGTACCTTAGGCATGGTAAATCATAAAATATAGTGTTTAATTAGGTCCTCTAATTCGAGCCTTCATGTTAGGGTCTGATTTGGGTCTCCATTAAAGCACACCTTCTGTTGAAGGAATGTATTGACTATTCTAAAGCTTTACATTTGTAAAGTTTCTCATTTTTGTAAAGTCCATCCAAAGGTCCAGGTATAATCAACTTTATCCTACATCACCTCCCACCAAATTCATTCAAAAACAATTAATAATACCCATACTACCCCTGTTTGTCATGTGTGTATAAAAATGCAAAATTTTTACTACCAAAACATGTAGAAACAATCAGGTTTTCATTGTCTTTAGTGGCTCAAACCTTTCTTAGAAAATATCTCCATTATGTAGAGTGACAACTCGTGAGAGTTAGGTTTTGTTTGATTGATAATATTTTCTTCAAGGTCTTCTTAATAATTTCACAAGGAAGGACATCTACATCTCCTCCACAAACAACAAGCTACAAAAGGGTTCTCTCACCTTGGTTGAAAGGCACAACCATAAAGTAGTAAGGAAAGATCAAATCCTCTTGAGGGTGCTACCCATTTCTCCACATTTGAGTGACAAAGGGCCAGTTAGATCTCATCCCCAGCTACAAAATGACTCATTATGATCTATCTGTCTCTAAGCTTCCTGCTAAACCTGTGATGTTGCTCAGACTTTGAGGGAGAATCAATTTGGGTGCCAACACGTTGAAAGTGACAAGAGAAGAGAAGTCAAAGACCTATGCAAAGACACTCAAGTAACCTATGAAGAATGAAGATTTGAAAAGGGAGAAGAGATTTATGAAGATCAACAACTTCTTACAAGGAAATAAAAGATGGGAACAAGTTTAGAAGACGAAATCCTTGAAGATATACTCACATGTATAGATTTGAAAATTATTTCTATGGCTATTGCTTTCTATTGTAATAATTTTGGTCATAATGCAATATATTGTAGAATACGGGTGAGAGACAACAATATAAATAAAAAAGGTGTGTATGGATTCTCAAATAGAAATTATAACTCCTTTGCTCCTTTATCGAAGTATGTTGAAGATATTGTTTGTTATAAATGCAATAACTATGGACATAAGGCAATATTTTGTAGAAGTAGTTTTATAGAACCATATAAATCGAACCAAAAGGTAAATAATCTAGAAATAAAGAAGAAAGAAGATACAAAATTTTGGAAACAAAAGAAAGAGGATGATGGGAAAGATAAAGAGAAATATATGCTTGTTCAAACAACATTCCATTCACAGGATGAAGGGCAGTTGTGGTACATTGATGGCGAATGTTCAAGACTTATGACTAGAGATAAAAGTAAGTTAATTTCATTAATGAAAGTAAATGAAGGTATGGTGAAATTCAGTGATAACGCTAAATAAAATGTTGTTGGAAAAGGTACGATGAGTGTTGATAATGGTAAAACAAAAATAGAGAATGTTTTATATATTGATGGATTAAAGCATAATATCTTAAGTGTAAGCCAAATGTGTGATCAAGGACACACACTTAAGTTTTATGTCAAGGGTGTGAGATAAGGAAGGTAGACACGAGAGAGTTAGTAGGAGATGCACATAGAACCACAAATAACATATACATGCTCGGAGAAGCAAAAGGAGAGAAATGTTATCTAAGTCGGATTAAAGAGAGTTGGCTATGGCATAGAATGATGGGGCATATACATTTTGATAATCTTGTGAAAATCAGCATCAAGCGGTCATGTGGGATATGCCTAAGGTAACAAAACCTACAATTACTCTATGCAAGCAATATCAACATGGAAAGCAAACAAGAGCAATGTTTAAAATGAAGGAGTATTCGACCACCAAACCACTAGAGCTGATTCATACATATTTATGTGGACCTACCATAATAGAAAGCATACAAGGTGAGAGTTATTTCATGTTATTCATTGATGACTACACTAGAATGACATGTGTAACCTTTCTAAAATAAAATTTAGAAGAATTTGAGAAGTTCAAAGCTTTCAAGTATTTTGTAGAAAATGAAACCGGATTGAAAATAAAGTGCCTGTGGTCGATCATGGAGGTGAGTTCACCTCAAATGAATTCATTTAATATTGTGAAGATTATGGAATCAAAAGACAATGCTCAATGAAAGGACTCCACAACAAAATTGAGTGGCAGAAAGAAAGAATCGAACCATCTAAGAGATGGCTAGAACCATGTTAAATGAATCTAAGCTATCAGATAGATTTTGGAGAGAAGCGGTAAATACGGTTGTTCATATCTTGAATAGAGGGAAAATTAGAGTTAATCATGACAAAACTCCTTATGAATTGTGGAAAGGAAGACAAACTACTATAAAATATTTCAAATTTTTTGGGAGTAGATGCTTTATTAAAAGAAATGAAGAGAACTTGGGAAAATTCGATTCAAGAGCGGATGAAGGAATTTTTCTTGGCTACTCTATTAAAAGAAAAGCCTACAAATGCTATAACAAAAGACTACAAAATATAGTAGAAAGTGCAAATGTGAGAGTGGATGAAATTGTGAATAAAAAAGCTAAATAACCTATAGAAGATCCCTTAGAAATACCCGAGGTAGTAGAAGAAAAGGAAGAGGAAGAAGATGTTGAAATATTAAGTAAATATGAAAGGTAGAATACCAAAACACCATCTCATTTTGTTAATAAGAATCATGCTAAAATTCAGATCATTGGAAACCTTGACGATTGAGTATAGATAAGAAGAATAATTGTAAGTGCACCAAAACTAGTAAATTTATCCTTATTATCCAAAATAAAGATGAAGAAATTTGCAGGCCACCATGATAAACATTGGATAAAGGCAATGGAGGAAGAGTTAGATCAAATTGAGAAGAATGAAACATGGGAACTTGTACCTAGGCCAAAGGATTAGAATGTGATTAGCACTAAGTGGGTATTCTAAAATAAATTGAATGAAGATGGACAAGTCACTCAAAACAATGCAAGGTTAGTATGTAAAGGGTATGCTCAAGTAGAAGGTATTGATTTTGAAGAAAATTTATCTCATGTTGCTAGATTAGAAGCAATTAGAATGTTTCTTGCTTTTTCAAAGATTCAAGAACTTCAAAGTCTATCAAATGGATGTAAAATCAACATTTCTAAATGGGAAGTTAGAAGAGGAAGTATACATAGAATAACCTGAAGGGTTCCTCAAAAATGAAGATTATGTGTGTAAGTTGAAGAAGGCCTTGTACGGATTAAAACATGCCCCTAGAGCATGGTACTCTAGGCTTGATAAGTATCTAAAAGACCAAGGTTTCAAGAGAGGAATTACTAATAGCAATCTTTACATTAAAATTGAAGGTGAACACCGCTTTATTGTTGTTGTGTATGTAGATGACATAATTTTTGGAGGAGACAATGATGAAATGTCTAAGAAATTTTCCGAAGACATGAAAAAGGAGTTTGAGATGTCCATGTTCGGAGAGTTATCATTTTTCCTTGGATTTTAAATTTCTCAATCTGATAAAGGAATATTTATATTCCAAACCAAGTATGTGAAGGAAATGTTGATGAAATTTGGCATGGAGGAGTGTGCACTGTTACACGCACGTATGACTACCGGGAAAAATTTAAGCAAAGATGATGAATCTCTGAATGTTGATCAAACTCTCTATAGATCAATGATTGGGAGTTCAATATATGTGACAACATCCATGGAAGTAGTGGGTATGGCTACACATTTTCAAGTAGGTCTGAAAGAAACACATGTGCAAGCATGTAAAACGCATATTCCGATATCTAAATGGAACTATGGATTATGGGTTATAGTACCCAAGGGGTAAAGAATTCACATTGGTAGCTTATACGATTGAAATTGGGTAGGATGTGTGGATGATAGAAAAAGTACAAGTAGAGGAGCATTCTCCCTTGGAGACATCCCGATATCTTGGTTAAGTAAAAGTAGAACTTTGTATCCTTATCAATAGTAGAAGCAAAGTATATAGTAGTGGTGTTATGTTGTACTCAAATTTTATGGATGAAGCAAACCTTGAAAGATATCAAATTAGAGTATGATCATCCAATCTCCATATTATGTGATAATACCAGTCATGATAAGTATTTCAAAGAATACAGCTTATGCATTCAAGAACAAAGCATATTACCATAAGATACCACTTCTTAAGAAAGTAGGTGGCGAATAGTAGGTAAAGTTGGAATTTGTTGTTATATCCAAATAGATAAGCAGATATATTCACCAAGCCACTTTCAAAGGAGACATTTGAGTATCTATGGAAGAATTTGGGAGTAATATCCTTTACTTATTTGCATTGAAAACCAAGAGAAACATTGGTTGAGGGGGAGCTAAACATTGCAATATTCAGCTCCTAGATTGACCCTTTTCCATTGATGTCAAAGGGGAGAATGACAATAAGGGAAGTCACAAAGAAGGGGGTCAAGAAAAGAAGAATTTTTTTGGAAGGTTGCCATCAATGACAAAGGGGGAGATTGTTGGAAATTTTGTCATTGATGTCAAAGGCTTAATCATTGATGTATTTGGTTAAGGGAATCATGTAATGTGGTTGATGGAACTGTTGGTGGATTTTGACAAAAATGGTAGAAAGTAATGGAAATAACCGTATAGTATAGAAGGGAATTTCGGTGCTCAAAATCATCTCGCCCCATTTTTCCATTAAAAATATATCAATTTATGGTCTCTATCACATTTTATCTTACCGTATTGTGCCTAAAAAGTCTCCACCTCCATTTTTTTTCCGTAATCAGTCCTTTCCTAGACCGAGGATCACATATAGATCCAAAAAATTTCCTCATTTCTCTAAACTCAAGCTATCCCATTCATTCCATTTTCCATAGTTGGGATTTGTTGTCCTTGTCATTTTTTCCTAAATACTTAAAGAAAAATGAATGGATGTAGCTCGAAGGAATGTATTTGAGCCTTGTAACATTTCTAAATTCTCCGTCCTTGGAGAAAATTTCATCTTTGGGCTCAAATGGTCATTTTCCGCATTTTACGGTTTGATGGGTGTTTCTCCTGGTCAAATTTACATCCTTACATCAACAGGAAACATGGCCTCTTTTGGTTGGACGTGGCTCGGCAAGGTACTTCAAAATTTTATGAATTGCCTCAACTTAAAAAACCTGTCTACATGGAAGAACGATGCTCATTTGAAGATTTGCTTTTTGGTTGGCCTTGGAGTGCGCCAGGAAGACACGTGGAGGTTTGCTTTTCTACTTTTCCCAGGACTTAGAAATTTTTTTATGTACAAATGGTATAGTTTGGTAGAATAGGGACACATAGTGAGCCCGCTCATTTAGGGTCTCTGCTCTTGGGCACCATTTTTAAATTACACCATGAAGACATGTGGAGGCTTCCCGGGTCTTCCCATACTTAGTATTTTTTCAAAAGGTTTTGAGAGGCCTAGGACACGTGGAGGGACCGGAAATGTTTGAGGATTGGCCCTTGAATTTCATTTTAAAGAAGTGTCAGGAAGACACTTGGAGGCCTCTTCTCACTTTACATTTTTCTTGGACTTTTCAACGGCCAAAGGAGATCACATCAGACCCTGACACATGGCACCTTCCTAAGCTTTAAGCCTTCAAACAAATTTTTCAGCTAGGACACGTGGTGAGTCCGCACTCATTTGAAGGTATCAACTTTTGGGACCATCTCAAAAGCTACGCCATTGTGATGCGTGGTAGTTTGAAAAGTCAAAGGGGTGGGGAAGTGGACCATCGAGGCAACTTAGATTTTTGTCTCTTGTCATCAAAGGATTAAAACATCAAAATGGCCCGCAGTCTAACAAAGGATAAGTCAAAATTTGATGGGAAGGTCAATGGCAAACTTTTAGCGGAAATTTGGAAAATTTTCATTTTGTGGAGAAAGGAGTTAAAAGTGTAAAATGAAGTGTGCTTACGCTGGGACCCACATCAAAACTAAACAAAAAAGGGTGGAGCTACGGGGAAACATGGAAAATTTTCCCTTTTCTAAAAGGAGGTGAAATAGTATAATTTATCCACATTTCCTTTGGTACCCATCTTAGGACATGTGCTAGGCTCATTTCTCAAGGGCAGAGTAGATGCAGAAAAAAGTGAAAAACTTAAATTTTTCCAAAAAATTGTAAAAGGAAAAAGGAACTTGCATGCCCATTTTAAATTGGATCTCCCACATGGATGGTCCAAATTCAAAATAGAAAGATCGATGACAATTACATCTGTATCTTATTTTCTACCATTTTACTTTAAATATCCTTGGGATGTGTATTCTTATGGTTTTTTTATCATTTCTTGGAGTCTCCTACACGCCAAATGAAGAGGAACATTAATCTGGTATCCTGTTTGGTGGGGAAGGTCTATAAATGTCTCTCACCATTAAATATGGAAATCGACTATCGGATTTGACCTTATTTTCCTTTCATTAGAACGCAAAAGACCTCGTTGATATCTTGGTTTGGTGAGGAAAATCTGGGTACATATTTTTACCATTAAGATGAGATCTCGACCTCTGGGGCTCAATCTAATCTTCATTTTTTTCTTCCCGAGCATGAAAAGAAATAGATTTGACATATTAGGGGTAGAAATGGTTGGTGAGTAGAGGGAAAAGTGATCTACCGAAGAAGGAAGTTGAATGCGGGAGATGTTTGAAGAGATCTACCCCCTGAGCACCTGACAAATTTTTACAGATTTGATTCTGTGAATCACAATCGAGATCATGGCAAGCATTGGTAAACTCAATGTTTGGATTTTTGGGGGAATATTTGTTGTAAAATATTATAAATTGTATGAATTTGTCATGCAAATGGTTGGAATGTTGGAGTGTTAGAGGTCGGGACTAATTTTCTAAGAGAAAATCTTGATAGAACCCATCCTTTTGAGAAATCATCTAAAGAAACTTGTTTATCTCCTTTGTGTTAAATTTGATCATGTCAAGGTGGTTGCGAGTGTACAACCATTGACAAGCTCTGAGATTGTTCTAGAAACTTTCCCCTGTTGATAAATTTAATCAAACTTGAGTTAATCTGCATTATTTTTGGGAAAAATTTGTGTTTTCTTCATTCCTTAATGTCTACAAGTAGTTTTCTTGTTCACATTGCAATCTTACGTTGAAATATTTATGAAACACACAAGATCTTATCCTTGTGATAGTTTGGTGGAATTTGCAATTTCATTTATCAGAAGAGCTTTCATTTGATATTGAAATAAACAAATTTTAAATCACTGTGACTCCTAGCATGATTATAAGATTGTTTGTTAGCCTTTGAGGGTATCTTAGGCATGATGAAATAGAGTTTGATAATTGTTAAGTTTTCCAATTTGAGCCTTCATTTTGGATCCTTGAAGTTTGTGTGAAAAGTGCTGATCTGGGCCTCCATTGAAGCACATATTCTGGTTAAAGGAACATCCTAGCTATCCCAAAGCATTTTGTTGTTTAAGATCTCCATTTTTGTAAAATTTCTCAAGAATCTGGTGAATCAACTTCATTTCTACCTCACCTCCCACCAAAAAATCATTTAAAAATAACTAATCATACCCATACTACCCTTGTTTGTCATGTTTGTATACAAATGCATAATTTTACTACCAAAACATGTAGAAACAATTAGGTTTTCATTGTCTTTAGTGACCTAAACCTTGTTTAGAAAATATATCCATTATCTAGAGTGACAACTCGTGAGAGTTAGATTTTGTTGCATTGATCATATTTTCTTCAAGGTCTTCTTAATAATTTCACAAGGAAGGATATCTCCATCTCCTCCAAAAACAACAGGATACAAAAAGGGTCCTCTCACCTTCGTTGAAAGGCACAACCATAAATTAGTGAGGATAGGTCAAATCCTCTTGAGGGTGCTACCCATTTCTCCACATCTGAGTGACAAAGAGTAAACTACATTTTATCCTGGCTACAAAATGACACACTACATGATCTATTTGTCTCTAAGCTTCCTACCACACCTGTGATGTTGCTCAGACTTCCTGAGGGAGAATCAATTTGGGTACTAACACCCGATTGGATCCATTATCGGGATGTAGTGATCATAGTTCATATTCAGACCCTATTAAACACTTCTTATATGCTCCAAATGCTAGTACATTATTTCAAGCATCATTATGTGTTCATGCTGTAAGAATTTTTCAAAGTTACAAATGTTTTGTGTAATTCTCCAGTTTCTATAGTTATTGCACTAGGTTTCATTGATAAATCTGGGTGAAGAAAAGTTAGATCATCCCATTTCCAGTTTCTAGTATTGATGACAGACATTTGTGAGATCATATTTTAGTGCATTTGCATAACTAAGGTGGAAATCCTTAGTGGCGAATCCTTATTGATTTGATTCTTGAAGTACGTGTCTTAACTTGTGTCAAGTGAGATTTGTTACTAATATTTGTAAAGCTGGAAGGAAGAACATATTTCTTTGTTAGGGATCCTGCTAGGACATTATTTCCGAGCTAGGAAAAAAAAATTCAAAAGGAAGAAAATCCTGAAGAGTTGTTGGAGATTAGCAGATTAAGAAAAAGGATCTCTATTGATGAAAGTTATCAACCTAACATTGAAGACTACCATTCAAGTGCTTCTAAATCAGGTAGCCTCTTTGTGGAATTTAATTATCCAACTAGAGAGTGGCCATCGTTTGAATTTGAAAAGTTTTCTTCTCATTCTACTTCTACTCTGTCTTTTCAAAAGTTTATAGGGTTTTCCAAGAAACAAGGCCTTTAGGGGATATCCATTTTGAAAGTTATACTCATGTGTTTCAAATATCCTCTACCCCTTATTAATTTTTCTCCCCTCCAGGTCACCTCCTCAAAACAACATGGCCTAGCCCCCACCAAGACCTCATTTTGTTGTAAACACCTTTGGTCCTATAAATTTTACAAGGATGGTGGTTATCTAAATGCGCCCCAGGATGTAAGAAATAGATTACCAAAGTTCCAAGGAAACAACGCTATAACTAGTGATCAACATCTAAATATTTTTATCAATATGATGGAAGACTTTGAGATTGAACATGAAGATGTATATATCAAATTGTTTATCCATACTTTAGAAGAAGATGCAAGGGACTGGTATAAAGCTTTTCTAGATAATTCCATTGATTCTTGGATAGAGATAAACAATGCATTTAGATTGCAGTATGGTGATAGAAGTTACCCTAGGTTTCTTCTATCAGAATTTAAAAACATGAAGAAGAATCCTAATGAGTTTGAACATGATTTCAACACAAGGTTTAACAAGACCTTGAGGAGATTTTCTATTAGCTTAAGGCCATGTGATGAATCATGTTTGATCAAATATTTAGATGCATTTGATAAAAAAATTTGCTTACTACTTGAGGGACAAAAACCCTACTAATTTGAGGCAGGCCTTCACCATGGCTCTGCAAATAGAGAACAACATCAAGGCAATTGGAAAGCCTCCAAAAAGGGAGGGTGTAAAACTAATTAACCTGAAAAAGCCTCAAACAAGTAAGGTTGCTGATTTGGAGGAAGTTATGAAAACTTTGGTAGGGGCTGTAAAAAATATCATACAAATTATCCCAGGTAGAAAAAGGAATTGGGTAGAGTTCACAAGGTCAACACAAGCAACAAGGCCAAGACAGGTTTACAAATCATCATAGAAATGATCAGAGATCTGATGACAGAGGCAAGGGACTTGTTGGATTTGGAAATAAACAGTCCTAGGCCAGGAAAATAGAATGGTTCCTGATCCTTTGGCTTCCAGAGTTGTTGTTGTGGAGGAGACAGATGTCATTGATTGGTGTGATAGATGTTTCATGCCCCATGCTCCATGTGACAAAGATCAAGAGGAAGAAGAAGAATATGACGATGATAATGATGATGATGTTTGCATGATGGGTTGCTCCACGAGCTCACAACAAG
The DNA here is from genome assembly GCA_018340775.1 of Taxus wallichiana var. yunnanensis. Lineage (NCBI taxonomy): Eukaryota > Viridiplantae > Streptophyta > Pinopsida > Cupressales > Taxaceae > Taxus > Taxus wallichiana. The sequence continues at coordinate 72,553,542 of CM031237.1, read as the reverse complement.
TGGCAACTTCCACTGAGGTAATAAGTGCTATAACTATTGCTGATTTTGGGATTACATCCACCAGGTACCTATGCTTCCTCCCTCTCATACTTTAGAAGTAGATATTGTACAAGATTTTTAATTTCCCAATAATGACTTTGAATATTTAAGATATTTAATGATAAAGAAGTATGATGGAGGTATCCCATCTAAGGAGGACAGGAAGTTGTTGATGAATGCTATTATTTCCCAAGAGAAGGAGTATAACACAAGAAGTAGGGTTGTCAAAGGTACAGGGCCTCAAGCCAAGCAAAAATTCCTTTTCTTTCTAATATTCCTAAAGAGGCTCTTAGAAAGATGCATCTGCCAAGGGCCTTGTTGTCCCAAAAAAATCATACCCCTCCTCATACCCAAGTCATCAAAAATATTATGCCATCTAATGAGCGTGTCAACCTTCCTTCTAATGCTACCTTACCAAATTTTGTCCCTTATGATATTACCCAAGTCTTGAGTCGATCAATATATCAGTTCTAATTATTGAGTTTCTTAGGATTCCAGAGCACAAGAAGATGACATTGGATTATTTTGGATTGAAATAAGAAGACTTGCCCTAGGTAGAAATATAAACATTGTGGAGACTCCACCAAGTCATTGAAGAATTAGAGACACCACTAGTGTTAGAGGAACTAGGTGAACCACCTGAGGTTTATTTAGGGACATCCTTGGTTGAGTATCAGTTAAATGTGGATCCATTCTTCACCACTCTGATCATTAAAGATAGATTGTTACACAACTGTATGTTTGACTCAAGGGCATCATTTAATGTTATTCCTCTAGTGGTCATGAATGAGCTAGATATCAAAGTAACAATAGAATATGGGAAATGTACTGCTATGGACTCCAGAGAAGTGCTAGTGGTGGGATGTGTGAAAGGTCTGGTGGTGCAGCTTGCATCTTACCCAGGTAAAAACATGAAGCTTGATGTTGTTGTTGTTGATTGCCCAACCAAATGGGGTATGTTGTTATCTAGAAAATGGACTACAAGTGTTGGTGGGAGTGTTCAAATGGACATGTCCTATGCTACCATCCCAATTGAGGGCAGCCTTGTTAGGTTATATGGAGAAAAGAATATGTTACACATTCTTGAAGATCCCAACAATGCATCTTATGAATTATTATACACAAGTGTTGATGCTGATAACTTTGTAGGAATTGCTGATGGAAAAGAGCACAAGATTGAAGAATGCAAGTGTCTTGAACATGCAGATTTTCCTTGGACTTTATTATTTGATGAAAATTCCTCCAAATTTGGAAATGGTGTTGGTGTTGTCCTGATCTCTCCAGTGCTAGGAAGAGTTTGTCTTTTCCTTCAAACTCAACTTTGATTTCACTAACAACATTGTTGAGTGTGAGGAACTATTGTTAGGTCTAAGGATTGCATGAAAATATGGTGTTAAAGACATCATTATCAAGGGAGATTCATAATTAATTGTAAAGCAAGTTAGAAAACTTTACGCCATAAAAATAAGTGAATGAAACAATACAAGCATGTAGTTTGGGATTTCATTGAGATGTTTGATTCATTCAACATTGTGCATCATGATAGGAAGTTCAATGATTTGGAAGAAAATCTTGTAGTATTGGGATCTTAGTTTGATAATTTTGCAATGTCCCCACATTATGAATATGATGTTGAAGTATTGACAAGGCCATATGTCCTTGACAAAATTAAGCATTGGCAAGTTTTTGATGATGATGCTTAAGTCTGAATATTTCTATATAAAAAGGGGAGTTTCTGATCAAAATATTGATTGGGAGCCAATGGTGTGCGTAGCAGAGGGTGAAGAAACCTTTTTTGGCAAAGGCATCATCTAACTAAAGACTAATACCATTCCTAGAGGGTTGGTTTCTCTTGAATCCAACTTTGATAATGTTGATTGCATTATTAATAGATGCATAGCATTCTCAAGGGATATTGAGGAGCATGACCTTGGCACAAACAAGAAACCAAAGAAGATCTGGTTGGGAAGCAATCTCAGCAAGGAGGAAAAACAGTCTTATGTCCAATTGCTAAAAAAGTATCAAGATTGCATGGCTTAGACTTATTTTGAACTAAAGGCATACAGAGAGGATCTGTTTTCAACATGATATTCCCTTGGAATCTAATGCAAAACCATTTAGGAAGAAACAGAGGCCAATCAATCCACTCGTATCTCTTAAAATGCAAGAGGAATTGAAGAAACTAAGGGGTGGAGGAATTATTCAGCCTACAAGGTATTCTTCTTGGGTTGCAAACCTAGTACCGTAGAAAGAAGAATGGTGACATCGGCTATGAATGTGACTTCATAAATCTGAACAGAGCATCAATGAAGAATATTTATCCTTTACCAAACATGGAAAACATGTTACAGTTAGTGACATGTTCTGAGCTTCTATCTACCCTAGATGGTTTCTCTGGTTATAACCAAGTTGTTGTAAAGGAATTAGAAAGAATTAAGATAGCCTTTACCACCCTTGGAACATATGTATATGTCAGGATGCCCTTTAGACGATGAATGCCGGAGTAACCTTTCAAAGAGCAATGGATGTTGCTTTTTCTAGTTACATCAATGTTTTTATAATTGTCTACCAAGATGATGTAACTGTGTTCTCCGAAAAGAGAGGTGACCACTTGCAAAACTTGGAGAAATGTTGATAAGGTGTAGAGAATATGGAATTTCAATAAATCCAAAGAAGTTCCATTTCGGAGTACAGAGGCTAAATTTCTTGGTCACATCATGTGTCACAAGAAGGGGTAGTGATTGATCCGGAAAGGGTAGAGGCCATCAGCAAGGTCCCAATTCCAAGAACCAAAAAGGGGATTTAGTTCTTTGGGAAGATAAAATTTATCAGGAGATTCATATCAAATTTTTTTGAGTTGACAATTCCAATCACTGGCATGCTTTGAAAAGGACCTATCCATCAAATGGGAGGAGGATGCCATTCAAGCTTTCATGGGATCAAGGAGGCATTAAAGCACGCCTTGGTTTTAGCAGCCCCAAATTATAAGAAGCCTTTCCAACTATTTTCTTTTTCTTCGAGAGAACACTATTGCATCTGTCTTGTTGCTGAAAAGATGATGAAGGTGTTGAGAGGCCAATTGCCTTCTTTGGTAAGGCATTACAGGGGGGATGAGATGAAATACACTATTATGGAGAAACAATCAGTTTCCTTCCGTGAAATCAACAAAGGTTTTCAGGCCTTACATTATGAGTTCTAAAAGTGTTTCTTATGTTCCCACACCATGGTCAAAGACATCATCTTATCGTAGATGGATTTCTCAAGCAAATGATGCCGATGGGTGAACAAGTTGCAAGAAAATGACATGGATATCCAAACCATGAAGTTGATGAGATGTTTGGGCTTTGCTAAGCTTATGGATAAGAGAAACTTGCAAACTATTGAGGTGAATGAGGTAGAAGAAGGAAGGGTAGATGTTTTTGAAAAATTGATGAGTTCTGAGTGGTACAAGGATGTGATTTTTTATCTCAGACATTTATACTACCCCGAGTATTTGAGTAAGAACCAAAAGAGGGAACTTAAGTTGGCTTCCTAGAAATATGTCATTACTGATTATGGGTTAGCTTGGAAGAACCCTGAGGGAGTCCTCTTAAGGTGCATTACTGAAGATGAAGCCCCCAAGATAATTGTTGATCACCATGGAGGATTTTTTGGGGGGCATTTTGTTGGAAGAGTCACACCACACAAGATCATTAGGGTTGGTTATTGGTGGCCAACTCTCTTCAAGGATGCAACTATTTTGGTTAGAAGATGTGAGAGTTGTCAGACTTTTCTCGGAAGACCGAAAGCTTCAGGATCCCTACCTTTGCAGCCTCTATATAATTGAAGCCCCATTCAAGTAATGGGGAATGAATTTGATTGGTGAGATTTCATACCCTTCAAGTGCTGGCCATAAGTGGATTCTTGTAGCCACTAATTACTTCACCAAGTTGGTGGAGGCAATCTCCACAAAAAGGCAACACACCAAATTGTCATGGATTTTATGTTGAACCATATCATCTGCAGGTTTGGGGTGCAGTCAAAATTGTTGCTGAAAATTCCATGAGCTTGAGCTAAACCCTTGGTGGAAATGTGTAAAGAATATGGGATCAATTTGACATATGATTCTAATTACAATCCCAAGGAAATGGGAAAGATGAGTCCAGAATAAAATTTTGCTAAAGATTATCGGAAGAACCTTAGAGCTGAACAAGAAAAATGGGGTCGAAAGTAGTTGAAGTTTTCTATCGGGATGATAGAATTACTTGTTAAAATAGCCACTAGAAAGAGTCCATTTGAGTTGGTGTATGAAACTCAGCCCCGCTACCCCCGCATATATGTAATTATTCTCATATCAGCTTCATTCAACAACCGGAAGATAAAGAAGTATGTCCATATGATGCCCGCATTAAGCATTTCTTGGATTGATTCCCTAGAATCAAGGTGAGCATCATCTCAGTATAGTGTATAGTTTGTTGGTTTGTTCTCTATCTTTTGTGTTCTTGATCGTTCGCCCTAGTGGTCTAGTTTTGCTGGTTTCTTGGTTCATTTTTGGGGGATAGTTCTGGTTTTACTCTTCAAGCTGAATCCTTTTTACCTAATGGATATTTTTACTTAGTCTACCTTTCTTGTTATGGCACTCATGGGGAGTTATCATCCCTAAGTCGGAGCCAATATTGGTGCTCAAAATAGTCTTGCCCCATTTTTCCATTAAAAATCTATCAATTTATGGTCTCTGTCACATTTTATCTTCCCGTATTATGCCTGAAAAGTCTCCACCTTCCTTTTTTCTCGTAATTAGTCCTTTCTTGGACCGAGGATCACGTATAGATCCAAAATTGTTTCCTCATTTCTTTGTTCATCTGAAAAGGTTTGTATTTGGGTGTAATAACTTGGGTTGTCCCATTCTTTCCATTTTCCATAGTCAATATTTTCTTTCCTTGTGTTTTTTTCCTAAATACTTGAATAAAAATGAATGGATGTAGCTCAGAGGAATGTATTTGAGCCTTGTAACATTTCTAAATTCTCCGTCCTTCGAGAAAAATTATCTCCTGAATCAACTATTCATTTTTCCTACATTTTACAATTTGATGGGTGTTTCTCCCAGCTTAAATTTACATCCTTGCATCAACGAAATGTGGCCTCTTTTGGTTAGACACGCCCCATGGTACTTAAAAATTTATGAATCACCTCAACTTAAAAACCCGTCTATGTGGAAGAACAACGCTCATTTGAAGGTTTGCTTTTTTTGGTTAACCTTGGAGTTACGCTTGGAGAGACACGTGGAGGTTTCTCTACTTTTCCCGAGTTAGACAAATTTTTATGCAATTGGTATAGTTTGGCGGAATAGGGACATGGTTAGCCTACACTCATTCAAGGTCTCTGCTCTTGGGCACCATTTTTAAATTGCGCCATGAAGACATGTGGAGGCTTTCACCGGGTCTTCCCATACTTAGTATTTTTTCAATAGGTTTTGAGAGGCCTGGGACAGTGGAGGGAATGCACATGTTTACGGATCGGCCCTTGAATTTTATTTTAAAGAAGCACTAGGAGGACACTTCGAGGCCTTCGCTCACTTTGCATTTTGTGTGGAATTTTCCATGGCCAAAGGAGATCGCTTTAGGCCCCGACACATGGCACCTTCCACTTTGAGCTTTCACCTTCAAACAATTTTTTTCGGGCAGACACATGATGAGCCCATGCTCATTCAAGGTCTCAAATTTTAGGGACCATCTCAAGATGCGTCATTGTGATGCATGGCAGTTTGAAAAGTCAAAGGGCGGGGAAGCGGACCATCAGAGGTAACTTGGATTTTTGCCTCTTGTCATCAAGAGGATTAAAACATAAAAATGGCTTGCAGCCCGACAAAGGATAAATTAAAATTTGATGGGAAGGCCAACGACAGAGGTGTGGACTTTCGGGGGAAATTTGGAAAATTTTCATTTTGTGGAGAAAAGAGTTAAAAGTGTAAAATGAAGCGTGGTTCCACTAGGGCCTATGTTAGAAACTAAAAGCAGAAGGGTGGAGCTATGGGGGAAACATGGAAAATTTTCCTTTTCCAAAAAGGAGATGAAATAGTAGAATTTAGCTGCGTTTCCTTTGGGACAAACCTTAGGACACGTGTTAAAATCATTTCTCAAGGGTGGAGATGCAGAGCAAAAGTGAAAAATTTACATTTTTCCAAAAAATGTTAAAGGAAAAAGGAACCCGCAGGCCCATTTTAAAATTGGATCTCCCATGTGGATAGTCCAAATTTAAAGTAGAAAGATCGATGGAAAATGTGCATTTGTATCTGATTTTCCACCATTTTTCTCCAAATCTCCTGGGGATGCATATTCTTATGTTTTTTATCATTTGTTGGAGTCTCCTACACGCCAAATGAAGAGGAACATTAATTTGGTATCCTGGTTTGGTGGGGAAGGTCTGTAAATGTCTCTCACCATTAAATACGTATCTGACTGTCGGATTCGATCTGATTTTTCTTTCCTTGGTACACAAAGACCTGTTGATATCTTGATTTGGTGAGGAAAATCTGGGACATATTTTACCATTAAGATGAGATATGACCTTTAGGATCGATCTGATCTTCCATTTTTTCTTCCCAGTCACGCAAAGAACCAGATTTGATAGATTAGGGGTAGAAGTGGTTGGCGAGTAGAGGGAAAAGTGATCTACTAGAAGAAGGAGTTGAATGTGGGAGATGTTTGAAGAGATCTACCCCTTGAGCACCTGACAACTTTTTACAGATCTAATTCTAGGAATCACAATTGAGATCATGGCAAGCACTGGTACACTCAATGTTTGGATTTTTAGGGGAAAAATCTGTTGTAAAATATTATAAATTACATGAATTTTTCATGCAAATTGTTGGAATGTTGGAGTGTTAGAGGTCGGGAATGATTTTTCTAAGAGAAAATCTTGATAGAACTCATCCTTATGAGAAATCATCTGAAGAAACCTGTTTATCTCCTTTGTGTTAAATTTGATCATGTCAAGGTGGTTACGAGTGTACAACCATTGACAAGCTCTGAGATTGTTCTAGAAACTTTCCCTTGCTGATAAATTTAATAAAAATTGAGTTAATCATGTTATTTTTGGGAAAAATTTGTGTTTGCTTCATTCTTGAATGTCTACAAGTACTTTTCTTGTTCCCGTTGCAATCTTACATTGAAATCTTTGTGAATGACACAAGATCTTATCCTTGTGATAGTTTGGTGGCATTTTTAATTTTATTTATCGAAGAGCTTTCATTTGATAGTGAAATAAACAAATTTAAAATCATTGTGACTCCTAGCATGACTATAAGATTGTTTGTTAGCCTTTGAGGGTATCTTAGGCATGATGAAACAAAGGTTGATAATGTTTAGTTAATTTTTCCAATTTGAGCCTTCATTTTGGATCCTTGAAGTTTGTGTGAAAAGTGTTGATCTAGGCCTCCATTGAAGCACATATTCTAGTTAAAGGAACATCCTAGCTATCCCAAAGCATTTTGTTGTTCAAGCTCTCCATTTTTGTAAAATTTCTTAAGAATTTGGTGAATCAAGTTCATTTTTACCTCACTTCCCACCAAAATAATTTAAAAACAACCAATCATACCCATACTACCCCTATTTTTCATGTGTGTATACAAATGCATAATTTTTACTACCAAAACATGTAGAAACAATTAGGTTTTCATTGTCTTTAGTGGCCTGAACCTTGTTTAGAAAATATTTCCATTATCTAGAGTGACAACTTGTGAGATTTAGGTTTTGTTGCATTGATCATATTTTCTTCAAGGTCTTCTTAATAATTTCACAAGGAAGGATATCTCCATCTCCTCCACAAACATAAAGCTACAAAAAGGGTCCTCTCACCCTGTTTGAAAGGCACAACCATAAATTAGTGAGGATAGGTCAAATCCTCTTGAGGGTGCTACCCATTTCTCCACATCTAAGTGACAAAGAACAAGCTGCATTTCATCCCCGACTACAAAATGACACACTACATGCTCTGCTTGTCTCTAAGCTTCTGCCAAACTCCGTGATGTTGCTCGATTCCGAGGGAGAATCAATTTGGGTACCAACAGGGAAAAAAATGAAAGTTTAACTACATGAAAAGAAGCATTTTTACATAAGGATTATCATGGTATAAGCGAGATATACACAACTATTTATAAGAGGGAGATATCAACATTTTAAGGTGTTCATATGCCATGTTTTATGGTGAAAAAGAATATTTAATGATGGTTGGCATGGATTTAATGATAGGGGAAGAGGACGAGTTACCCATAGGGATAATGGAGGTGTTATGAAGGTAGAGGATGCGGGTCATGCAGGAGGTGTAAGGGAAAAAGACCGAAGTGTAGTGGGTAGTGAAGGAATTGCTGAAGGTATTGGAGGTATGGGTGGTAAATATGCTATGGGTGTGGGTGTAAGTAATGTTGAGTGCCTGGGTACATTAGAGGTTTGTGAGGAAGGAATGGGTTGTTGTGTTTTTGGTTTATTGATGGGTAGAGGTTGCTTGGCCATGTTGGGAAGTTAAGGTCCTAAGAAAGACAGACAGTGTAGGTGTCGATGGGTTTGGTTCTTCCGTTTGGGTTTCTGAGTAGGTATGGTGTTGACTTTGGAGGATGTAGCTAAATCCAATTTGATAGGTGGATGAGTAAGGCTAGTGGTCGGGGTGACCCCTAAAGTGGTAATAGGTTTAGTTGAGGAAAATGCCATAGGTGTGGGTTTAGGTTTAGATATAGGTTGGGTTATGGGTAAGGGTGTGGTTTGAGCTATGACAGGTGTCATGGAAGGAGTTGTGATAGAAGTGGTTGTGTTTGGTTTGATTGGTTGAAATATTTTTGGGTAGATAGTGGAGGTATCAACAAGTGACATCTGCATCTACGTTGAGATAGGAAGCAAAAGGTGCCCCCATAGTAAATCCCTATCCACATAATCTAAGTGATCGGCCAAACATGAGAACGACATGTTTGTGGGTGGAGTTGATGAGGACTTAATGGAAATTCCCATAAAATGTGTCTTAGAGATGGGGAATTGGCTAGCTTCAACTTCCGTGGGTAAGAGAGTGGAAAGTAGGTTTGCAGGATTTTGGGTAGCTGATGGAGAATGCTCACCAAGAGGCAAAGGTATCTCAACTGGGTCTGTGATGGGTGGAGGAGATGATGGAATTTCCTTTGTGGGTGAAGGAGGTAAATAAGTATCCTCCATAGAATTAAGAATTACTGTGGGTAAAGGTTCTCCAAGTGGAGAAGCCAAAGGTGAAATGGTCTCGATGTTAGCGGAAGGTTCCTCCATAGGTGAGGAAGGAGGTGAAGGAACAAGGGAGGTTGATTCCGATGTAGAAGGAGGACTTTGGGATAGAATATCCTCTTTAGAAGGAATATGGGGTAATTGGGAGGTGACATGTACATCATTAAAGATAGCGTGAACCTCGTGGGTATGGGTATCATGAGTTGAGGTCTAACCAGTTTGATCAGACGAAGGGGCATGGTTGGGAAATGGTTTCTTGAAGATGTGTAGGTTTTGGTTGGCAGGTGCATTAGGATTATCCATGGTTAACTCACCTTTCTTGAGAATTTCTTGGACAATTCTTTTGAAAGTGATACAATTGCCGTCACTATGACCCTTTACTCAATGATAGTTATAGAAGTCATGTTCTTTATACCATGTAGGCATGGCGAGAAAGGTCAAAACTAGTGTGCAGTTTTATAGGTGGAAGGGTGATGGTTCCGGCTTTGATAATATTTTTCTCTAAGACAGAAGAGTAAGGTTCCCAATCGGGTGTATTTCCATTGTTCTTGTCTCGAATTGAAAAGTCCGGACAGTGAGAGATTAGATGAGGTGGTAGTCTAATTTGAGGGATGAGATGGGCTAACCTTGAGTACCACCGCATTAGCGGTGCCCTTAGCTTTTAAATAATTATTTTGTGGTTTAGAAGAGGAAGAGATATCATTCAGTTTGAATGCTGAATTCTTATTGCGTAATTGGATTTTCTTCTCTTCAATGGCCCAAAACTCTAACTTTCTTTCCCTAGTGAATGCTTCATCGAATGATCAGAAGGTTTGGACCTACAAGGTCGGTGAGATATGTCTAGCACAAGCCCATGTGAAGAGCTCGATGAGTTCTATTTGTGGTAGTTAGAAGGTGAGTTGGTTGATCAAGCTACGCTAGCGAGCAACAAAATTTGTGATAGACTCATCTTCATATTAATGCGTGGAGTATAGATCAGTCATAGTAACCTTCTTGATGATATTGATAGAGAAATGATACAAGAAGGCTTGGGCTACCTGATTGAATGAGAATATAGAGTGTCTAGGTAACCCACTATACCAATCTAATGCAGGTCTAGTGAGGGACATAGGAAAGGTTCTCAAGAGCAAAGCATCATCGTGAGCGATCAGATAACACCCATGTTTGAACAACCGCAAATGCTTTGCCATGGGTCTTCCTTGCTATTGAAATGATTAAATTTAGGCATCTCCTAATGCATGGGGTATGGATGAATAGGAATGGATGGGTGGATGGGTTCATTGCAAATCTTGTCGTAGGTGAGAGTGTTGTAGGAGCCAGAAATCGATGCCTCCAATGTTTACATCTTGTCTAACATTAATTTGATTAGTTCATTGGTAGGTTGCGATGATTGGGTGCCTCCTGTAGTGTGAGAGGGTTGATTTTGGGCATATAACGGGGTACCACTCTAGTGTATGGTGCTTCAACATGTAGGTTGATTGAGAAGAAGGAAATGAAATAGTGGGTACATACCCGGAGTGAATAATGGATGAAATGGGAGGTCTGCGATAGTATGTATATGGAGGTGGAAGGGTCATGGTAACCCTAGTGGCAATGGGAGCTAATGATTGTGGAATGGAAAGGACCACGTTTTGAAAAGGGGTAGGGGTCACCGACACCGAGAGGTGGTAGTGTAGCTATGGGTATGTGTGAGACATTAGGGGCAGATGAGGTTGCATTTTGGGTAGTTATCAAGGGTATGGTAGATTTGGAGGGTGCCACGAGAGATGGAAGACATGACAATTATAGTGGGTATAGGACCTAGGCAGTGAAATGACTGGGGGTAAGGTAGATGCAGGCAACACAGAGCCAGATGGGGCTGATGCAGGAGTGGGAGTGAGATTCGGGAGATAGATACGGGCATGCCATATATCAACTGACTTGAGGCATCCCGAGTGGACGAGTGAGAAAGGTAAAATTGTAAGGTGATAACGCTTTGGTCAAGGATTCATGCGAACTCCTCATCTCTCGGTAGTGATAATGATAGGTTGGATGGGATCCATGGTTGGTGATAAAATGGAGGGTGGTGAAGGACTAGGTGGGAGTGGTGAAATATGAGTGCGCTTGCTTGTTTTTAAGGTTAGCACCATGTGAACTAGTACTTATCGAGATAGGGTTGCTTCTCTATAAATGAGATAGGAAAAATAGTACGAACAGTGAATTTGGCTGAAAAAAGTGGATTAGGTACCAAATGTTGGTTGGAAAGTGAAATAGGCTAACCGATGCTAGTTAGGGAAATTTGACACCGGTCAAGAGTAACTCTATCGATCACCGTAGAGAAAATGGATAGTGAGTGAAAAAAAAGGTATAAGGTCAAATCTGACAAGTATGCCAAATCTGATGAGGTTCACAACATCAATGGGAATGATGGTAATGACAGGGACTATGAAAAGTGGAAGAATATGAATAAAATGTGCTTTTTGGTAGGTTAACAAAAGGATATAGAGCTAACACTTTGGTTGGGTATAACCGATGACGGTCCCTTAACCGACACCGATCACTGTGAAATTGAAATAGTGATGAAAGAATAGTGGTTGTGAATTAAAATATGATGTGGAATTAGACCCAGATTTCTGAGAATGATGGTAATATGGTCCAGGCACACTCAAGTGAAGCTAGAATACACCAGCTGTGATGAGGAGTGTGCAAGGATGAACAAGAAAAATGAAGAACGTGATCTTTCACCTCAAAATGCAAGCCAAGCAGAAACACTAAGAAAAATGCAATCCTAGGAGTTCCTTTTCTATTATGTTTGTTTAGCTTATGCTATTTAAGGACAGACAGATGAACCGTGAAATATATTTTTTGGTGAGGATGGCTTCCTACGAAGAAGGAGATCTAAAAGGTGAGGTTTTAGGTATGTTATAGTGGGGACGGGCTTTGCTCTAAAGTATGACTTAATAGAGTAGCAAGTCGGGAGTACTTGCCAATCCTCATATAAGTCCAATCATTTACAAGAATTCCTAGGAAAGATGTTGTTCAAGAATATGTATTTGTTTTGAATTTGTATAATTTGGAAAGACTCACGAAAGAGAGATGTGCTTTCACGATTCGTTTATCAACCATTAGCTAGGCATGAATTCCAGCATATAGGTTTCTCTTAATTAATGTGAGCTAATGCAATAAATCGAATGTAATGCACTTATTTTTAAGCCCAAATTGAAGTGTGAAGTTGGATGACACAAAAAGATGAAGAGGAAGAGGGATGCTCTTTCACTACAATGCAGAAAACATGAAGAAATGGTTCTTTTTAATTACACTAAAAGAAAGGTTTCCTTTACAGCAAATAGAAAGAAAAGGTGGGTTACCAAGGAAGAAAATTAATGTGTATGCTTTTTAGAAGGGGAAAAAACACACAACATTTCCTAGGAATGAATAAAATGCAAGGAACCCCATACGGGTCCCACTGGCATTCCAAAATGTTTCACCTGATTCTTAGACGTTTCTTTGAAGTATTGACGAAACAGATAGGGTAACGGGCATAGGAGGAATACCTATTCAAATGTTGGTTGATGGGTTGTTGTGCGCGTATGACTTCTGAATCCACAGCTGATTGTGAGAGCTTCCTTTTGGCTAGGAGGAACTACCTGTAATGGAAAGCAAGACAACTAGAAAGAGTTAGAAAATATGTGCGTGAATTGCCTACGTGTGTGCTAGATTGGGAAGTGTGATACATCCTAGATGGCTCTCGGTCCACTGTTTTAAACAATTTAATGTAGGAAATGAATTAAAGCCTATTATAATTCAAAATGAGTTAGGTATCTCACTCAAAACATAATAAAAAATATTTAATCTAACATGCTAGGTTAGAATAGTATCCGAAGGTCAAATAACCGGTTCTCAATCTCTGCGCAGTCTAACAAAGGTCTCGGGAAGATCACAGGTGAATGAGGGTGATGTAGAATAAGGTGGCTAGGTCACTATTCGGTTGTATGGGAAAAAGTAGAAACGATGTCGGTTAAGGGTGATCGATGGTGGTTGGGTATAACCGGTGTTGGTTATCTTGTGGAAAATTGAGGATGCCACGAGAATGAGTTTTACGTCTCCTCTGTGATTGCACAAAGGATTTTGGTTATTCGAATGAGGTATTTGGTAGCTTGGGTGGGATTTAGTGAGGTTTTAATGGGTATATGGAGGGGGATTTTGAAGGGAGATCGATGGGTGGCTAGGTAAACAATAGGTGATAATATAATGATGAAATGAAATGAACCAGAGAATTATAACATTTTACTTAGATTCTAGTATTGGATGCCTATGAGTGAGGGATGGAGGTGCTTTGGTAAGGGGTTGAAGACTGGATATGATCACCAATTGTAGGAGAGCTTCTGCATGGGTTGCATGTGCATTCCTTTTGCTTGGTTGGATCAAATCCTTCCTAGGGGTGAGTGGTGGATGGTTGTGCAAGAGAACACGCTTGATCTCCTTCCTCACATACGTGTTCTTGCTGGAATTCATTCTCAGAAGATGTGATATCTCTTAGGGATGTGCTAATGTTCAAAAACTTTTACCAACCTTGAAAATAAGGCTGCTTTAGGGGTTAAAAGGTGGCCGATGGTGGTTCCGACTTAATCGCGATGGTTAGGAGTAACCGGCATTGGTCAAGGTGGGATTTCCTAGGTTTACTAAACTAGCGAGATCCTCTTGATTTTCTCATATCTCATGTTGTTAACCCGTAGATTAAACTGGAAGCTTCTTGTAAGCATGTGGGAATGTGGTTAGAGGGAATGTAGGCATTGATTTCTAGGTTTTTGGTAAGTCTTAGTTAGTTATGGCAACTTACTAAGAATAGGTCTTAGGGTGAGTTGGTTTGATGAGGTGTATGTGTGGATATTATCCATATTAATATATTTAAATAATAAATATGGTGAGGATAATGAATAAATTTAATTAAATTTATTAAATTAATATTATCTTTGGGTGAAGGGGGCCATGACTAGGTGAATGTGATGAAGGGTGCTTATTTTTCGAGGGACTAAAGGGGAGTGTGACCTAATTTTAGTGTCTACAGGATCATCAAATTCAATAACTCTATTCATCAAATAAAATTTAACTTCCACTCTTACTTTCTTTGTGAGTCCGTGGTCTAGAGTGGATGTATCTAGTGGAGCATCCATTCTTTCCTCTCTTAATGTGCTAGTACACCACTTGGGCATATGATGAACTGTTTCTATGGGTCGTGATTCTATCTGATCAACACCATCGTCCACATCATCACTTTCATTTTCTGAGGGAACATCAGCTTCAATTTTTACAATTGCAGAAAAATATACATCTGGTGAGTCTGGAGGAGGAGTCTCTTCTTCCTTCTTCTAAAAAAATCAACATCTCTCACTGGTGTAGAATTTTTTTGGTCTTAGGATCCATCAATCGGTACCCAAGAGTATCTTCACTGTACCCAATGAAGACGAGTTTATGTGACTTCATGTCTATTTTCTCTCTATTCTACTTGGGTATGTGCATGATTGCTTTATACCCAAATACTCCAAGGTGTGTAATAGATAGTTTCCTCTTTGACCATGCTTCTTGTGGTGTTACTCCATCAAGAGCAACTGTGGGCACTTTGTTTAAAAAATACACTGTTGTCTTTGTTTCTTCTGCATAGAATGTCTTTGTAAGTGCAGAGTCATCGATCATGTATCACACCATTTCCATGATAGTATGATTTCTTCTCTCAACAATACCATTTTGTTGCGGTGTGTGTGGAGGAGGAATTTGTTGATGAATCCTGTGAGTGTGTAGGTAGTCTTTGAACTCATTACTGGTGAATTCCCCCCTTGATTTGAGCGGAGAGTTCTAATTTGACAACCAGTTTCATTCTTAACTACTACTTTGAACTTCTTGAAATTTTCAAAAGCTTCACTTTTCTTGCGAAGATAAAAAATCAACATTTTTTGTTGAGTAAATCGTCAACACAAAGCATGAAGTACTCTTTGGAACCTAGAGTGACTTGGTTGCATTGGATTGCAAAGATTGGTATGAACTAGGTCAATTTTTCATGAGCTCAAAATGTACTCTTACGGAATGAAGCTCTATGTTGTTTTCTTGTTAGGCAATGAGGAAACTGTCTGTATCCTTCAAGCAGGATGGTAGCCCATGTAACATATTGCACTAGTGAAGTGTCTCGAGATACTTTAAACTTACATGACCAAGTCTCCGATGCATGATTGTGCTTTGAGGTAGAGTTCTTAGCCACAATTTCTTGATCATATCTCTAGACAAAATCAAGTTGGAACATGCGTCCCACATTAGAGGATTTCACAACTATTTTCGAGCTTCGTGATTTATCTCAAATCAAACATGTTTTCTTTCCGGAATGACTATTAGAGTAAATTTTTGGATTGTGATCAAGGAGTTGGTGACTAAAAGAATATTATTTTTCAACCCGGGGACATATGAGACATCTCGAAAGTCTACAATTGCATGAACCAAGGGGTAGAGAAATGTTCCAAATCCCCTTAATTGTATATAAGAATAATCTCCAAACGAAACATGATTTTTCAATAGCATGTCCCTCATTGAAATAAACTAGTCTCTATGGCTGGTCATGTGTCGAGTAGCTCCCGAATCAACATACCAAATATCACTAGATGACGTGGATGGTTCACTTGATGGAGCAAACAAGTAGTCTTCATTGTCTGTCTATTCTTGTTGCTCGATGTAATATTTCCTTACTGATGGGGTCTTCTTTTGTAGTTCCCATTTTTACGCCCTTGATTGTAGTTAGAATGTCCCTTGTGAGATTGTTGTGGAGGTCCAAAGTTACTTGATGAACCTTTCTTGTAAGAATTGTATCAACAATCTTTGAGATCATGTCCTCTTTTACAGATAGGACATTGCTTCTTCTGTTGTCTGTCCCCTTGATACTGATTTTGATTTTGGGACTTTTTATAAGAATTATGTTTTCCTTTACCTTTTCCTTTCCATTTTTGATGTGAATAAAGTGCATGTTTTTATTTATCATCCTTATTGTGCATTTCTTCCTCTTGTTGCATAAGTTTACCAATTTGTCAAAATTTACATGTCATGTATCTCGACAAGTTTAGTATTGTTACAAAAATATGGTATGAAGAAGGGAGTTCTCTCAGAATAATGGGAATGAGATCATCATCTTTTACCACTTCTCCTAGGGCTAGAAGTGAAACCCTTAATTTTGCAACTCTTGTTAATAAAGCTTCTATTTTTTCATTTTTCTTGAACTTTAATGTGTGTAACTGACTCTAATAATTTAGTATAACATTCTTGTTCTTGGCCTCATATACTGTGCTCAACTTATCCCATGATTCTTTGGATGTTTTGGCATCTCGAATGTGGGGTTACACATCGTCAAACACTCTAAATAAGATGATGAGTTTGGCCTTCTAATCTACTTTATCTAACTTTGCCACTATTGTGTTGTATCGATTTGATCTCAAGTTAGAGTACCATTCACAGAGGCCGATCTCTTCAAACTCAAGTGTGTCTTAATTTTTGTCTTCTATGCGCATAATTGTTTCCTCCGAGTAATTGTGAATCGGAAGAAAACATTTGGGGAATTGGTGCCCATTTTGCAGAGATCACTGACAGGGTTTGGCTCTTATCACTCTAGGTATAAGGTCTCCCAATCTATATACTATTAGTCCGATATAATAAACCTTTCTATATACGCGCCCTTCCGATATACCCGGTGGTATGTGGAAGAAGCTCACCCTTTCTATATACCTAGTGATATGTGAAAGAGGCATTAACATAGGTAAAAGAATTCAATACGTGGTACCAAGATAATACTTTGAAAGAGGTCATGTGATTATTAACACTAGCTCAAAGAAATATCCTCATATGCGCGGGTAACTTCGCTATATACTTGGATAATTTCTTAGTCCAGATTTATGTCATGCAATCATTCACAGATGGATGGGATGGCTCATAGTGTTTGCATTATGACCTTATTACTCCTTGTCGATTTATAGGACGATGCCCAGGGCGACGTTATTGCAGCTATATTAGGTGTTAAGTGCAATAGTAGTCACAAATGGATTTAACCGTAAGTGCTTCCCGGAGGCAACGTATATACCGAATGCTGCAAATGAGATCTAGGATCTTGTGAGTGTTACATAACAAATTTTTTTCTATTTTTTATTACAATATTGTCGGTTTTGATTAGTTACAAAGTTTTCGGTTGACTTATGGCAACTGCGCAAATTAGTACAATTTATTCCAGCATGAAATTACATTCAAAAATATAGAAAAATTGAATGGCGAGCAATTTTTTTGTTTTACGGGCCTAGTGGCCTCTGGATCCCAAAATGACAAACTACGCCAAAAATTACAAAAATATAGCTAAAGATGCAATTTCGGATAGGCCTCCTTTAGCAAAAATGTCCAGAACGAAAAAAATGTGGAATGGGGAAACTTTTTTCACCCTAAATTAGGGACTTCCCGCTAAAGCTCGCGGTTCTGCCAAATATTCCACCAAATTCAAAAATACAAGTTGGGGGTGGGATTCAAACCCCACACCTCCCACTTGTAATTCGTTCTTCTTAACCACTTAGGCTCTATGAGTGCTTGTGATATGAAATGAAGTATAATGTATTTAATATATACAAAAAAATGACTAACCTTGTTTCATTGGTGATTTGGAAAAGATAGACGCTCCACATGGAGAATGTTGGTGTTTGAGGCAATTTTAGGGTTCCTTTATGTGTAAAAACTGGATCTTTACATGTAATCGAGTGTTTTGTGTTTTTCCGCCTTATATTATACTTTTACTCACACCTTTTTATGTTTGAAGGCCACTGTTTGTGATTAATCACACCACTATTTTTGTTTTGTTGCAGGCTCAGCGGTAGAGGGAGAGGGAACATTGGACATCAAATAGCCGCTTCCCCCTTTTTATTGTTTTTTTCTTGTGCAGGTCGGAACGTGGAGAGGCCATTTTTACAGAGAGGAGGGAGGTTTGAGTCTCCACCCAGTTCAAATCCAAAACTTTGCCAATGATTGGACGTCGTGTATTTGTTTTCCTGGTTGGATTGAACACTTAGAACAGATTTTCCACCTCTAAATTGATATGGCTATTCTAGTTTCAAATTACTTGTGTGCAAGTCTATACTTGGTATGTGGATCCACACTTTTCTAGAAACCATTGAATGTTGGCAGGTACGTTGGGTGGAAGTCTCCGTGTAAGCAAGCAAACTCGGCCTTTGCTCGATTCCTCCAAAGCTAGCATAGAAATCTCCAATTGCAGCTACTGCTAAAACTAGCAGAGACAAAAGGCACCTCTAATATTAGAGGTAAAACCCCTGGATAGGGGATTTTTTTAATTTTTTTAAATTTCTATACCTGTAATAAATTTTGCCTAGTCTTTGGGTGCACCATTGTAAAAAAAAATTGCGTTCCAAACACCTGGAATGAAAGAGGGGTTTTGGGGATGTAGGGATGTCTAGGAAGTTTCTGGAGGCAACACAAGCTCTCCAGAAAAGAAAATTATTCTCCAAGACACTTCTCTTCCTACTGTAACCTCTCCTTGACCCTTTTCTACTTCATGGGCTCAAGCTTGATAAATATTATTAATCTCAATCAACCAAAAATACAATGGAGTGCTGTAATTCTTATAGGAATTGAACAACCATGTGTAGACAAAGAAATAGGTTACACAAGTAAAACTAAACTCACAACAGCTTCCAAAATACATCTGGGAAGCACATAAATTGTTATAACAATTATAACAATTATGCCTATGAGAATAAAAGACAAATATAACCAAAACATACAACAATAATATGGTTTATAATATAACCATATAACATTATTATTTAATTAATAAAATTAATTAAATAATCAATTTATATTATATTATGCATAATTAACCTAACATTTAATTAATAAGGGTCCATCACTATTATATAGGTTAAATATTTAATAATTTGAAATACTTTTCTATTATTAAATATTCATACCTAGGTAATATACATTAGGTAAGTGTTTAATAATGTGAATCATTTATGTTTCTATTTATTAAATACACTAACCTAGGTATATGTGTAAACCATTTTAGGTTAAAAATGTGGGTCGAGAGACATACCCAATCACCTTATATAAAAAGACTTTAGGTCCTCATTTGATATATTTGGGAAATTTATCAAAAGTGTGCAAATCAAGATATTTGGTTTTACCCTTAGTAATTAGGGTTTTAAAGGAGGAGGTGATCTTCTTGGATGTAAAATGCATTCTCTAAAGTAAAAGGTTATTTTCAAAGTGGTTTTTACCGTATTGGGCTTTTCCACTATAAATATTGGGTCCCTGTGTTATTTATTTCCTATAAGTATTTATTTATTTACTTATGTGATGATGTAATGTTTATTTAAATATTTATCATAACATTACATAATATATTCATTTTTAGCATTAATGTTAAAATAATCTATAAATTGTTGAATCCTCAAATTATAACATGCACATGGAGATGAATCCAGTATTACTATTGTTTTAACACATCAAAATTATCACGGTTTTGAGAAACCACTAGAATTTGTCATTGAAACAATGAATGATTATGAATTAAAATATATCCACATAGAAAAACAAGTATTTACCATCAAGAGATCTATTATGAAATTCAAGAGTATGCTTGTCACTAATCACATCAAAGTTATAGTCTCAAACTCAAATGTGAGAGACTTAATTATGGGAGTAGAAATCGGTGATAGAAGAGATGGATGGGTGACCAAGATCATCTCGTATGATTTAACTATCAAGGCCACAAAGATGGTAAGAGGAAGAAAACATTGTGAGAAAATAACTATGGATTCTCACGATGATCATGATACCTATTTATTCATAGATGGGGCAATTCCAAACAACACTTGAAGTTACGAAAGATAAAATAAATTGACTCAATGACCACAGTTGGATTGATGACATGGCTATATTATTTTCCATTGGTGTATATCTTCCTAACCTAATAAAAAAATAATGCATCTAAGGATTAGTCAAATCCCTATGCATTGATTGGTGGGATTCTATTCAAAATGAATCTTGATGGAGTGTTGTTAAGATGTATTCATGGTGATCAAGTGAACAATGTATTGGAGGAATTCCATGATGGTTTCTCTAGTGGACACTTCTATGCCAAAGCCACTACTATGAAATTAATAAAGGTAAGATAATTTTGGCCCATGTTGTTTGCAGATACTCATGAATGGGTCAGATAATGTAGATAATGTGCTTTATTCACTTTGGTAAAAAGAGTTTGGATTCCCACCCACTTTAGCCAATCCAAATATATCAGGTCATTCTCCCAATGGGGTCTTGAATTTATTGGCATGATTAATCCTCCTTCAAGTGTTGGTCACAAATGAGTATTGACAACAACTAATTACTTTACGAGACAAAAATAAGTTTTGGTACTCATGGAAGCTACTAAATAAACTATCCTTAAATTTCATCATTAAGTTTTGGTAAGGTTTGTGGTTAATCAAACTATTATTTATGATAATGGAAAATAATTTCTAGAATCCATAATTTCTAATTTTCTCTTTCGACTTAGGATTTACTTGAATACTTATTCCAATTAATATCCTCATGGTAATGTTTTATTTGAGTGCACTAATAAGAATCGATCAAAATGATAGAGAACAATAAAAATCAACCATAGGTAGTAGCATATGAAGGTAAGAAATGCTCTTTGGGATGATAAAATTAAAACAAAGAAAGTAATTGGAAGTTATCCTTTTAAACTTTTCTATGGTAGAGATGTCAGGATCCCATTTCCTTTGGAATTTCCTTCATTAGAGATGGCCCAAAAATTGTAATTAGACAATGTAGATCAAAGAGACATCAAAATGGCATAACTGATTGAGCTTGATTAATTGAGGGAGTCTATCATCATCATATTATAGAATAACATTAGAGGTCAATCAAGCTCTGATTTGACAAGAAATCCAGGGAAACGGATTTTAAAGTAGGTGATATGGTCTTGAATTGGGATAAGGACACCATTAAAATAGGGTAGAACTATAAGTTTTACTCACTTTAGAGTGGGCAATACATCATAATTTCTTGTAAAAAGGCTAACTCTTTCAAGTTGTCTAACCTCGATGTAAATTCATTACAAATCCCACTAATGGGAATTATCTTAAGCATTCTCATTAAGTTTATTTTTTTACCTTGTACATATTAGACTAGTTTTTATTCCTCTAATTTCTCTTGATTACATCATCTCGTTTGTAGTGTAGTTTTCTTTCCCTAAGTGCATTAGATAATGTTCTTGTTGTTCCCAAGTGGCATTTGTTGTTCTGATTGGTTCATAGAGGAATCTGAAGGAGATATTTTTCGGTAGAGTTGGAAAGTGAAAGGATGAGTTGTAGAGAAAACATTACAAAGATCAAACTATCTTCAAATATTCTAAGATGTTGAAAGAGGAAGCTGCTAAGTGATTTATTCATGGATTTTTAGGATAATGTGTTGAAAAATCAGTTTAAGGGACAATTTTTCACTCTCAACTTTAAAGTTCAATTTAGAACAAATGTCATGATGAAGACAATCGATTAAGGAAGAATAGGTCAATGTTAAGTCCATGTAGGTCTTCATTAAGATTCATGTGTAATTTTTCAAAGTTTTAGAACATTTTTCAAGTACTTAAAGCTTTAATTCATGCCCTATCAATGCTTTGAGGCCATTGATCTTCTATCTAGTAGGTATATGACTCTATTGAGTTGCCAAAATATTGAAAAAAATATGCACCGAGATATTTTGACAACTTATAATTTCATTTCAGATTTATTGTCTCTATTTTCCTAGTTTCCAGGTTTTCAGGTCCTTCATGCATCAAAACATGTGTTTTCCCAAGAACATGTTCTATGTCCCTTTCTTTCCTCCCCCAAGACATGAACAATATTCTTTTGTGTCGAGTTTTCAAGTTCTTCATGCATCAAAAGATGTTTTGTTAATGTTTGTTATATGTCACATGTTCTCTAGCCCTAAAACCACGACGATCTTAAATTTTCACATTTCTTAATGTACAAAACAACGAACAAGTTCCACCCGGTGTATCATGTTTTTGCGATTCTCATTAGATACATTTTCTAAAATTTCTTGTGTCGTAATTTTCAAGGTTCTCAATAGGTGTAATTATCCGATATTGAATTGTACTTCTCAAGGTCGAAAACAAGTTCAAAGTTTTGACTAAGTGTGTCAAGCTCCTAGAAGTGTTTGATAGGGTCAAAATCTTGACAAAGATGGTTTTGCAGGTCAACTACATGCATTTATGAAATATGGTGCCCTTACTTTCTCTAGTAAGAAAAGTGACATGGGGGGATGGTTTTGACATAGTTTCCATGCCTATTTTAAGAGATATAATGTATCTTATTTGTGGTTGAAGCTAGAAATCCAAGTTTTCTTCTTGTTTCCTTCCTCCTCTCTCTCTCTCTCTGATTTTATATATATTGTCAAGTTGTGCACATTTCTAAAGGGGGACTCTATCACAATATAAAGTTCACCATGTCAAATTATTTGCAGAATTATTTGCAAGTTGTAGGCCTTATATAATTTGGGATCTACAAGGTGTTTTGTGCATTTTTCTACTCCATTGTAACGGGTTTTACATGCTTCAAGCAATAAAATTTGGGTTTGTGTTGTGCATGTTTTTTTCTTTCATATGTTCCTTTTTATGTGAAATCACAACACCCCCAAATGGTCTACTTTTTGATGGGGAATTTGGTTTGATTACACAAATTTGTAATAAGGAAATATCTCTAGAGACTAGCCAGTTGTTATTTCTAAATCTTGACACTACACACCCAAATTGTAGAAAAAACTAATATAATCCTACCCTAATGTTTTCCAAGGAGATAGGGATAGAAGGATGTAAGAAAGGTAAATCTATTCAAAATGGAGGTGATCTACTAATAAGGAATGTTGAATAACCTTCACTTGTATGGGAATGAAAACAAGCAAGATTGAAGATGGTGATTAAACACCACAGATCGAAGTAACTATTACAAATCCACTTTCCAATAAACACAACACCATTGAGATCTTGGAATAACAGTGAAAAATACACAAATAATCTCTAATTGTAATGAAATATTAGATAAGGAATAATAAACACAAAAGAGGGTTAAGAGTCATCCACATATCTATTTTATTTCTCCAAACATTGATACAATACATCACGGGGGTGCCAAAGGGCACAAGTATTTCATTACAATATCAATGGAGAGGCTTGAGCTCAAGAGATTTCTCATAGACAAGAAAGAATGGAGGAAAAGGAACCATATCGAAACTTTTGAAAAGGGCCCCTCCTTACAATTTATAAAAGAAGATTTCAAGATATGAGAGAGGGAGAATATATTTTAAATCCTCCAAAACCCATAAAAAATCATTATTTTTTCCTGATGGCTACTAGGAAGACGTGCAAACACCATGATTGTATTGTCCTTTCAACAAGAAGAAATGGGTTTGCTTTCACCGTGGTATGGCCTTGTCTCTTATAACTTCATCATGAAATATTTCCCACCAAACACACTAAATTCTTATCTCTAATCATCTCATACATTAGAGACTGAAATGAGCTTTCAATTGATTGTAATTTTGTGAAAAATGGAAGAGTACAAAGGAAGTTGTCATCACTCTTGCACAAGTTGCTTTCATGGGTTAAAACTTCACCTACTCCTCTAGTAACTGAAATATAAATTGTCTATTGGATTATTCACTGAATTCCCTTTCCATCAGTGATTTTTTTCTAAAAATGGCCAAAACCTTATGAAGTTATGCTAGATTGAATTCAATCAATGATTTTGAGATTCTCCCTAACCAATGATGTCTTTGTTATTCACGTCTGAGCTCAAAAATTTAATGCAAATCAATCTTATTTGCAAGACATTGAGACCACAACATCATATTCCCACCTACCTCCTAACACAATCCGATAAGTTAGCTCAATGTTTAATGAATTAATAGGGAAAGCTTGTTTGAATTCTTTGGGCTGTAGTTTGGTTGTTTCGGGAATTTAGCCCTGTTGGTTTCGGACATCTCCCCATGACATTTTGGACTTTTCTCTCCCAAATCCTAAAAAAAAAACCCTAAGTTCCAAAAGGATCCACCTTGAAACTCCAAAAATGTCTACCTCCAAAGTCTAAAAATTTCATACTTTGGACTTCTCTTTCTTTGGACTTATCTAACTTGCCCATTCGAGTTGTATGCCCATCGATCCCCATAATTACTTCACCATCATGTTTGAAATGGTGAACCCTAGAATTCAAAAATGTTCAGAATTAAAGCTTCCTACACTCCTTTCTCAACTATACTTCTAATAATTCTTCTCCACATCCTCAATCGATGTGGCCCCATGCCAATTGCAATGGATTGTTGCGTTCCAAGTCATCTCCTACGTGCATTGATCAACCCCTTGGCTCATATAGTTGTTTGTGTCGTTGAGCCCCAATGACGAGATTCTTCTATGGCTCGCCAAGTAATCCCTCCATCACCACTTCATGACCTCCCATGGCGATTCATCCCTTCCATGCCTAAAATCATTAAAAAATCCAAAACCCCCAACAACCCACTTGTCAAGGCAAGTAGCTTGCACACTCCATACTCGGGCTACCCTCTACCTTGAAATTTGTTGAATTCCATAACTCATGAATCAAGCTCCCACTATACATCTTGTCCATCAATTCTGTGAGCTTGACCAGCTCGTGTGACCCATCCTCCTTCGAACCACTTGATTTCACACATATCGACTCGGATCAACCTCCCATGCCTCTAACTGGCTCTCCGAGTAGCTCACAAAACTACTCACCGATCCCTCCATCACTTGCTCCCAATGCAACCTCTAGCTCTCTGACGAAGCAGCTCGCGAAGCTATATTTTAGCTTAATGGCCTATCAAGGCCCAAATGAAGATTTTTGACCTTTGAAACATATCCTTGGGAATTTTTTTGGAATTTCTTGAGTCAAAGGCTTGATGGAGACTAGATGTAGGGGTTTTGAGTCTCAACATATTTTTCCTCCAGTTTTTCTCATTTTGGCTAGATGTGGGCCCACGGGGCCTATGTTCCATCATCTTTTATGTTGATCCTAAGGTTCAAAACCTAAAAGAGGAAAAAATTCCTCAATTATTATTTTCACTCCATAATTCCCCGAATGTGCCTTCGGAGACCCTAGAAACTTACTATAACCAAATTGTATCCTTAGGGGTGCAGTTGGTGCCTACATTAAGTGCCATTCTATTGTCCAATTCTTCCCAAGGGGTAAAATTGGATAAAAATTTGGTGACTCATGGGGACATCTTCCTATTAGATGTTCATAGCATGGTAGGCGCGATATGTCCATTGGGCACATAGTCACAAATAATATCCTGTAACTTATCTAGACATGAAACTTGCCCCCAAAATAGCCTATTGATTATGGTCCTATTTTGTTGCTCGTGCTCTCAATATTTATAAGAAAATATTAAAGTTAAAATTGTGAGAGTGGAAAATCATCTGAAGCTATTATTTCAAGTTGTTCCCCTCTGCAACCCTTATCTCGTAAGAATGAGAATGAATTTTTGAACTTTGTCCAAAACTTGTTTCTACCAAGTATGAAGCATGCAACAATTGATTATAGCTCGGTATGCATTACAGCTGCAGAGATTGAAATAAGGCATTGTCTGAGTTAAGATGTCAGGAAACTCTATAAAATATTAAATTTTATCTTTCTTCATAATGAATTCTTAGAACATCGTTGAAGTCCATAGTTGCTTACTCTCATTGGATTTTCAACTCAAACAAACTTGAAAAGAGAGCAAGATAAATTTGAGGTTGATCTTCAACTTTTGACCATGGGAAACTAATGAATGGACTTGGGAAAGACTACTCTTCCTGCTGACTTTCTAACCGTGCAGGGACACTTAGAAATTCACCTGTGATTGTTCTCAAAGGACTTGAACAATGAAAACTTAGTAAAACATGTCCTTAATCCTAATTTTAGTTAGTTTGCATTTGTTTTCTCTTGAAATATTCAACTGTTCCCTATAAGTATGAACTTCTCATTTATTACACCATTTGTCTTGGGAGGCACATTGAATGCATAATGATACAACTAGGATCAATAAAACCTGTTCCAAAGGAACATAGGGAAATTAAATCCTAATATACAACATGATAATGTGAAATAGAACTTAGAGGAATTCAAAGCCTATACTAATATATACAAGGGTGAAAATTTTCCTTGTAGTAGCAATGTTTAAGATAGATTCTATTAACTAGAATCATAAGTTCCTCTCTATCCAATCTAGACAACCAGAAGGAATTGCTACTCTTACTTCCTATTACCATGTATGGGCCATTCCAAATGGCATCAAACTTGGAATGTCTTCCTGGTTTTCCCGATCTGCATCCCATTTCATAACTCAGTCTCCCTCCTAGAAGGTCCTTGCTTTGGCTTTCTTTTCAAATGACCTCTCTAGTAAGGCTTGATCCTTCTTGTTTGTTTACATTACATGTTATCTTATTTCTTCCAATTCCATAACCTCCACATACCTAGCTTCCATAGGGTCAAACTTAGACAACTGTAGATACTTCATGAGCTCTAATGTTGACAACTTTGTGATATGGGAAACATTATTTTCTTCCCATAGACTAATTTATAAGGAGAGTTGCATGTTGAACTTTTAGGTGTGATCCTATCAGCCCACAAGGCTTATTTTAGATTTGTATGCCATGTCCTCTAATTATAGTCCGAGTACTCTGACGATCCTTAGAAAATTCTTGTTTGTGGACTCTGCTTGAGCGTTACCTTGGGGGTAATAGTTTGATGAGGTGCTCAAATATATCCCATTCTTAACAACATATATCTTTTTGTCAAGGAAGGCTAGATATTTTCATGATATAATAGTGGATGGTACTCCAAAACTTGCCATTATTCCCTCATAGAAATCTAGTATGTTAGACATGTTTTCTTCTTTGAGTGCCACCACCTTGGTCCACTTGGTGAAATAGTTTGTTTCCAATAGAATCCACTTGTGACCTTAGCTTGAATTTGGGTTAATGACACCGATGAAGTCTAACCCCCATTGCATGAATGGTTGGTCAACCAAAATTAGATGAAATGGAAGTGTTGTTAGCCTCTCCTTTCCTATGAAGAATGCACATTTTTTCCATTTCTTGATCCATGTATAGTAGTCACTGAACATTGTGGACCAATAATAACCCACCTTCATTATCTTGAGAGTTGTTACCTACAGAAAAAATTGACCCCCGACCTTTCCATCATGAAATTCATGTAGCACATTTTCAATTTGACTTGTTCCAATACACCTCAATAGGACTCCATTTATGTCTTTCTTGAACAAAACATCATCAATGAGCACATATGGGATGACTAGTACCCTGAAATATAATCTCTTTTATTCGCTCATCTCTATAGGACATAGACATGTTTGTAGGAAGTATATTATGTCCTGAGTCCAACAATGGATAAGCACATTTTCCTTTGCTTGTTTTTGATTTTTCTGTAGTACCAAAACAATTTCCTTTTCATCACTTTCCTCAACATGTTGACTAGAATCTAGTTGTTCACACAATCCTTTTCCATGTACTAGTTTAGTGACCTTGATCCCAATTTCATACTCCATCACTCGTGTGATCCATTATGCCCACTTCTTGTTTAAATCCCTAATTAGAAGGATGTCTTCACTCTTGCATGGGACACTATCAACTAGATTTGGTTGTTTGAGACCAAATGCTTAAACATTTCTAGAATCTTGATAACTGTGAGGACATGCTTCTCAATGAAGGAGTACCTCACTTCATAGTCCTCCAAGATTTCCCTAATAAAGGAAACCAATTGTTTGGATCCTTCTTTATTCTTTGCACTAGATTGTGGAAATTGTATCCAAACCTACGAAGGCATAGATTATCAAATCTTTGGAAAAGTCCAGATTAATGAGAGTTGGAGCTTGAGATATAGCATTCTTGATAGCTTCAAAAATTTCCTTTCCCTTCATTGTCCACTTAAATGCCATGATATTTTTCAACATCAACATTATTGTCTTGATAAGAGTGGTAAATTCAGCAACAACATGCGAGACAAAGTTGATTCTCCCTAATAATTTTTAGAGAGCCTTCTATTGGCTTGGAAATGCTCAAATTTCTTCAACCCTCTCTGGATCAGGAGTCAATCCCTCCTTAGACACAATGTGGCCTAAGATATTTATTTGATGAGATAGGAATATGCATTTTTTGGGTTTAGGGAGACTCCAAACCTTTTGAATCATTAGAACACTTGTCTAAGATGGAAGAGGTGACTTTCTGAATTCTTATAAAACATAGTGACATCATCTAATTACATAAGAACTATCTCATTATCCCAAATTTTCCCCCACTAGAAAAATTGATCAAACCCGACCCTGCACAGAAGAAATTTAAGGGTCGGTTCCATCGTATGAGCCCACATTTCAAATCCAACAGTCATGTTGCAGACGGACTCGAAAAGTGGAGGAGTAGGGTTGGCACCGAAGTCTAGGTAAACAACGTCAAAGAAACTAGAGGCTCAAATGAGGAAAATAGGGAAGGACTCAAAATTTTCAGACTTATCCGCATACGAGTCGACTTGTGGCCAAACAGGAGACTCATGGAAGGTGCCACACATGATCTTGTCACAATTCCAAAAGGGCACATCAAAATGGAGACCCCAAAAATGCGTAGAGCTTCCATGTGTCCTAGGTCTGAAAAAGGGATAGAGTTGACAGTTAAAAAGTCAAGAAATAATAGACTCGTGGAGGGTGCCATGTGCTTCAATGGTGTTAATTCAAAAAGGGTGGCCCAAGGATCAGACTCAAGTGAGTGTGGAGCTTCCATGTATCCAAAAGTAAAAAGGGGGATAAATTTGACTACTTAAATTGATTAAGTATGGAAGGGATGATGGAGGCCTCCACGTGTCATCTCCACACAAATTCAAAAGGTAAAATCATGAAGTAGGTCCCAAATGCGTGCCATCCCTCCATGTGTCTGGGTAAGACATATGCCCCGCCAAACAAAATGGACTTAGCCAAAACACAAAAAACAGATAAAAGCTACGAAGATGAGCCATGTGTCTCTTTGACGCAACTTCAAAAGAAAAATCCAAGAGTGGTCTCCAAATGCGCACCAACTCTACATGTGACCATGTTTCAAGTCAAAATAGGTTGGCGGGTCTAGGGAGATGTTTTGAACAAATGGAAAATGTGGAGCGACGGGCCCGAAGATGACTTTTGGGAAAAAGAGGATTGCGGGCTTGCGGGGCATTTTTTGCATTTTAGTAAAATTTGTGCAAAAGGTGCAAAGTGGATTTCGGGCCCATGGACATGTTACGCAAACTGGTTTTCACCATTTTGTGCGGATTCGACTCAAACATTCAAATGGGCATATCTTTCGATCCAACACTAGAAATTCTACAAACTTGGTACCATTAAAAAGGTCTCAACCTCGTCTACGCCATGGAAACCTAAAACTTTAATTTTGATGAGGTTAGGTGGTTAAAAAATGGGAAAATGTTTTCATGCAATTAATATATGATCAAATTGTTTCAACAACCAGATCAGATTTGATTTGATCTACCATTATTCCTTCTTTAAAATGTTGAGCAGGACATAGAGAGGAGGACTTGTCAAATTGTGGACTAATTTGTAGGGAAATTCATAGCTATCATTTGAGCTCCAAATGAGGTTTCCCACCTCTTTTCTTCTCCTCTCTTCACCGCATCTATAAAGGTAAGAGCTTAGCTCATTGTAAATAGTTGGACATTTCGGTTTTACACCTTTGCCTTCTTCTCTAGTCGTAGATGAATTCGTGGAGTTCAAACCTTCTATTAAGATTGTAATGCAAGTTTCTTCCTCTTCGACATTGTAAAGCTCTGTATCGTTTGTGAAGCAATAATACATGTTTGTAGATGATTTCAAGCCTCTCTTGTATTCATTTCCTTTATTGAATATTTCATTACAATATTGGTCATTTACGCATCGTGGTTGTATTACATTTTAATAGTCGTGTTTGGTATAAAATATAGTGTTAAGAATTCCTTTGGTGCATCACCTCTGTTATTTTAGGTTTAATTTCTACATTTTCTTAACCCTGTCTCATTGGCAAGTTAGAATAGGTTTCAGAATAGATCCTCTACAAATAATTTATGTGTGCACCTTAACAGAGGAATAAGAACCGAACTTCATCCCAGAGAGCTCTCTCCATTTTAAATTCCCACACTTTGTGAGACAATCCATGTTATGCGGTAACACTAAGAGTCTCAACCCATTTAGTTCTGAGATATTCATGGGTGTTGTGATTTTACACTAACAGTTTTGGCATGCACAGTGGGAGAAGTGGTCTCAATTTTTATTGCAGCAAGATTGATGTGCACTTATTGCAAGTTTTTAGCTTTTAAGAAGCTCAAGTTGTACATCTAGTGAATCCAAAAGAGGCGAGTCCACTTTGGTTTCAACAGCCCGGGCTTGTCGATTCATGAGAAGAATTCATACTAGATGGAGAACTAGAGAAGAAGGATTGTTTGTCATCTACACTTTTCTCTAGACAAAGGGAGAAGGGAAAGAAGAGCACAAAGGTCTCCAACTCCACCAAATATAACCTTGTCAACACCTCCCCTAGTAGGCCTTTCATTCAATCAATAAGGTTTCTTAGGCCAATCATAATGACACATCCACAACCCAACCCCTATGTCAACTTCACGGGTAGTAACCCACTCACTCTCAACACATAAAATCAAGTTCCAATTGCAGCATTGAAGAGCATTCCATTTTTCACTAGAGAGAACATTTGTACTCCTATTGACCACATTCAAGACATTGCAAACATCTCATGTAATTTATGAAATCATTGAGATGGACATTGCAGCCAAATTTTTAGCCTCTTCATTTAAGGTTAAAGATTTGTAATGGTTAAAGAGTCTAAAAGTAGACTCTATTTGGAATTGGGACCATTTGTGCAAAGCTCTTCACAATGAATTTGGAGAAAAAGGGGATAACCTATCTCTATTGGAACAATTAACAACCATTAAGAGGGCTCCTAACGAATAGATGATAGATTTCAAAGGACGGGGATAGGATTACGGTGGTGTAAGTAAGACCAATAGATAAAGGTGATTTTCTATACTTCCTTAGAGATTTAAATTCTGATATTGCCTTAATGATTCAATCCATGAGAGTTTTAACCTTACATGCAGCCTATAACATTTCCATTAGAGCTAAAAATTGCTTAATTCAGGTGTAAACTTACACCTAGGCCACCTACGCATCTATATCTAGAACTAGGAGCTCCAATCACTAGTCAAACACCCACATTAGCCCCCATACCTTCTCCAGGAATCGAGTTCATCTGAAGCTTCCACCTCATATTTTAGCACTTTAAAAAAGCTACACGAGGTCATGAAATCACTTTGTAGAACCTAGGGAATGAGCAAGTGACTATCAAAAGGAAACAAGCTTAGAGTTCTAGGCCATATCAACCTCAAACTCAATATCAGGCTAGACCCCCATATCATAAAAATGGAGAACTAGCTCAGGATGCAAATCAAAACCAAAACCAAGGACAACCTAAATCTACTAGGCCTTTCTGATCATATGATCGAATAACAACTTGAACATCAAGGGCCTTGGTTCCAACACAAATTAACATGACATAAGAATATGATTGGTGTTTCCCATCCAGTCAGCCCCATAACTAGTCAATGTGTTTCAATGGTGCACTAAACCAGGCCTTAATGGTACAGACCATTTGTGTGTCCTAAGAGCCTAGTCAAGAGGAAAATAAGTAGCAAGAAACCCCAAAGAAGGTACCTCCAAGTGAGACCACGCTTGTCAATTAGCAGGCCAAAGATTTTTGTGGTATGAATCAAGCACCTCCTCATAGTGTGGCAGAAAATATACATTCCAAGAAGAGAAATATTGGAGAAGGGAAATCCTCTTATTCAAACAGTCCATAACCCTATGTTACCCTGCAAAGTTCATTCCCAATATGTAGAGCCATGCCAAGCCACCTTCCTAGACCCATTCAGGCACCGGTTGTAACAACCCATGTGCAAGAGAAGAATGTACCAGGAAAGGGGTAGAAAAAAGATAGCTCATCCCCATTTAACATCATTGAACAGATGAAGAAAACAAATGTAAACATCTCAATGTGTAGAGTCATTAGCTATCCTAAGACAGGGAGACCTTTTACAAGTTCTTTATGGCCAATTGGTTAACCTCGAATCAACCCCCTAACCAACAAGAGAAATTTCTTACCAATACAACCCATCTGGAGGAAATCATGGAGGAAAACAAGGTAATAATATAAAGCCCCCTCCATTCTACATTTCATTGATCATTGGGGAAAATTGGTACATAATCGCATGATTGATTTGGGAGCGAGTAGTTTAGCCATGTTGAAACAAATAGCCGATCAGTTGGGTCTTAAATACAAAGTCATCTCCAATGGTGTAGTGTAATTGGATGGGACAATAGTAACAACAGTTATATTCATCAAGGATTTGAGCCTCACATTACATGCATGCCCCAATGTGACCATATTTCAAAACGTATCAGTCATATACTTTCCACCACATTTTACATTGTGTTTGTCAAGAGACTTCACCACTAAAATTGGAGGTTATTTGTCTATTGATTAGTCACACATGATTTTTAGAATGAGCTATGGGGATAAGGATATGATCAAATATGAGCCCATTGTGGATTTCCATATTGATCCTCATGTACCGAGCCCAATCGATGTGAATTGTTCATCCTTTGATTAGGAAGACTTCCCAAGCACTTATGAGGCAAATACCAAGGTGGGGTGTATTCCAAACTTGACTCTTAATGAATGGGGAAAAAAAAGGCATGCTTTTGACCCTTACAAGAAAATGGAGAAATCTGAGCTAGGTGTTTACTATTTGCATGAGGAGAATCATCCTCTTCCTAACATCACTAAGACAGGACCACAAGGATGATAACAAGGTATGACAGTTTTTCTTTGATGGCTCAATAATTAGACAAGGAGACAAAGGAGGAGTTATTCTTATTTCACCTCAAGGTATGAAATATTACTCTGCATTCTATTTCAAATTTAATTTCTTGAACAACACGGTAGAGTATGAATCCTTGATCCATGGACTACATTGGGCGAGAAAGAGAGGGATCAAGAATCTGCAAATATTTGGTGATAGTCAGCTGATTGTGAACCAAGTTAGAGGACAACACACTGCAAGGAATGACCTACTCAGGAGATATAAAAACCAAGTATGGGACCTCATCGAATACTTTGAAGCTTTTAACATTGTGTTTATACCCAAAAAAATAATGATGCAACGGATAGATTGGTAGGAATCGAGGTGGAATTTGATTTAGTAGAGTATCAAAAGTGATAAGTCTTAGCCCCATATCAAGGTGGTCATAAGACCAGTTGTTCTAGACAACAATACAAGTTGGCAAGTGTTCGAGAATGATCAACAAATTGTCAACTTTCTACAAGAAGTTTGAGTTCTCGATAGAAACCAAGACAAGTTGGAACAACGTTATGGTGACCAAGTGGTGCAAATGAGAATGAAAAAAATATGAAAGGGTCTTGTACCTTTGGAGTCAATATTCAACCCAAATGATCAATTCGGAAGGAGAAAGAAAATATTTAGGAGAAGGGTGAAGATTCAGATCCCATTTCCATAGAAGGAAAAATGTTGCGAATTCGAAAGGTAAGTATCCAACAAGAAAAATATGAGTTCATCCAACTTTTTCAATAATTCCCAGATGTCTTTTCTTGGACTTACAAGGATTTAAGAGGTTTTAACCTGAGGTTGGCACAACACACTATCAAGATGGATCCAGGATCTAAGCCTTTCGGACATAAACAAAGGCCAGTAAACCCTCACATTAAACCTCTCATTAGGAAAGATTTGGAAAAGCTAATTGAGGCCGCATCATCTTCCCTATCAAGCATTCAAGTTGGGTTGAAAAATTGGTGCCTATGAAGAAAAGAAATGGATAAATCAGATTGTGTGTGGAATTTAATGATTTGAACAGAGCATCACTCAAGGATCATTATCCACTTCCATCAATGGAACAAATATTACAAGTTTTAGCTTTTCCAAAAGGTTTTCATTACTAGATGGATACTCGGACTATAATAAGATAATGATGAAAGAAGAATATTAATTCAAGACAACCTTCACCACCAAATGGGGTACATATGCTTATAAGAAGATGCCATTTGGGATGTCAAATGCCAGAGCAAATTTTTAGCATGCTATGGATATGGCATTCAAAGTATTGATCAACAATATGGTTCTGGTGTATCTAGATGATATCACCATCTTCTTAAAGAATGTTGCAGAACATCTCTTCCACCTCATGCAAGTATTTCGAGAGGTGTAGAAGGTTCAAAGTGTCATTAAATCCAAAGAAATGTGTTCTTGCACAAGAGGGAAAATTGTTGGGCCACATTGTCTTAAGAGAAGGGTTAAAAATTGATCCTGAAAGGGTTGAAGCTATCCAAACACTTCCATTTCCAAAACACAAGAAGTCTCTCTAAAGCTTCTTAGGGAGAATAAATGTTTTTCACAACTTTGTGCTTGATTTTGCCACTCCTGTGAAGCCTTTAAAAATGATGTTGAAGAAGAGTCTTGCATTTAAATGGATATAAGAATCCAAAGATATTTTTGAGGCCATCAAGATCAAAACATCCCATGCCCCAACTCTTATTAACCCAAACTTTTCAAAGGAATTCATGTATGCTTTTGCAGGGTCAGACACAATCTCAGCTATCTTGGTTCAGCCTAATAAGGAAGGTTCGAGAAAATCCCATAGCCTTCTTCATTAGAGCTTGGAGGATTACAAGGTAAATGATTCTTTCATTGAAAAGCGTGTCCTTTCTTTCATTAGGATTTTGAAGAAGTTTAGACACGTGGTCTCGAACAACAAGATTCAACTACTAGTGTCTCATGCTGGTGTTAAGGATTTTCTCCTAAACAAGGACTTGAATAAGAAGAGAGAAAGTTGGATCACTCGTGTAATGGAGTATGCCATTGAAATAAAAGTGACCAAATTATTTTGTGGCAAGGGTCTATGTGAGCAGCTCACTTCCAAACAACAAACTGATTCAATGGGTGAAGAAGAGGTTGTCCTGCTACTACAGAATGATCAAGAGCTGCCAGCTAACAATGCACCTATTCCATGTTGGACTCAAGCCATGGTGCATTATCTCAAAATTGGTTTATGCCCTCTATAATGGAACAAATAAAAGAGGATATACTTTAGGTTACAAGCCATCCCATATGTGCTTATTGGTGGTGTCTTGTTCAAGAAGTACATCAATAGTGTTCTATTGAGGTGCATTGGGACAAGCCAAATTGAGAGGGTATTGCATGAGTTTCATGATGGAGAAGTAGGATGCCACTTTTCTCTTTGGGTAACAGACTCTCAAAATCATGAAATTTGGTTATTATTGGCCTCTGATGTTTATGGATTGCTAATCATGGATAAAGAAGTGCAAGAAGTGTGCATTTGTCACGGGGAAGGAAAAGTTAGCAGCCTTGCCCCTTCATCCAATTTCAGTGGATCAACCATTCATGTAATGGGGATTAGACTTCATTAGAGTGATTAACCCAAAATCAAGCTAGGGCCACAAGTGGATACTTACAACAAAAGACTATTTCACCAAGTGGACTAAAGCAGTGACACTTAAGGAGGAAAATGAATCCAACATCTTGGATTTCTATGAAGGGATAGCCACTAGGTTTGGAGTCCCTACCACTATCATATCAGATAATGCATTGACATTCCTTAGTACAAAGATCACTAAATGGGATGTCAGAATGGGGTATATCTTAGCACCTCTTCAAACTATTACCCTCAGGTAATGGCCAAGTAGAGTCCATGAATAAGAATTTCTTTGAGAATCATCGGGAGGACCCTTGATGAGAATCAAAGAACTTGGCACACAAAGCTCAAATCAGCTCTATGGGCTAACGGGATCACATCGAAAAGGTATACATGAAGCTCCCCATACAACCTTGTATATGAAAAAGAGGCATTATTTCCCATATCATTGGAGCTACCCACTTTAGAGCTCATAAAACAATTGTAAATGCCCGAGTTTGAACCTATGGAAATCGGATATGCGAGCTAATGGGAGTATAAGAGGTAAGATAACATGTAATGTAGATCATGGAGAAAGATCAAGAATCTATCACGAAGAGCTTCGATAAGAAAGCAAAAACAAGGACCTTTTAAGAGGGGGACTTAGTTTTAAAGTGGGATGCGAGATCGAGGCAAAACTAGGAAGGCATTCCAAGTTTGATGCAATTTGGAGTGGCCCCTACATGGTCACAAAATGTAAAATTAGAAATTTTTTCCAATTGTCTAATTAGATGGAGAGGAACTTCTGATTCTAGTCAATGGGATCCATCTCAAACATTTCTACTAAAAAGGAAGGTTTCACCCTTGTAAATATTCACATAGGATTTTAATTTCTCTAAGTGCGTGTACACATTGTCTTGTTGTAGCATAGGTTTTATTTCCCTAAGTGCTCCGGCACATGTTTTGTTGCTCTAGGTTTGCATCGTTATACAATTCAATGCACCTCTAGGTGAATGTGTCAGGACCTTCAGAATTTGCAATAGGGAGACCCATAGTTTCCGTAAATAACTGATTCTTAATTTTAAAATAGAACAAATACAGAGCAACTAAAATTGGGTCTCGAAGGGTCTATTTCCGAACAGCGGGGTAGGTTCAATTCATCAAGTGTAAACTTTAGATTCATGCTTGAAACAGGACTAGCATAAGGCCACCACCCATGACTTCATGCCCAATGGATACAACAAGGTAGCTGATCTCTTCATCTAGTAGGCAGATGTCCCCGTGAGTCGCCAAATTGTTATCCCAATTTCCCCCTGAAAAATTGATCAAACCTGACCCTGCATAGGAACAATTCTAAGGGTCAGTTCCATCGTATGAGCCCATGTTTCAAATCGAATAGTAAAGTTACAGGAGGACTCAAAAATGGAGGAGCAGAGTCATCGGTGAAGGAGGTAAACAACATCAAAGAAACCAGAGGCTCAAAGGAGGAAAACAAGGAAGGGCTCAAAGTTTTCAGACTTAGCTACATACGAGTAAACTTGGGGCCAAATAGTACACTCAAAGAAGGTGCCACACGCCGCACTGCACAATTCCAAAAGGGCACATCAAAATGGAGACCCCAAACATGCGCGGAGCTTCCACATGTTGTGGGTCTAAAAAAAGGAATAGAGTAGATAGTTGAAAAGTCAAGAAACAACAGATTTGTAGAGGTTGCCACATGTCTCAACAATGCAAATTCAAAAAGGCCACCCAAGGTCTAGTATCAAGTGAGCATGGAGCTTCCACATGTACAAAAGTCAAAAGGGGGACAAAGCCAACTGCTTAAATTGGCTAAATATGGAAGGGATGACAAAGGCCTCCCCATGTCATCTCTGTGAAAATTCAAAAGGTAAAATCTAGAAGCATGTCCCAAATGCATGCTAGCCCTCCATGTGTCCCGAGTCGGACGTATGCCTCTCGCTAAAAAAAAGGACTTAGCCAAAACATAAAGAAATAGAAAAATTTATGGAAGGAGCCACGTGTCTCTTTGGCGCAACTTCAAAAGAAAAATTCAAAAGCGGTCCCCAAACACACGCCAACTCTTCACGTGGCCATGTTTCAAGTCAAAGCGGGCTGGTGATCATGGTGGAGAATTTTCACCCAAATGGAAAATGCAGACCAAGGTGGGCCCAAAGATGAATTTTGGGCAAAATAAGATTACAGCTTGTGGGTTTGTGCGGTGTTTTTACATTTTTATAAATTTTGTGTATTTCAGCCCGTGGACCCATTCAGCCAAATTGGTTTTCACCATTTTTGTATGGATCCAACTTAAACATTCAAATGGCCATGTCTTTTGATCCAACGCCGAGAATTCAACAAAATTGGTACCATTAGAAAGGTCTTGACCTCTTCTACGCCATAGAAACCTAAAAATTAAATTTTGACAAGGTTAGGTGGGTAAAAAAGGGAAAATGTCTTCATTCCATTAATATGCAATCTGATTGTTCCAAAAACTAGATCAGATTTGATTTGATCCTCCATTCTTCCTTCTTGAAACACCAAAAAGACATAGAGAGGAAAACTTGACAGATTGTGGGCAGATTTGTAGGGGCATTGATGGCTGGTAGTTGAGCTCCAAATAAGGTTTCCCACCTCTTTTCTTCTCCTCTCTTTGTTGCATCTATAAAGGTAAGAGCTTGGCTCATCATAAAGGGTTGGACATGTCGGTTTTACACCCTCTATTATTCTCGGTCTGAGATGAATTCGTGGAGTCCAAACCTTCTATTAAGACTGAAATGTAATTTTTCTACCTCTTGTCCATTGTAATGCTCTGTATTAGTTTGTGAAGCAATAATACATGTCTATGGATGATTTCAACCATCTCTTGTATTCATTGTCTTTATTGGATCTTTCATTAAAATATTGGTACTCATGCGCATAATTATTGTATTACATTTTAATGGTATGTGTTTGATAGAAAAGTCCGTGTTAAACATTCCTTTGGTGCATCACCTCTGTTAGTTTAGGTTTAATTTCTGCATTTTCTCGAACCCTATCTCCTTGGCAAGTTAGAATAGCTTTGAATAGATCCTCTATAAATAATTTATGTGTGCACTTTGAACAAAGGAATAGGAACCATCCATCATCCGGAGAGTTCTCTCAATTTCAAAGTCCCACACTCGAGAGACTCTCCACGTCATGCAGTCACACTGCCGAGAGTCTCAACCCATTTAGTTACAAACATTCGGGGTGCTTTGTGATTTTCATTAACACTATCTTGTTTATCAACCCTTTGAATTCCATGTCCATTACTCTTTGAAATGTTGCTCCAACATTTGACAAGCTGAATGGCATTTTCCTATATGCGTAAGTGCCCCATTTTGTTTTAAAGGTTGTTTTGAATTGATCTTCTTCATCGACCACAATCTGATTGTAGCCTGATTATCGTGTAGGAGAGAGAATATTTATGATCATGCCACTACCTGTAAGATTTGTTCCATGGAAGGGAATAGATAGTGGTCTTTTAAAGATGCCTGTTTAGGTCCTGAAATTCTATGCACAACCTATTTTCTCCATTTCTTTTCCTAATCGGTACCAAATTTTCAATCCAACTTGATGTTTGATTGTAAATATGATGTTTTCCACTATCAACTTATTTAAATATTTCTTCATGAGAGGCTTAATGTGAGGGTTTAATAGTCTTTGTTTCTTTTTGATAGTCTTAGCCTCTGGATCCAACTCAATAGTTTGTTGTGCCAAATTTGGATTTAAAACCTTCGAGTCTTTGTATCAATAACAAAGGACATCTGGGAACTCTTGGCAAAGATTTATGAAATCATATTTTTCCTGTTGAGTACTCACTTTTCCAATTTGGAGTGTTTTATGTTTCCAAATTGACTTGGATATTTGTTTTCTCTTTCCAAAATTGGTCATTGTGATTGAAAATTGACTCCAATGTCACTAATAATTTTGGAATATTTTTTATCCATAGATGTACTACTTGATCCCTGTACTGCTGCTCTAATTTATATTGATTCCTAACTGAGAACTCAACCTCTTCTTCCAATAAATTGATAATTTGTTGCTCACTATCAAACACCTGCCAACTTGTGCTATTATACTGAACACCCATCCTTAAATCTAACTTGATATGGGGCTGCGTATTATCTCTCTTGATACTATCCACTCCATCAAATGTTGTCTCAATTGTTGCAAGCCTATCTATGGATTCATTCTTCTAAATAGGCATGGAATCAATGTTGAATGCTCCAAAGTCCTCAATGAGGTCCCATACCTTGTTTTTGTAGCTTCTTAGGAGACACTTATTAGCATAATTCAGTCATTTGAATTGATTAACAATTAGTTCGTTGTCCTCAAACACCTGAAAGTTATTTATACATATTTTCCTAGCCCAATGAAGTCCATGAATCAAGGCCTCATACTCAACTGTGTTGTTTGAACAAGAAAACTGAAATGAGAAAGATGAATAGTACTTGATGTTTTGTGGTGACACTAGCATTGTACCTCCTCCAACACTTTTTCTGCTCCTTGAACCATCAAAAGATAGTTGGCATACTTTGTTGTCTTCTTTATCTTCTTTCTTGGTGATGTTAGGGAAGATTTGATTCTCTTCATGTAAGCAATAAATGCCTAGCTCATCTTCTTCCATTTCCTTGTATGGATCAAAAGCGTGCCTTTTGTTTTCCCATTCATCTAATGTTAAGTCTGGAATGCCCTCAACTTTAGTACCTATTTTTGTAACTTTTGAATAATCTTCTTGATCAAAATCTGAATAATTTACATTAATCGGACTTGGCACATGAGACTAAATGTGCAAGTTTACAATTGGTTCTAACCTGATTGTAGGCTTGGCTCCATATCTCATTCTAAAAGCATGTGTGACTAGTCTATAGATATAAACCCATGAATTTTGGTTGTGAAGCCCCTTGACAAGTATAATGTAAAGAGTAGTGGTAGATAAATTATAGAAAAATCTTGTAAAACTATGACATTTGGGTAAGCATATAATGTAATACTTAATCCTTCACGACCCAAACTATTCTCACTATTGTCCCATCCAGTTGCACTAATCCTTTAGAGACTAGTTCATAATTTAATCCTAGTTGATCAACCATCTTCTTTGGCATTCTTGAGCTACTTGCTCTAGAATTGATCATGTAGTTGTGCACCAAGTGGTTCCTAACAATCAATGACACATAAAACGGTGGTGGCTTCAAATTTTTTCTTGGTTGACCCCCTTATTGCTACACTACATCAGTGAGAACCTTCTCATGATTTTTGGATGATATTTTTAAGGCAGATGAATTGGCCATTGCTTCTTGCAACAAATCTTATTTCCTTTGGATTGCTAATGACTGCTACATGGAAATGTTTACATGCGTTTTATTCATTTAGTCAATGATGTTGAAAGGGGATGAATTATATTTTTAGTACCCCTTTCTTGTGAAAAACTTTTCTATAGATTGAATGGGCACATGTGTTGTTGTAACAAGTGCCTTGGGCTGAATTTGTGGGTTTGGGACTACTCTTGCATTAATAGCTCCTTGAGGGGTGAGAGTAGGTTGAGAAAGAATCAGACTAGATGGCTTCCCTTCTTCTATGTTCCTCTTATTTAACTTTGCATTAATAACTACACCCTAGAAAAGAGGTTGGCTAACCCCGTAAAAGTGTTATTTTTTTCCAATTGACCAATGCGGTTTCAACTAGAGGTCTTCCTATGTACTTGCTTCTTACCGCTGATTTTCCTCATCACTTGGCTTCTAGGACAATCCAACAGGTTTGAGCCATTAAGGCTTGATTCAGTGCACCATTAAAGCATGTTGATTAATTATGAGATAGATTACAGGGGTAACACATTTCATACTCATGTGCAAGGTTGTCATGGGTTAGAATAAAGGCTCTTAATGTTGAAAGTACATTCAGATTATATATTTGAAGTCTTAGCATCTTGAGGTTGTCCTTAGTTCTATTTTGGATTTGAGGCCTGATTTGATTGTCTAATTGATTTCAATGGAGGACTATTTCAATGAGCTTGAGGCTTATATGGGCTCAACTCGAGCTTGCTAACTCTTGATAGTCAATAACTCATTCCCTAGGTTATGCTATCAAAAATTCACCACCAAGGTAATTTTGATAAATTCTAGGCCAGAGCAAGCAAAAATAATGAAAGACCAAAATTCATATTTTTGGGTACCCCTTTGCTTTTTTCTAACTCCACTATCCTAGAAAAATCAACGGAGTTAGTGAAAATTTTCAAAAATAAAAATAATGAAGTCAAGGGTCTATTTTAGTGCCAATACGGTCTGGGGGCTGTGGATGGAACCAATGTAGGTCATACTAGGGTTTGTCATACCGAATTTGGGTCTGATTTGCAAAGGAAGCAATGTATTGTGGAAAAAGTTGTCCCAGGAAGCACAAGTTCACGTGGGATTATTGGGACCTGAAATTCTGAACTGGTTGTAAGCCAAAGAAATGCATAAAGGTGGAATTTTTTGTCCCATACGGTCCATGGGATAGTTGAGACAAAAGAACGCGTGGGACCCAAAATGCCGAAATCGCCACAAGTCGGTGTA
This sequence comes from Taxus wallichiana var. yunnanensis, assembly GCA_018340775.1. Taxonomy (NCBI): domain Eukaryota; kingdom Viridiplantae; phylum Streptophyta; class Pinopsida; order Cupressales; family Taxaceae; genus Taxus; species Taxus wallichiana. Next base: position 72,511,121 of record CM031237.1, on the reverse strand, counting down.
TTACCGAGCACGGGATAGTTGGGACATAAAAACCTAAAATCACCGCATGAATAAGGAATAAAAAAGGTGGAGAAAAGGGCCCGGACGGTCCGAGCACCACAGGACATGAGCTCCCGAAACTCGCATACCCAAACTAGAAAGGAAAAGTCAATGCCCGACCCCAGAACTTCAAATGACAATAAATTTTGAACCGAGCTCTAATTTTCACAAAATTTTAATGATGGTAGGTTGGTGAAAAGAAAAGAAACATCTCCAACTCCAATAAAATAGATTCCCAATCTTGTGAAATATAAGAAACGTCTGGTAGACCTAAAATAATCGCTCACACTCAAAATGCCATATCTTTTGCATTTCTCAATGAAACCACACAAAATTGGTCTTGTTGGAATCATGACTCCAAGCCCACTGTGCAAAGATCAAGAATTTCATGAAGACTTGATGGTGATTTTTCTAAAAACGTGGCCAAGTTTAGAACAATGATTTTACTGGTTGGTTGGGATGTATTTAATGAAACATGGGCAAACATTCATCATTATTGCAAGTCATGGGATAGCACGAGACCCTTTTACGAGAAAAATAACATCATTTCACTTAATTTATGACATCCTACAAGTGGTGGGAAGGTAGATTTTGGGATTTTCATTTCCCTCTCTCTCTCCTCTCAGAATTCTATAAATTAGAGTGTTGGGCTCATTGTTAATGGAGATAGTTTCTTGAGTAGAAAATATCTATATAATTGGTTTTGTGAAGCCAATGTGCTGCAGACCATTGTAGTGGACTCCTTGCATGGTGATCCAGGCCCTTATTTTGTAATGGATTGAACTGTGCATATCAATGAAGCAATAGATACAAGTTTGTGGATGTGTCTTCCCCTGTTGTGTTTATTTACATTCTTCTTTCATTTCCAACCTCATTATAAATGTATTGTGTCTATTTTATGTTATAGCAGGGATTCATTATCATTGTGTGTGCATGAAATATTTTTCTGAATGCAGGTTCTAAACTATGGAGAACTGTTATCACCCCTTCTAGTATGCACTTTGCTTCCATTTTTCACACATTGGATACTATTCTCACACCCTCCTTTTCTAGTGTATCACCACTTTAGTGTAGGTTTTTTTTTGTGCATCTCTCTCCCTAGTCCCTTGGAAAGATAGATTAGGATAAGATAGTTTTTTCTACATTAGAGTAGATTATGGCAGGTAGTTTAGGAGTAAGAACCAACTTTCTCTAGAGGTCTATCTCAAGTAGCAAGTCCCACAACTTGGAGATAGTACCCATGTTATCCAGTCACACTGTGAGCTCAAGAACACACACTCGTCAAAATATTAGGGTGTTGTGATTCGGTGATAACAGTTTTGTAGTTGTTTCATGAATTTTTGAAGTTCTTTATAAGTCTTTGTAGAAGTGGAAGCCTCATTATTTCTCTAATTTATAGGTGATGGAATGGCATTGAACTCAAGTGTTTAACTAGTTGTAATATTTCCCATTTTCGGATATAGAGGCATAGGTGTCCTAGGTGCAAGCTTTCCCATTTGAATCAAATAATTTTAAGCCCGATGGTTATGTTGTAGGCTCCTAGAAGTTTTATTCCTCCCATTTACTTGGATCATCATAGTTATGTTTAAATTTAAAGCCTTCATAAATAGAGGAACGCACATTGTGTAGCTAATCTCATGACCACTAGGATCCTGTCACATGTATTTTGGAATAGGAAATTGAAATCTGCCATCTTCTCATTTGTAGCTCTCTTAATTGTTGTCAATTGTTCCAATAAAGACAAATTGTCTACCCTTTCTCCGAACTGATCATAGAGGGATATGCACAACAAATTCAAGTTGGTTATAGACCCTATTATTAAGCTCCTAAACCATTGGAAATACTTTCCCTTTAAATAAGAATCTAACAACTTCACTACAACATCTATTTCATTAACCTCGGGATTGCACAGACATTTGCAATGTCTTGGATATGGTCAAAAAGTGTTGTATGATTTTCTCCCATGATGTACGAAATGTTTTTCAATGCTATAACTGAGATTGGATTATGTGAATTAAGGGAAAGTGGAATAATACTTGATGAATTTGAAAAAGGGAATTTGTAGTGTTTGATGAGCTATTATGATTGGTATGAGGACCCTAGTTGATTGAATGAAGGGTCTACCAGGTGGCGGTGTAGACAAAGTCTTCTTTAGGTAGAGATGGTGATATTTGCTATCATCTTCCTCTCCTTCCCCTTCTTAGAGATAATTGCAAGTTTAAAAATAATCCTTCCTCTCTTATCTCCATCCCGGTTTAAATTCTTCTCATGTACTTGGGAAACTTGTGCTGCTACACCATTGATTTCTACCCCTTGGAGTCACCAGATGTGTTGGGAAATGAGCCTCTAAAGGCTAAAACTTTGCCAAGTCACACATATAAACTTGAAAAAATGAAAATGAAAACTTTGAAGGACATGGGTGTTTATTTCCCGAGGTTAAAATTTGTCTTGAACTGGCAGTCCCAAAATCCTGAAAGGTAGAGAACTCCAAAATTGAAAATCTCTTGAATACGAAGTTAGAGAAACTCTAAAATTTGAAAATATCCAACCTTTAAAGTATCAATTCTAAAAGTTCTAAAATTGGAAAATATTTGAAATCCGAAATGTCTAAATCTCAAAATTGCAAACATTCTAAAATTTCTAAACTTGAAATCCCCAAATTCCAAAAATTAAAGTTTGAAAATCAAAATTTTGAAAAACTTAGAATACCCTTTTTAAATTTAGCCCCCGATCTATCTATTGGTGAAATTTAGACTTGTTTTTCTCATGAAAAACCTCCAAAAATTGATTTTGGAACTCTTCCTCTGAGGTGAAAGGTCTAAAATTGAAAATATGGAATTTTTTAGATCCAAATTTCTTGAAATTATTTCAAAGCTAGTGGAATGACTTCTTTTCCCACCAGGTCTTTCAAAAATCTTTATGTGAAATCAAATCACCATGAAATGGTCTACTTGTTGATTGGGCATTCGGTGTGATTACACAACATGGAGCTATTCCCAAAGTGTGGGACTTTACAATCAACAAATCTCTCTAGAGAAAGACTGATTCCTATTCCTAAATCTTGACACCATACACCCAAATTGCAGAGAAAACTAATCTAATCCTACTCTAATGTTTTCCAAGGAGACAAGGATAGAAGGATGCATGAAAATTAAATCTATTCTAAATGGAGGTGATGCACTAATAAGGAATGTTGAATAACTTGCACTTGCATGAGAACAAAAACAAGCAAGATTGAAGAGGGTGATTAAAAACCACAAATAAAAATAACTATTACAAATCAACTTTCCAATAAATACATCACCATTGAAATCTTACAATAGCAATGAACAATACATAAATAACCTCTAATTGTAATGAATTGCCAAATAAGGGACAATAAACAAAAAAGAGGGTTAAGAATCATCCATAGATATGTTTTATTACTCTAAAAGTTGATACAATACATTACATGGGGGAAAGGGCACAAATATTGCATTACAATTTCAATGGAGAGGCTTGAGCTCCACATATTTCTCATAGATAAGAAAGAAGGGATGGGCAATGGAAAATTATCGAACTATCTAAAAAGGGACCCTCCTTATGATTTATAGAATAATATTTAAAGAGATGAGAGAGGGAGAAGAGTTTCAAAATCCTCCAAAACCCATAAAAATGATCAATTTTTCTCTTGTAATTGCTGCTGGGAAGACCTGCAAACACCATGATTGTAATGTGCCTTGAACAAGATAAAATTGGTTTGCTTGCACCTAGTTATGACCTTGGATATTACAACTTCATCATGAAAATTTTCCCACCTAACACATTAAATACTCATATCTAATCATCTCATACATTGGAGCCCAAAATTATCTTTCCATTGACTCTAATTTTGTGAAAAATGGTGGAGTAAGAAGGAAGTTGTCATCATTCTTGCATAGGTTAAAACTTCACCTAATCCAATGATCAATTAAATATCAAGTTTCTATTGCATTATTCATTGAATCCCCTTTCCAACAAGTGTAATTTTTCTAAAAATGGTAAAAATTGCTCAAGTTATGCTAGATTGCATTCGGGCCATGATTTTGAGCTTCTCCCTAACCACCGAGCTCCATTCTTCACCTACAGAACTCAAAAATTCAGTACAAATCGGTCTTATTTTCACACAACTAATCCTGCCACATTGCATTGCCACCTACCTCTTGACATGAGCTAACAAGTCAGCTCGAGTTTAATGAATTAACTCGGTGAGCTTCTTTGAACTCTTTGGGAAGGAGTTTGATTGTTTTGGGATTTCAACCCTTTCGGTTTCAAATATCTCTTCACCGACATTTCAGACTTTACTTTCCTAAATCCCTAAAAGCATTCCCTCAAGCTTCGAAAGCTCCACCCCTGAACTCCAAAATAATCTACCTCTGAAGTCCAAAATTTCAGACTTCAGACTCCTCTTACTTCAAAATTTTCCGACTCACAGATTCGGAGTTGTATGCTGCCGATCTCTCGAAATTATTTCACCGTCATGTCCAAAATGATGAATCCCCAAAGTCGAAAATGTTCGAGTTTAGGATTCATACACTCCTCATGAAGCTCAAATCCCATGCTTTCTCCTCTACATCCTTTGTTGAGTTACCCCCCTGCCACTTCCATAGCTCACCACAATTCGAGTCATCTCTTGTGTGAATTGATCAACCCCTCAGCCGGATCATTGTTTAAATCATCAATCCCAATGAATATTTTCTTCTATAGCTCACCAAGTGAATAATCTATTGCCACATTGCAAGATCCCATGGCTGATTCGGCCCATCCATGCCTCAAATCGTTGAAACAATAAAAATCCGCACTAAACCACTTGTTGAAATGAGTAGCTCATAGAATCCATGCTTAAGCTTCCTTTCCGTTGACCTCGGTTCCTATGAATTGAACTTCACTAAATTCAAAATCTCATGAATCAAGATCCCTTCATTGTACGAAGCACCAATCTCTCTTAAAGTATATGTTTTCCATCAATTATGTGAGCTCGACCATCTTGTGTGACCCATCCAGTGTCAAACCACTTGATTTCATATAGAGTCGACTCAGCTTGACCTCCCATGCCTCCAACTCAACTCGTCGAGTAGCGCATCGAGCTACTCAGTGATCCCTCCATCAATCACTCCCCAATGTAACCTCTAGATCACCGAGGAGCTTGATGAGGTCTTTTTAGTTCGGTGGCCTACCAAGGCCCGAATGAATAATTTTTACCCTTGAAACCCATCCTTGGGAATTGTTTTTGAAATTTCTCATGTTGGAGACACGATGGAGACCGAATGTAGGGGTTTTTTAGGCTTAACATGTTTTTCCTGTAGTTTTTCTTATTTTGGCTAGATTTCACTCATGGGGCCCGCATTCCATCATCTCTTAAGTTGATCCTAAGGGTCAAAACCCAGAAGAGGAAAAAATCCTTAATTATGATTTTCACTAAAGAATTCTGATTTGTTCCTTCGAGTCCCCTGAAACTACATTTGACAAATTTTTATCCTTAGGGGTTCTATGAGGTGCCCGCGTTAAGTTGCACCATGTTGTCCAATTCTACCAAAGGAGAAATATCAGATAACAGTTCCATATTTGATGTGTATTGTGTAGAAAGGGAAGATTAAGTGTTTTTTTGGTCTGTGGCATATATTTTTCCCTGTTGTCCTTCATTTTCTTCCCGATTTTGTTCATTGAGAGTGTATATTTCCCTTTCTTTGGTGATATCACCTCTTTAGCTTACGATTTTCCTTCTTTGCATCTCTCTTTATAACCGTAGTCCCTTGGATGTTTAGATTCAGTTTAGATAGTTTTAATTTCAGTTGTAGGAGTAATTTTAGTATTATGATAGGTATAGGGAACAATATGTTCTATAGGTTGATCTCATTTTGTAAAACCCACATTGCAGAGATCATCCCATGTTGCCTTAGAAGGCTAATCATATCTAGGGTGCAATTTTGAGAGCCAACAATACCATTTCAACAAACATGAGTAACATGTATCAAATTATTTAATGTTAGAGCTACCTCATGATTTCCCTTAGTCATTAAAACCTTGGTAAATGTATTAGTGATATACTTAAAAAAGATAGATCATGGTACATCTATGGCGTATTATTATTATTATTATTGTTGTTGTTGTTGTTGTTGTTGTTATCATTATTAATATTATTATTATTATTTACCTTATGTCAAAAATATATATTGAAGTTTATTTTAATATCGTAATGAAATTCAATCTCTTTAAGATATTTAACATATCACTTACATTGATAAAATAATAAGAGCATTTAATCAAAATAAGGAGATAAAACTTAGACTTAATAAATTAGGTTTTCTTTTCTCAATGTTTTAATTAATATTATTAAGAATATTTATGCTTGGTGGGGCAATACATATTACATTCATACCTTCTCTCTTCCACAATTTTATTTTGTCTTTGAAGTATCACTAATAAATGTTTATAGCACTTCCACAATTTTTTGGAATAATCTGGTCAAGAGTAGAAACTTCATCAAGCAGGGCAGCAAATGGAAAGTGGGGGATGGCAGTGAGATAAACTTCTGGGAGGATAACTGGTTCAGTGATAATCTCTTGGATAGATTTGGGATAGCTAAGGACAGCCTTATAAGCAAGTATGGAACTAAAATCAAGGACTACATTGAAGGAAATGGCACCAACAAGATTTGGAAAAAACTTACTGTGGAGCGAATTGAGCTGAAACAAATTACTTCCTCCCTTCAGGATCTTTTAGATCTCTTTCCTTTAAGTCAGCTGGATTCCAAGGATGAGCTGGTTTGGAACAATTCACATGATGGGAAATACTCAGTCAAATCTGGTTATATCAATCTTTTTCACAGTAATCAATCTGATTTTAACTGGAACAAGATCTGGATGCCTGAGTTAACCCCCAAAATAAATTTCTTTCTTTGGCTGGCCATCAGAGGTAGAATTCTCACCACTGACAATTTGATGAGAAGAGGATTTATAATTCCTAATTGGTGCCACCTTTGTAGGAATGACTATGAAGACATTAGTCATCTGTTCATACATTGTGATTATGCCAATAGAATTTGGAACTTTGTCCTTTCTAAATTCGAAGCTCTTTGGGTGTTGCCGAAGGATCTTAATCAGCTATGGAATCAATGGAACCCACCATTCAGACATTGTGTTATCAAAAGAATCTGGAAATTAGCCATCCCACATTTAATCTGGAGGATTTGGAAGGATAGAAATAATATCATTTTCAGAAATAAGAAGCAAAATTATAAACTCAGTATTGGCAAAATTTCTCAAGGTCTCAAAGAGGACATGGCCAGATTTAAACCTCCCAAGAACAAGTGTTATCCTGAGAATGAAGAACACATCTTATCTAATTGGCAGATTGGAAATTGGAGCAACCCTGGGAATAGTGTAGATAGATCTTCGATTAAATGGCATCCTCCTGACTCTAATTGGTACAAGCTGAACTTTGATGGCGCCTCTAAGGGAAACCCTGGGACAGCAGCAGGAGGAGGAGCAATACGGGACCACAAAGGTAATTTGATTGCTGCATATGCTGGAAAAATGGGAATTCAAACCAATCATTTTGCCGAAGCATTATCTGCTCTCTGGGGCTTGAGAGTTGCACGGGCTCAAAATATTCAGAACCTTGTTGTTGAAGGGGACTCCCTTAATATCATTAAACTTCTTAATCAGTCCTCATCTCCCAGTTGGAGTATTAAAGATTTTATCTCTGAATCCATAAGCATTAGTCACACCTTCAATAGCATCAGAATCATACATACTTACAGGGAGGGCAATAAATTGGTGGATGCACTGGCCAATTATGGCATTAATATAAATTTCACCGTCTGGGATAATGATAGTATCCCTAATCAGCTTCACAACAGCATCCATGCGGACCTTCATAAGCAAGCAATCCCTAGAGATGAGCCTTAATCTTTGGAGGAAGATCAGAATCATTAATACTTTCACACGTGCTGCTTTAATGAATATGGCGAGGCAAATAATATCAATTTCAAATGATAGCAAGAATTATTTAGGGAACTTCAAGTGGAGTTATCTAGATTTGAAAATCGCGCACGCGGGAGGTACAACAGCTGTTGATATCCGGATGCTAAGCTCCACGAAAACCGATGATAAATGCAATGTGATTGTTGACAGGGAAAGGGTTATCACACGCGACTTCCCGCAGGCTCAGTTCAGCAGTTACGCAGCCATTCGTGAGAAGACCAACGGCTATAGTTCCCAGTCTTATGCGACCTTCAACAGCAAGAAACGGACTGTTCTTCATGCTCAGAGGCATTCGAGAAATTGTTGTAACCAGTATACCACAGAGAAGATGGGAGGACCTCCCTGTCAAATTGAGCCGTGCGCGGACCCCGACTGGAAGGAAAACACTGAGCTTTGGAACATTCTCAGCATAGGCGGCTTCACCAACTTCGTTGATAGGGTGCAGGGACATGATCAAAGCATTTCTGTACGCTTTGCTAAGGAGTGGAAAGAGAGGACTGTCGACTATGGGGGACAGAAGATACTTGTCAATGAAGATCTCATTGCTGAAGCGACCGGCCTCAGCTTGGAAGGGTACCGCTTCTTCAACAAAAGGGTTATCAAAGAAGCTGAAGAAAGAAGATTTGTGGAGGAAGATGAGAAGCTCATATTTAGCACAGCGGGTCTGCTTGTCAGCTCAATTCCATCACCCTATGATGAAGTCACTCGCATGATGATTCGATTCATCTCCTTGGAAGGTAGGTTTGTCACTGTCCCTGCTAAGCATCTCATCTTTTTAAACCACTTCCGTAGGAATAGATTGGTTTGCTTCCCTCATTATCTGTTAAACTCCCTTGAGCGCTCCATTTTGGAGTTCCAGAAGCACACCCGGGTGGTTCCCTTGCATCAAGGGCTTATATTGTTAATTCACAAATGCTGCCTTCTTAAGTACCCCGGTCTTCCTTCCTCTCCTAGCCCGGCTCCCCCTTTGATGGGCTCTGCTGCTGCCAGTCCTGTTTCCCCTGCTGCCCTTGCTGCTGCCCCCGCCACCGGTGCTGCTACCCCCATGCCGGCTGCACAAGCTTCTCCTTCAATTCCTCCTGTTGCTGCTCCTGTCACCCACCTCGCCTCTACCTCTAAAAGACCAATCACCAGGGCTTCCAGGAGACTCAACCTTGAGACTCTTGCTGTGGGGAAGGAGCCTATTGAACTTGACATTGCACGTGACCTGCTGAACATTAGTAGTGCCAGTCCCCGGGAAGTACAGATGGATAGCTCTTCTAAGAGGCTGGAGGCCTTAGAGGCTGAGATAAATTTGCTGAAGGATGAGGTCAAAAACCTAGCTAAGCAAAAAGGTAAGAAAAGCATGGAGGGGGAAGGGAGCATTGATAACAGTCAGATTGAAGACATATACAAGAAGCTGACCTCCTTAGACTCCCGCCTAGGGAAGGCTAAGACTAGACATGATTACAACATTTCCGCCTTTAGGGCCATCGAGGAGTTCATCGAGGGTCATGCCAAAAGTGTTTCCAACCTCAGCGGTGTCCCGGCTGCACTTTGGGGCAATGAAAAAGAGAGCAAAAGAACCATCGAGGAGCTCGATAAGACGGATGCTGCCCACATGACTGCATTGGGTATGTTTCATGCCTGGAAAAGAGTCAAGATCAGTATCGATAAAGCTGCCAAGAAGTAGTCCTGGATGCTTCTGCTGCTTTTAGTTGTTATTTTTGTTGTTTCTTGGCAGTCGGCTTACTGTTTTTTTGCTGTTGTTTTGCTGTTATGTCTCGTTTGTGTAGCTGTTTCTGGGCTACGTAGAACTTCATTGTAATACTTGGACTTTGTTCCATCAGCTCTGTTTCTCACTCTTATTCCGGCTTTCAGGCCTTCTTTTGTATTCAAGGGTATAGTCCCTTTCAAAAAACTATTTGCCAATATTAAAAAAAAAAAAATGTTTATAGCACTTGTGTTCTAAAGGGGATCTATATGCCTTGTAAATATTTACTATTGGAACCATCTTTATATTAAATTATAGAAAAAATAATACAAAGTGTTACATAGTAAGGGGGCATCTGGTAGTGTTCATAGCCTCAAAAATAAATTAGATGCCACGTGGGTAGACTAAACACAAGCCACGAGGGTAAAAAAAGACATGCCACTTAGGGATACAAACTATGACCAAAAGGTGAGAAGAAAGCACCGATACTATATCATGAGAAAAAAATTAGGCTTAAGGAGCCGTGGATCCTAGAGGAGGAGGTGGATCATCTTGTGGTAGAAGAAAGCCGAGAGGGCATGGCTCATCCAAGGCGATTGAGTAGTCGGCTATCCCGGTCAAGCATCTAAACACTCGGGGAAACCATAAGTACCCACCACGGGGTAGAAAGCCACAAAAATGGGAAGCCACATAAAGAGGAGAGCCCTAATTGGAAGATCCTACCACCACCTTGCCCTTCGTCGGTGGGCTCTAGCTAGAACCAGAAGAAGAGGGCCTTGGGTGAGCTAGTGACAAAGATAGACAGCCGCTTCTTGAGTGGCTGCAGGATCATCCACAGTGTCTATGAGGTGGCTGGGGTGGCGGGGGGTGTCGATTGTCATCATCTAGAGGAAACATGCTCATTATACAAAGTGCACCGCCCGATGATCAATAAGTTATTGGAGATGAGAAAACTCTAGTGCCACCTTCTATGTTTGTGCTTGAATCTGCATATGAACAGAAGACAAGATAGCCACCTCTTCTTGGGCCACTTAACTTGTATTGAATAAGCATCGATTCTAATATCTCGTATTATTATGTCGATACTAATGTTTTATGAAGACAATGACTTGTATAGTATAATGTAGCATTGGATGACACCATGGACTTTTTAAATAGGTTATTTGATAATTCCTTCTTTGAAAATGATTTTACTTGTTAAATTAGCTAAAATATTTTTCTATAACTATGTGATCCTTAGAAATGGTTATGTTTAAAAAAATGCATAGCTAACATACTTGGTTCTGTTTGCATATTTGTGTTGGCATGCCACCATACACTCCACCGTTACTTTCTCTGGGTGTTGGTGGTCTCGCATAAACAATTATTTTTTTCTAAAATTGTGTGGCTTAGTAATAGTTCTTATTTATAAATGCACATGACTAAAATACAAGGATTTTATTTCATATTCATGGATGACATGGCTAATTTCTCCTCATCTATGGTCGATCTCGGTGAACATAGAGTATTGTCTAAAAATGAGAAAAATGGAAATTGAAAAAGAGCTCATTAAACATGTTTATAAAGTGATTAAATGTCAATCACCATGATGAGTTGGATGTGTAGCGTCAAGTCGAGAGGTTTGGACATCAATTCCTATTATTCTTCGATTATCTGCGTAAATAAGAAATGAGTATCTTTTTTAGGTTGAAAGGATTTTAACATAATCACATGTTCGAGTTGTATTCCGATAAAAACCTTTCTTCATATGAGAATAGTAATTTTTCAATAACATTTCTTGACTATGTGTCTCAACAATAAAAATAACAGATTTATTGGATTCAACTAATGCACGTAGTATGAAACTGCTACCATATAATAATAATACTATATACTCCTTGGAATAACGTCGAGTGAACATCTCGTACTCAGAACTCATATGATATCTTGAAAGAAAAAGGATGTCTTGTTCCTTTTAGGCCATTTTCTCTTGCAGCTATCAATTGTTGTGGCATTTTTACATCTAATCCTTAGTGACTTCTTCTCTTTCATCATTTATTTTTTGCGCTTTTGCACTCCGGATATTGTGTAAAGAAGGCATGGAATTTTAAATTTCCCACTTTATTTATCATAGAGTCTATAGCATCCATCCAGAATTAATTCTTCACTATCTTTAACCTTTTCCATGTATTTTTTTATTGTTTCTCTCAACATTTTTGAATATATAATTGTCATGATAACAACAATAATACATTCCATCGCACTAGTTCCAATAAATGTTAGAAACTCCATTATTTCTTCGAAGAAATATCTCTAGAAATTTTTTAAATATCGGTGATAACATATTCTACATTGAAAGGATTGGTGGCGGAATAACCGATAGATTTGACTAAAGATAGAATAGGTATGCAAACTGACAAGTAAATTATTGTGTCCTCCATCCTTTTTGGTATATTATCTTCCATTGACACCACATAATTTTCTAATATTGTCTAAACCTCGACAGAAGGTCTTATCACGCCACTTGGTCCTATTTTTGTTTAGTATTTTTACCTGATGTGGGAATCAAATTTTCTCTTTCCTTTCCTCTCTTCACCCAATAGTACAGAAAACTGGTGGTAGTGTGATTCATGCAATTAAATTTTTCAATTACATTGGATTCACTATAGGATGTCAATAGATCAATATCTGGATGTTTGTCTTTAAAATATTGTAGAAATTTTTCTCTCATTTTTCTATCTCCTTTTATTCTCCAGCAATAAGAATCAAATGTCTCTACTATTACACCTTCCTGAACAGGGCCAATTAACCAGACATCCCTTGATTGTACTTTATCTTCTAGTACTAATAGTTCTTCATCATTCATTCCTCTAGTATCCCTGAATGAATTGGATGTGAATCTTGCCAATGAATTAGGCTGAAAGTTATCTTGATTATCTTTAATAGGTGAACAAGAAAGGACACTAGATCTAAACAAATCAAATGTTGTAGTCCATTTAGTCCATATATCATCCGGAAATAATAGAAAAGTTCATTTTTGTATATATTAATGGTTGTGTTTGTTTTGAAAATCAAAAGCCATTGATTCTCAAAGTTCTGCATTCAAAGGACAATTATATGTTTGTTTTATATTTTTATATAAGGAAGAAAAATGTTAATAACAAATGCAATAAAATTAAAATACATTACCTTCCATTCCTCTATTTTTTGTTTTCTAATCCGGGATGTTGAGGACATCCAAGTGATTTCCAAACTGATCTAGCTTTGTAAAAAAATCAATAAAATTTGTTTCTATCCAAGTTTTGTTCACTTCATTATGTTGTTTACAAATATTAGTAATGTCTTCATTAGTTGCATTTGCAGAAATAATGTGAGCCCTTCAAAACCATAGCCTCGGATGTAAAGACTTGTAAGTATTTGAGCCCAAAATATTTTTTTGTGCACATATTGTATGTTGGCCATCAAGTATATAAAATTTAATGTCATCCCTTTCCAAGTCTTTTGGATCTTGGAGCACCACAACCTTATTTGTATACTCCAAGAAGGGAAGAAGAATTGCATTCCTCTGTGTAGGAATAACATTTATCAACATGGAGTACACTAGAATGTAAAAAAATTCATCACCAACAGGGTGATACTAATAATTTAGATGTGTTACATGGCACCTAGAAACATCAATTGAAAATACTTCACCATTGAACAAAAAGTAATCAAACTGTTGCTTAGTTGAAGGTTTTGTTTTCATGAATATAGTGGTTTCTTTCTTCAGCAATGCAACTTATTTAGTATTCTTTTTCAACCCATGGAACTTTGATCTGGATGGATCAAGATCCAATTTATCCAAATATGTTATCCTCATCATAGTAAACAACTTGGAATGTTTAGGTGGTGAAAGAAAACCTTTTCTATTCAAAAATGACAAACAAAAGAGGTTGTATCATCTCTATACAATTTTATAAGTACTGCAAGCATGCCATTGTGAATTTCTTCTGCATTTGAACAACAAATTATGTCTCTTTCTACTAACAACAAAAATCACATCCATGTGTTGAGCATGGACATTGTATTTTGTCTTTTGAGGCTTGCATTTATCATTTCTGAATAATGAAACAACCAACTCCATATCCACAATAAGACATTTACTATTTTCATAGTCAATGTGTTTAACTTGAACATGTAATGTACTCGAATAAATGACTCGCAGAGGATATAACCATTATGAATTCCTTACGTTTGTCATCTATAACAAAAAAACCATGGTTCATATTGGTAGTTTTCACGGCCATGGACTCCAACAAACATTTCCTAATATATTTTCTTCTAGCTCTCAAAGACCTTTAATGAATGGAATTGCCAAGAATAGATTGCGACGAACGAGAAGACATTGTATCTACAATTGGAGTAGAATATATTAAAAATTACTTCACACATGGAGTTATTTCTTTCCTCGTCATATGCTAATGAATGCAAGTATTAGCCTTTGTGATCACCAATATCTATAATACTTTACTTTTTATCATTGGTGAGCAATGAAAGTAAACATTAGCTAATGTTAGGATTCAATCGAACATGACATCTAACCTTCAACTGGTTATTAAAAATTGTATTTTGTGGAGAAAAACATTAATACCAGAAACTATGAAAATTTGTTCTTGAAAATTAACACAAAACATATTTTGGAAGGGTTATCCATTGTAAGATAACCATCCACTTTGCATAGATTTCATGAAAGGAAATGTTTGAAAAAATATCTGTTACCAAGAGAGAGGATTTAAGTTGACATATGAATGGACAATTTTTAATATTACTTGTTGGTAATTTACACCAATTGAATAGACTAGCTTAAAGGCCATTAAGATTTAATCTCCATAACTAGTAGAAAAGAATAACTTAGCGGCCACTAGGCTCAAGAATGTATCTATGTGAAAGTAGCTATATGATAACAAAAAATACTCAAGCTTAGTGTCCTCTAAGCTCCTCTGATTACCGATTGTCATTGTAAGCACTATATGTTCCACTTTGGACTGATATTGATTTTTACCGATAGTAATTATATCTTATTGGTTGGAATTCACATGTCGAACCAAATGTAGCACTCAATTTCAACAAGATGGAAAAATATTTATGTATTTCATCTAAAATATATCTTTGTAAATTATAAGCCATATTTGTTCGTATAAAAGAAAAAGCCTAGAGACTCAAGCTACAAGTTCTTAATTTTAAAATAACTATTGAATAGAAAATGATGGTCTATCTTAGCAGCAGCTATGATACTTTCATTACCTCTAGTTGTAACAATCACTAGAAGTAGAAATTTAGAATGATTGTTATTTTCAATGACTATAATTGTATTAAATTAGCCATATGTTACCAGGTGGTGCTAATTGCTGCTCTAATTTCCATCGAGAGGGATCAAGAATTTATCTTCATATCAAAGGAATAACATCGGGACTCGATAGGCAAAACAATCTTTAAACTTGAGAATAGATATATAATAACAAACAATGGTCAAGCTTAGCAGCCATTGTGCTCTATCATTACCATTTTCCATTATAATCACTATATATTCAAATTTGGATAGTTAGTGCTTTTCATTGATTGTAAGTGTCACATATTGGGTAGAATTCACATGGTGGACCCAATTACTACACTACATTTTGTCGAGAGGCATCTAGTCTTATTTTTTTGTCCTATGTTATATCTTTTAAAATTGTAATCCATATTCATTAGTATTAGAGTAAAAGGGTATCAACCACTACACTCAAGAATTTCATAATCTCAACATAATTGTTGAATAAAAAATCATGGAATGGCTTAGAGAGCGCTATGACCATATCATTACCTCTTTTCATAGAAACCGGTCACTATGTCTACAACTTTAGATCGGTTGTAATTGTAAATAATTAGAATGTTAATAGTTTAATTTTAATGTTGAAAGCAATAATGTAGCAGCTTTTAGGCTCAATAGTTTAATTTTGAGAGGATTCAAGACTTATTTATTTCTCCTAAGATATATCTTTGTAAATTATAATCCATATTCATTTGTATCAAGGAAAAATCCTAAGCATCGTTAGGCTTAAAAATTTCTCAATTTCCATTTTAGTTATTGATTAACAACTCATTATATATCTTAAAAGCCACCATGATCCTTTCATTACCTTTTTCACAGTAATCATTATCTTTACATCTTTAGATTGATTGTAATTTTCAATGATTATAATTGTTTCAAATCGGCTACACGTTACCTAGTGGAGCCAATTTCTACACTACGTTCCATCGAGAGGAATCATGACTCTCGGTTCTTATCAAATAAAAGGTTTAGCGACTGCTAAGATAGATTACTAGTTGAAAGGAATAACCTAGTGGTCGCTACACTCAACACTTGATAATTTGTGAATAACTATATTATAACAAATAATGGTCTAGTTTACCACTTGCAGGATCCTATCATTATCACTTGTAGTTTTTCGTAGTTTTGATAAGATAAATCATTGCACAACAATTCTTGAATTTGGAAATAACGATAGAATAGAAAATCATGATATAGGCTAGTGGTCGTTAGCTATACACCAATACATCTTGTCATTTTAAACAATATCTTTATAGCTTTAAGGAGCTAGTGCTTTTCCTTATTTTAATGCAAAAAAACTTTAGGGATTTCATAATTTCATGCCACATGTCATCATTTTAATGGTAGCTATTTATATTAGAATATCACGGTTTCAAAACATGCCACGTGGCACAATATAATTGGATAAATATTTTCATTTGCACACTACATCGAGGGATTAAATTTGACATCCGTTTAGGTTTTTTTGTGATTTTGGACGTAAAATACGTCTAAAAATCTAATCTAACCATCACACGCAACTTGCATATTTGAAACATGAACGTCACTTTTATATAGATTTGTATAAATATTATAAAAAAATATGTAAATTTATATCATAAAAGATATAATAAATATAGAATAATGAGTAAAAATAACATTATTTTGTGTTTTTGAAGGGCGGTATTGAAAAATACCCTCACCCAAAAATTGTTTGACAGTGTATAGGTGGGCGTCAAACTTAACCCCTCACTACATCTAACATTGTATAGGTCGATTTTGATTTTTTTATTATGCCTATACATTCGTACACTTTATTTCATTTTTTTATTACAATATTATTTTTTATTATGTTTCAACTATTTTAAGCTATAGCCATGTGTCACCATTTTACTGGTTGTTATTTATATTATAATATCGTGGTTTCATATTATACTAGTTTCTTTACATTTTAATTTCATAATAAATGTGTAAATTATAATGTTTTCTAACTATCAGGTTCAAACTTAACATGTGGCATAGAGTAATTGGAGAATTATATTTCATTAGTGCACTACATCTAACATTATCTAGGTGATTTTTGATAAAATATAAAAAATAAATGTTCCTATAAATTGATATAATTTATTTCTATTGTTTTATTATAATATTATAAGTTTTATTACGTTTCAACTATTTTAGGCTATAACAAATAAAAAAATAGGTTTTCTTTAATATTGTTTATTTTTTCGATATCCCGCACCTTTTCTCAATGAGTGGTAAATTCAAAATTTGAATTGCAAATTCCCCTAGTTTTTAGAATTTGAAATTTCAACATTAAAAAAATTTCCCCACTTGATTTTAAATATTCCATATCCCACACTTTTTATATTTTATAAATTACTAACGTGGACTATGTCAGAAAAAAAATATTAAATACCACGGAGAACTAGTTTTTCAGGTTTGTGTATTTTTAGTCTTGTAGAATAGCAACTCGTGAAATCATAAAAAAAAACAAGCAAGCCACAGATTCTAGGGCCAAATACAATAATCCTGGTCATTTTGGCTAGCAAACAATTGGCTAGTAATTATAATCTAATTCATGGATTAACAAAAAGGGAACAATCATGTCATAATAAAAAGGATGCTCACACATTATGGAAGAAAAATGGGTTATGGAATAATAATGTAGATAGTTAGCTCGATGCAACAGTCGATGGTTTGAACGAAATCGCCAAGCATGAAAAAATCTCATATCTAAATAAGGTATTTATCAAAAACATATGCTATACTAAATGTGGACCTTTTTTATTGCGGGGTTATATAGTCGTTCTATCTTCAACAGATCCTATATGTTTTAACCTCAGTCCATCCCTTCTTTTCCCTAAAAAAATACACTAAGCATCCCAACTCTGCATACCGATTCCTTCTTGTCATTTTTTCGAACCTCCTTGTGAATACTAGATTCTATATTTTCACGTCACTCCATCCCTAGTTTTTCCTATAAAAACGTGATCCATGGCTCATCTCTTCTTACTGGTTCCTTCTGATTGTTTTGTCAAACCACATTGTTCGTAAAGAAAATAAGGAATCTGTTTGACCCCGACCGAAAAAATTAATCCCCTTTCATATCTAGTTTTTATTTCATTTGAACACTTTCAAGTTTCCACCGATCTGTGCCCCCATTTGGATTGTTTTTCCCGATAATGATGGCAAGTGGTGTAAACACTAGTTTTTAAAAATTGTAATGTTTAAAGAGACTCAAAATATTGTTTTGGTATTCGTTACGTATGCCTTTTTTTTCCTTTTAATATGATGATAGAAACAACCCAAGGTAAATATTTCATTGTACATTGTTTATATGGTTTCCACGGTAAAATCATATTAGATTTTCAATAGTGAGATAATTTTTTGTGAAATGGAAGGTTAAACATATTATATATGTGCCTAAATTTTATCTATAAAATATTATGATCACTATGTCTTTAAATTTATATATTAAATATTTATATAGTTAATTTTTTTAAAGAATATTATCGTAGGCCACATATTATTGGCGAAGATAGAATGTTGGTATATATATATATATATATATATATATATATATTATATTAATTAGGTTTCATGGAAGGCCACAATATTATTAGTCTATCTAGAAGGCTTGAAACTAATATTAGTTGTATATTAGTTTACCTTGGATTTTATAAAAATGAAAAATCAATTGCAATATTAGTGGCCACTAGGGTACAATGTAATACCATATTTGTATCTCGGTGATCAAGACTAAATACCGCATATCATGAAGTCATACGCCTAAGACACTCGCCACATAATAATTGTTGGAACATAGTTATCACTACTATTTAACAAAATAAAGAAATATATTGTGAGTCTAGCATCTGCTAGGTATTGCCACAACATATTATTTGGAACTTAGCGGTCATAGGTTTCACAAAATAAAGACTAATATTATATGTTTAGATTTTGCTAGTACTACCACTAGGTTATACCTTGATTTTTTTTTTTGAGCTTAGGGATAGACTCAACAACGGATATCATGAAGTTATATGCCACTAAGACAAGATCGTAACATATTATTTGGAACATAGTAAGTAGCGCTAGGATTTATCAAAATAAAGGAAGGTATTACAAGTCTAGCATCCACTAGGGATTGTAAAAATTAAATTAAGGTAGTATGAAATTAGCGGCCTCTATGTATTTGGACCAAGATAATATTTTAAAAATATTGCTACAAAATTTACCATTTTAAAACAAATTTATTTGAGCTTAACGCCACTATCCTTTACAAGGTTGTAATAATTTAACCTTTGTGTTCGTTAGATTTAACAATAATATTTGGGTCAAAGATGTCACAAGAATTTAACACATTAACATAATATTCCAAGAGGATAGCGTCTGCTAGAATATGCGTGCTCATAATGATTGCAAAGTTTTGGTGGTATGCTTTAACAAATCAAATTAACAAATTTTGAGCTATATGGCATCTAGTTGCTTCCACAATAGAATATTTTGAGCTTAGATGTCTCGATCGTTAACAAGATGAAGTATGGGATTTTTATCTTGATGTCTGCTATCTTATGATGCAACATATAATTTGAAGATATGTTGTCGCTAGGATGTAACTAAAAACATGTCGGATATTGCAAGCCTAGCGACCATAGTATATGCCTCGAAAATAATTTCTAAGCTTAGGGATCGGTACTCAACAATGGATTTCATGGAGTTATACACCAATAAGACACTACGAAACATATTATTTGCAACATAGCAATTCTTTAGGATTTACCAAAATAAAAAAATATTTGAAGTCTAGTGTCCACTAGGTATTGCGAAGAACATATTATTTGTACCTTAGCGTTATGCTAGGTTTCACAAATTAAATTAAACAAGTATGAAATTAGTGGCCTCTTTATACTACTACAAAATAATATTTTAAAAAATATTTCTACAGGATTTATCATTTTAAATGAAAATTATTTGAGTTGATTAGTTGCTAGCCTGTACAACAATGTAACAATTTATGCTTTGCGTTCGTTAGGATTTAACACATAAGATTTGGGTCATAGAAGTCACAAGAATTTAACACATTAACATAAGATTATAGGAGGCTATTATCTACTAGAATATGCATACTCATAATGTTTGCAAGTTGTCGGAGGTATAGTTTAACAATTGAAATTAACAATTTTTGAGGTACATGGTATCTAGTTGCTTCCACAATAGAATATTTTGAGCTTGGATGTCTTAATAATTTAACAAGATGAAGTATGGAATTTTTATCTTGATGTCTACTATCTTATGATGCAACATATTATTTGAATATATGTTGTCATTAGGATTCAAGTAAAAATATATCAGATATATTTCAAGCTTAAGCCTACTAAGTTATGCCTCGAATACATTTTTACGAGCTTAGAGATAAGTACTCAAGAATGAATATCATGAAGTGATAGGATGCTAAGACACTGCCAAAACATATTATTTTGGAGCTTAGTGGCTACTAGGATTTCAAAAATAAAGAAAGATATTGGATGTGTAGCGTCCACTAGGTATTTCGCGTAACATATTATTTGTACCTTAGCAATCGCTAGGATTTCACAAATTAAATTAAAGTAATATGAAATTGGTGGCCTCTATGTACTACAACATCATAATATTTAGAAAAATAATTCTACAAGATTTATCATTTTAAATGAAATTACTTTAAGTTGAGTGACCACTAGCGTTTATAATGACGTGATAATTCATGCTTTGCATTCGTTAGGATTTAACATGTAAGATTTGAGTCATAGAGGTTACAAGAATTTAACACATTAACATAAGCTTCCAAGAGGCTAGCATCCGCTATAATATACGTACTCATAATGTTTTCAAGTTTTCAAAGTATGCTTTAACAAATCAAATTAACAATTTTTGAGCTACATCACATCTAGTTGCTTCTAGAATAGAAAATTTTGAGATTTGATGTCTCGAGCATTTAACAAGACTAAGTATGAAATTTTTATCTTGATGTTTGTTCTCTTATGTTGAAACATAGTATTTGAAGATATATTATCGCTTATTGGATATTATTTGAAAATATTCGTGTAAAAACATGTCGATATTGCAAAATTGCTTAGTGGCCCTTTGGGTTATGGCTCAAAAATATTTTTTGAGCTTAGTGTTCAGTTCCCAACAATGGATATCATGAAGTGATACACCACTAAGACATTTCGCATCATAATATTTGGAACATAATGGCCACTAGGATTTAACAAAATATAGTAAGATATTTCAAAATTAGATTCCGCTAGGTATTGTGGAAAAATATTATTTGGATCTTAGCGGTCGCTAAGATTTCACTCATTTAATTAAGGTAGTATGAAATTATTGGCATCTATGTACTTCCTCAACATAAAACGTTACGCTTAAGAGGTGTAAGTATTTAATGCATAATTTGGAGCATAGTGTTTGAAAGGATTAAACACATTACATTAAGATTCTATGTGGCTGGAGTTTTGAGCTACATGACATCTAGGTGCTTCCACAATAGAATATTTCATTCTTAGATGTCTCAAACATTTAACAAGACAAAGAGTGACATTTTAAGCTTAGCATCCGTAAGCTTAACATTTTTTAACAAATTATGTTAAGCTAATGCCAAATCATAATAGTTGGAACATAATGACCATAACGATTTAACAAAAAATATAAAGATATTTTGAATTCTATTGTATTCTAGGTATTGTAGCACCATATTATTTGTAGTTTATGCCACATCAACAAATTTAGAGAATTTGTATTGAACATTTATCAAAATAAAAATGAATGTTTAGATAAGTATAGCATTTGGAATATATACACAATCATTGTATCAATTATAAATATTCATCTATTAACATGTCATACATATCACAATGATTTATCACCTATATTATATACTACAATTTATGATTCACTATGGTTATTCCTTAACTACGGGGTGTTGTTGATCAAAGACCACAATCATGGTTGTTTCCTTAGTTATGGGGTGCTATTGAACCGAGCCCATGGGTATAATTTTTTTGTGGGTTTTTTCCTCATTAGAGATCTATTTTATCATCTTGTTGTCATGCATCCTCAAAATATTTTTTGCAAATATGAGAATATCTTTTTATTTTATCCATATCTAGAATCATGATTCTATATAGCACAACATACTTGTCAAACAAATCCTTTTGACTACCATATGATTTTTTTAAACTTCCTTTAGAGTCTCTATTTTTTGTATTTTCCCTTGTTTTAGAAACAATCTCAATGACATGCGAAGTTTCTCCTTCAGTTTCTCAGCTATTCTCCTTTGAAAATTAACCATGAATTACTAAAGGGATGTCATGAACTCTTCATCAAAAACCAATGCATGGTTTCCTTTAAATATTTCCATGACCGAAGCTTCTATGAAAACATGATTTCCTCTAGAAATAATGTCATCAAACTGCAAAGAAATTTTTATTACTTGTTCATTCCATTCCCTTAGTATTTTCTTTGTATAATTATCATATGTCTAGCATATACCAATATCATCCATGGTCATAATTGTAGGGTCTTTACAAATGCCTTTTTCAATGACCTACCCCATTTGTGTTAATGTTTTCTGCAATGATGTCACTCATGTAAAGAGTTATTAATTTTTCCAAGACCTCTTCTACCTCATTGTTTGGATGGATGTAATTATTTATATTATTGTACAAGCCATGAAATTCCTCTCTTACATTAGAAATTATGTAGGAGGAAATTTTCCCTTTAACTGAGTTTCAAGCTCTATATTTTTGGCACGTACTCCCCTCATTACTTCTATGGCTGGTTTTTCTATGGCCCTTATAGAGGATTATATATATTCCTCATATTGCACCACAAGGGATACTTTGGCTTTCCTTTTC
This sequence comes from Taxus wallichiana var. yunnanensis, assembly GCA_018340775.1. Taxonomy (NCBI): domain Eukaryota; kingdom Viridiplantae; phylum Streptophyta; class Pinopsida; order Cupressales; family Taxaceae; genus Taxus; species Taxus wallichiana. The sequence continues at coordinate 72,488,180 of CM031237.1, read as the reverse complement.
TTTGTAAGAGTGAAGATGTATTCAAAGTTTCATGCAAAATTATTGGTTGTTGTGTTGACATGTTCTTTTGTGTTACCCTTTTCAAGGTTCTCATCCTTGGATTGAATTCAATGTTCACTAAGGGATATTATTGTGATGCCCAATTTGGATGTCCTTTGTAGGCAAGTATGAATTTATCTACCTAATTGTTTCTCACTTATTTTGAAGTGGAGGGAAAATATTAAGAGATTTGTACATGTGATTCATTTGTTGGAGCTTTATTTAGTTCAAACAAGACTTATCCAACTTAGATCTAGATTCATTTGGTGGAGATAAAGGAGCACAAGGTTGTTGTGAATGATACAAATAAAAATATTACTTTCTCTTCATAGCCTTCTTTTAAATAATTTCTATCGAGGAGGTAGAACTACCAATGACTCCATCATATTCTACTGAACAAGGCTCTCTTGTGTCTGGGTAATCCATATCCAGTCATTATCATCATGCGCGTGATTATACAATATATTTAACTATCCTTTAAGATAATTAAGGTACCGTGAAGCCCTATTCAATGTGTCATATTACGTTAAAGGGTGTTCATTGAGATGAAATAAATTTCTATGGGCCGAGGAAGGATATAAATCAGTCCACCTGTTAAACATTTTGCACCACACAAATGTTGGGAAGAAGGAATGTGTTTTAAGCTTCTTCTCCTTACACTTTAAATCAATATCGTCATAAATATGAAATATAACCTCTTATACTAGCAATGTTTCTGGAACATAATATGGAAACTTAACAAGGTGTAAGAAGCCCCTTGATATTGATAACAACATATTGTAGGTAGAAGAATATGACTCCTATATTCCTTTTGGAAGTGAGGATGGCATCAAATATTCTTGGTGGCATCGTTTCATGTAATTGTTGGTAGAGAGAAGGATACAAATAAGTGCATATATCTTGAATATGTGATCTAAAATGATGGGCATACAAGTTTGAATATTTCTCATTTACCCTTAAAGGGATCGAAGGAGACTAGAATTGATAGAAATCTAGACAATTGAGAACACCAATGACAGCATCGAGAAGATAGGAAGCCATGTAAAATGGTTTCCCATGGTCGAAAAATTTTTTTATTTTGTCATTAAATTGGAACAAAACACCTGACCTAAGGAGGGAATCTTGACTTCATCAATAATAAAAGAAATTAACAGATCCAAGAAACATTTACCTTAGAGATTGATGGATTTCCATATAGCCTATTCATGAGTTCCATGCGAGTGCGGACTCCTAGTCTAAACCTTTTAATAAGTATTTTAGAGAAATTAGAATCATTCATATTATTCATCTGGTCAAATGCCCAACTTTACAAAAAATATTTTACTCTCCTTTTAGTCATCCAAGACTTGACTGTGTTTAAGTTATACAAGTAGTCTGGCCCTAGAATTTTATAATAACTTTTGTATGCATTCCCAAAAAATAAAGCTATTCTCTTTTTCCTTGATTTAAAAAATAATGAAAAATCCTTGGACTTGGCATGAAATAAATAGGATGTAAACAAATATAGAAATTGAAGAACCTCTGGTTTAGCATAAATTAATTGAAGCCAACACTTTTTACCTCCCCTTACGTCTTGAAACCATATAATTTTCTCTTCCAGTATATCCGTTATGTCTATGGAATCAACATCAACACTTTCATTCTGAACTATGGAAAATAGAGCTGAGTAATGCATAAATTCATCATCTAAGGCTTCTAGATCGAACAAAGTATGTCTTATTACTTTTTCATTGTCATTGGAATATAAAAAAGTATCTACCATTAACATTTCCTGCTCTCTCGCCATGTTAAAAAATTGAAGGGCCACGAATGCTGCATACATCATTAACAGAAAGAAAGTATGAGACAAATGATGTAATTGATTTTATGGAAAATTTATATGGTCCTTTATAAGATATTAGGTAAGATCAAAAAATAATTTTCAAATAAATGAAAGAAGTGTTGATCTTATTAGTCGTCGGGTTCAACAATTACTAAATATTCAAATCTTAGTGGTCGATACATAATATTCTCGGACTTACTATTAATGTAATGAGAAAAGGGTGACTGTACATGCACCACCGAGGATTTAAGATATAATTAGTTTTAGACATAGTGTTCGCTAGGTGTCACAATAGTAAAAATATGAATAGGGTAAGTCTAATTCTAACAAGTTGGGGGACAAAAAAGGGGTCATAAGTGGACGTCATATTGCAAATAACAACATAATATCAACTTGTAGGGATTATTAGCAATGCATACACTCAAAAATAGAAAAATATATACTAATATGAATCGTAGCATCCGAAATCTAGTTTCTAAACTATCATTTTTTTTTAAATGGAAAATTTTAGCTATATTAAACATTCAAAATTCAATGACTTGGTATTGTTTAAAAAATGCCTATAAGATTGCAGTCTGTTTGCCCACGATTTTGATGACCAAAAATTGATATATTTTTTTCCTTTGGTGAGAAGTTAGATGTCGCTATATATCTTGGGATAGATTTTATTTTGTATTTTTTGAGAAATATTTTATTTTTTATGATTTTTTCCATGAAAGTGGTCTAAAAACATAAAGAAAACAAAGCACTTTTTGTTTGCCCACCATAAGTTCATAAAAAATATTGAAATCAAATATATATTTTTAAACATGTATATAATTTTACCACGGTTGGGATGGTATAATTTTTATCACATTCTGACAAGTGAACCAAAATTGCAGTCTTAAATGTAGACATAAACATTCACTGGAAAAAGTCTTAAACACCTACTATTAGTAAACAATTATAAAATGATATTTATTCTAATCTATTTACTTTAAAATAAATATTTATACAAAGCTAACAGTTTCTCTTAGTGATTGTACCATTTTTATGACATATTTTTACTTTTTCGGCATGGTTCAAATCCATGAGAAGACTAAATTTGATGTTTTCCTGTTTTTGATGTAAAATTCAGGATTTGATGTCCACTTAATTGTCCCCCAATTTGTTGCACTTACCCAATACAAAGATCTAAGTTTGCTAATATAAGCAATCTTGAAATTTAAACTCGAAACTATGTAAACATTTTCAGAAATTTAACACGTAACATATTTTGGAATGATTATCCATTGTCGACAACCATCCATCCACATGTATAGATAGCATGAAAGGAAAAATTTAAAACATAGATGTTAGCAAGAGTGAGGATTTAAGTCAACATATGAATGGAATGTTTTAAAATTACTTGTGGGTAATTAACACCAATTTAATGGGTCTAGCGGTTTTTTAGCAAAATGGGTCTAAAAGCGTATGTGCCAAAAAATGGTTCTAGCGGTCGTTAAGCAAAATGTTTTAAAATAAAAATGTTTAGTTGTCCTATAACACATTTTGCAAAGAATAACATAGGACCCCCAAATACCTAACTAGTTTTATTTGAAATTGAGCATTGGATTATGCCATAATTCACATCCATTTGTATAAAAGAAAATGCTTCACAACCACAAAAATCCATTACTAATTGAAAGGAATGACTTAAAGACCGCTAGGATTTTCCGGTTCTTAATTTAAAAAGAGAGATAATTTCATTACCTCTTGTCGTAGAAATCACTCATTGTACAAATTTAAAACAATTTTATTTGTAAATGAATCTAATTTTCTCAAGTTAACCACACGTTACCTAGTGGAGCCAATTGTTGCACTACTTTCCATCGAGAGGGATCAAGACTTTCTCTTCGTATCAAAGAAAATGTTTAGCGACCACTAAGCTCCATTACTAGTCTATATTTGTGGCCACTAGGCTCTTATTATTGACATTTTCCATTGTAATCACTATCTATTCAACTATGGATCGCTAAGTTCAAAAACTATGCAAAATTGTTCTTGATAATTCACACATAACATATTTTGGAAGGATTATCCATTGTATGACAACCATCCACATTGCAGAGTTAATTCTGATCTAAGTTTTTAAATAGAAGATATCTTGAGGCTTCAAGAATTACATATTTAAAATCCTAGCGATGTCTATGTTTAGCCACAACAAAATATTTAGAGATTGGTCGTATCTATGTATTATCCACTAGACAACTATTATAAGAATGAGAAAAATTTCTCCAATCTTTGAACTGGTGGGGTGTCAAGATATACGTTGTGTTGATCTTAGTGGTCATTATGTTTAGCCACAATGAATTATTTAGATATTCTCTCGTATCTAGGCTTATTTCAAAGTCCAACTATTATTGTGATGAGCAATAGAACGCCAATCCTTGCACTACTGAGGGGTACAGATACAAGTATTTATGATCCCAGTGATCGCTAGGGTTATCCAAAACATATGTTTTTAGAGCTTAACAGTTGATAATAATTATTAACAAATAAATATGTACTTATTATTTTAGTTGTTACTACGATCAACCGTAATGATATACCTATAGCTTAGCGATCACTAGGCATCATTAACAAGAAAACTACTAATGCATTAACAAGAAAATATACAAATCTTAATGGTCAATAACATCCACCTTGACAAAATATTTAGAGATTAGGGTTAGAAAAACACCATTCAATGGACATCTATCATTGACTTAAGAAAAAAATTATTACATGTATACGTAAGGGATCAACATTTACTTATGTTTGATTAGTTTGTTGCAAGATCATGAATATGTCTCATTGCTAGACATCATTCACAGACATACTATTAATGGAATGACCAAAGCACCGTTGTACAAGAACCACTAAGGAGTCAATACAAGCACTCTTGAGGCTTCAATCTTACATAGTTTAGATCCTAGTGGTCACTAAGTTGATCAATAACAAAATATTTAGAGATTGGTTGTGTCTAGGATTTTATTCACAGACAACTATTATTAGAATGAGAAAAATTTCTACATTCTTTGAACTAGTGGGGTCAATATATACATAGTGTTTATCTTAGCGGTCACTATTTTCAGCCACAATGACCTATCAAAACCTTTTTTATATCTAGGATTATTTCAAAGAACAAAAAATATTGCAATGAAAAATGTAAATACGAACACTACTAAGGGGTACAAAAATAAGTAGTTCTTATCCTAGTTGTCGCTAGGGTCAACCACAACATATTTTTTTGGAGCTTAACGGTGTATATGAATCATTAACAAATAAATACGTGCTTTTTATCCTTCCTGTTACTATAATCGGCCACAAGGATATTCTTATAACTTAGTGTTTGCTAGGAATCATTAATGGAAAATTACTAATGCATTGACGAGAAACTATATAAATCTTAGTGGTTGATAACATATGAATGGAAATTATATTTCTAACTTAGTGTGGATGTCTCTTTAAATAATTGTAATTGTATAATCTCTCAGGTCATTAAATATCACAATGAGTAGTCAACACATAAACAAATTTACTCCTAGTGGTCTTTAAGGTCATCCACAACAAAATATTTACAAGCTTAATGGTTGTTATGATTAACATCATCAAAATACTTTGAACTTAGTGTTCTGCAAGGCATCATTCACTAGAAATATATTATTAAATTGGTAAACAATTTGTATTACATGTTTTCTTCAGGGGTCACACATTTCTTAGCTCTCATTAGTTTGTTCCATGAATTTGTTTGAGCCAAGTGTTGCACTAGATACCCTCATGAGGGATCAAGCCTTAACTAGTTCTCATACTATTTACTATAAGTTATTGAAAGGAAGATAAAAATTCCACATTTTAATTATAAATGAAATCTCAAAAGAGATGGTGATTTATAATTAGTTAGTAAATGAAGTCTCAAATGCCATGGTATAATTATAATAAATATAATGAACACGCTCTTTGTAGTGTTAGTATGAAAATATAGACTCCAAACCCTATGTATAATCTCCCTTGTTATTAAACCTCATAATTTTTCATGATATCACATCTCCCTATTTCCATATGCTTATTGTCACATTAAGAAAGAAAATCCATGACATCTTATAATTTTTAGTGTTGATATATCATTAGCTAATTTAACTAAAACAACCAGAGCCTATAATTTTAATCTCTAAATGTTGTATATGTTTTCCAAACTATCAATTAAGTGAAACAATATTCAATCTTATTTATCCCAACTTCTTAAATAGTAGGTTCTATAATTCTAGGATTTAGTATTTTTTGAAAGAGGAACCTACACAGATAGAACTCTTTGCTTTTTCAATTTGGCAAACACACATATATGGTTTAAAAAAAAAATATTTTCAACAATTTCCTTTTGTAATCAAACAATTAGTGTAAACAAGAAAAAAATTATTTATGTTACTATTACTATTTAATCTACTAGAAGTTACTATCATTATTTCATTGCTACGTTTTAATTTAAAATGAAAAATGTCTATAGAAATTGTCCGTTAATAGTCCAAAATAACTAAACGATTAACAACCATAATCGAGAAAATCTACTTTCCTCATCCTTTTTAAAGCAACACCCATTTTGTTCCTTCAAGTAAAGATTGATGTTCATCTCGGTATTTTATGTATCATTTCTCACAGTCCTCTTGTGAAAAAATTACCTATTACATGTTTTACATTACTCGTAAGTGGAGTACAAAAATATTTAGAATATCATTTAGGGATAAAAAAGAATGACAAAACGATGTCAAAACCTATCAGTTGAGAAGTGTTTGTTAAAAGAGTGTTAAAGAATAGATAGATTCAACTACTGGAAGTAGAGAAATTAGGGTTTCATTGAAAAGGCTACATAATATTCTACATACATAGAATTTCAAAATTTTGGAAGGAGCAAAGGTGATAATGCATACTGATTTTTGACACCTTCACGAAAACAAACCATGCTCAGAATTTTTCCAATCGAACCGTGATCTATTTTCCAATGAATTATTACGCTTATGGATTTTTTCCCTTACACCAATGTTCTCGCATGAAGCTTCACAAATTTAAGTGTCCTTGAAATATACTAATGAATGCAAATCTATAATTTATATGGAACAAACACTTCCAACCACCACTTTCTTTGGCACACAAATTACAAAAGATATGCCACTTGCCATTAATTTTCTTTATATTTAATCACTAATTAATGGATATCAAATGGTGCACATATTTCTAATATCGATATTTTTTTATTTTTTCGGTTGATGGCCAATTAATTTTAGGGGAACCATTATATTAACCATATATGCCACAACTAAAAATTATCAATATTAACAACAATATCATCAAAAGAACAACATGCTCAATGTCAATTTTATCATATTTAAATTACATAGTGAGTATATAAGTATTCCATAATTTTACTATGCTATAAATGATAAGTGGTTCAATTGATGTCTCACATATTGAATTATCATATTTTTAATATCGCATGAACTTTACATTTTTGGTTTAATGGCACTCACATTTTATTTTACTTTTTTAATTTTTAAATGCTTTTCACCGAGCTATGAATTAGAGGGTTAAAGGAACCCACCCTTACAAACACATACCAAACCAACAAAAAAAAAAAGGCCCCACAAAATGGCCCGAATAGAGAAGAATGAAACACTAGTGAAAAAGGAACAACAAGACACTGAGAGCACAAGACCACAACACCAAAAAAACTAGCAAAAAAGAAGAATTAATCCTCATTTGAAAGAACCACCAACCCTAGCAATGGTGACCCATGTGCTACCCCTATCCATAGCTCTCAAGCACTACATCCGACACAACACCCTCGCCACCGCCGAAACACTTCCAATATGTTGTTTGGCCTTACCCAATAGAAGAAGAAAAGTCGGCTTGAAATTTTCCCGAAACTCATTGAGGTGGTCAATGGCCGAGTCTATAGGTAAATAATATTCTAAGAGATCCATAGGTGAAAGTCTACTAGGGTCCAAACCATTCTAGAATAGAGCATGAACAACCTTGTCATCCACAAGAAGCTCCTTATACCATTGACCGAGCCAATCAACCCCGTGCCCCTGAGCCAATTTCCTATTCATCCACCTCCTCCACCCAAATTAGAGGGTCAAGGATGCTACACTGGTCCAATTCAACTCACAAAATGATGTGATGAATAGGGTAAATGAAGAATTATGTGACTTCCACAACATCCATCTTGACCGAATGGAGTAAAAGGAAATTGGAAATGAAAGCCACTGCGATTTCTAAGTTGACTTTGGCCCTGCTAGTATCCTGCATGTAAGAATCACCCAACACATGCTCTATAGCCTCGGCCTCGAGCACATAATCATAGCGGAACACTTCTTGAAGCCACCTATGGGAGATGGACAAAGTAAAGGCCATTTCACTTCTCTCCCAAGGAAAAGTGATAAAAGGGAACCCCAAAAAGACCATACTCACACCAGACCAAAAACTCAAAAAAACTGAAGTGAAAAGAAAGAAAAGAGAATGACCAACAAATAAAGAGTGTTGCACATGCCACCATTAATTCAAAATTATCAACATTATCAACAAAATAACACCATGCTCATTGGCAATATTATTGTCTATAAATTACATAGAGAGTATATAAGTATTCCATACTTTGACTATACTACCAATGATATGTGGTTCAATTGATGTCTCACATATTGAATTATCATATTTTCCTCAACAAAAATATACATGTTTACCAACATCATTTTTAAATTGTTTTGTTACACAAATAGTATCTTCAGATGTGTGTGTCAATGATCTTGGTGGCACCCATGATGTTGATCATTGGCATTGTTTTGAAATAAAAAGGAAGAATGCAAAATAGAGAAGTATTAGCTAACTCCAATGCATGATATTTTTCTTTTAAGATGGAATGAATGATGTAATACTATATTACTTAGGTTAAAAATTGTAATTTACCTAGGTAAAAAGACTTATGACTTGAAGTTGTACATCCAATATTTTATCCATTAGCTTTCTCTCTTGTTCCATTCTTTCACGCTCATGTTGAAGCCTTCCCTACTCAATTTATTTCAATGTCTGACACAATAGATGCATGTTATTTTTTATTACCTCTTTCAAATCTCCATAAGAGTTTCTTTTTCTCTTCACATATTTTCTCTAAATTCCATTTTTATTCAAAGGGGTTTCTACATCTTTGTTCCTTCACAATTTTCAATGTTGATGGAAGGGATTTCTAATTTCCCCCTTGTATATTTTTTAGAAGTAGAAGTGGTTGTATTAACCCTCTCTTTTCCATCAAAACAAATAACCATGTGTATTTTCTATGTAATGCGATCTATATCTTCATAGAAATTCCATGTTGACTATGTTGGCAATGTTGTGTTTTCAAATTGTTTCTCCTTCTTGAGGGTTTTCTTCAAATTGTTCATCTTGTATTTGCATTGCTTACCTATTAATGATTTTCCAAAACGTCATTCAAAAATCTACTATATTATCCCAATGTTTCTTACTGATATATCCACGATTTAAATGTTCGTACACCTCTTCGTATTTTGAAATTAATGTTTTCACATCGATGTTTTTTTAATATTGGCAAATAGTTTTTTGAAAGGGACTATACCCTTGAATACAAAATAAGGCCTATAAGCCGGAATAAGAGAGAGGAGCAGAGTAGCTGTAGCACAGTTCAAGAGTTACAACAAAATCAACGTAGCCCAGAAACAGCTACACAGACAAGACTTAACAGCAAAACAACGGCAAAAAAACAGCAAGACGACAGCCAAGAAACAGTAATATTAACAAAAAGAGCAGTAGAAGTATCCAGGACTACTTCTTGGCCGCTTGATCAATACTGATCTTGACTTTTTTCCAAGCTTGAAACATGCCTAACGCGGTCATCTGAGCAGCATCCATCTTATCGAGCTCCTCAATGGTTCTCTTGCTCTCTTTATCATTGCCCCAAAGCGCTGCCGGGACACCGCTTAGATTAGAAACACTCTTGGCATGACCCACGATAAACTCCTCGATGGCCCTAAAGGCTGCAATATTGTAGTCATGTCTGGTCTTAGCCTTCCCAAGGCGGGAGTCTAAGGAGGTCAGTTTTTTGTATATGTCATCAATCTGACTATTGTCAGTGTTCCCTTCCCCCTCCATGCTTTTTTTTTTGCCTTTTGCTTGCAAGGTTTTTGACCTCAACCTTCAAAGCAATTTAATCTCTGTCTCTAAGGCCTCCAATTTCTTAGAAGGGTTATCCATCTGTGCCTCCCGGGGACTGGCACTTCTAATGTTCAGCAGATCACGAGCAATATCAAGCTCAAGAGGTTCATCCCCCACAGCAGCAGTCTCAAGGTTGAGTCGCTTAGAAGCCCTAGTGACTCATTTAGAGGTAGAGGCAAGGTGGGTGGCAGGGGCAAAAAATGCAGCAGGAGGAATAGAAGGAGAAGCATGAGCAACCGGCATGGGGCTAGCAGCACCAAAGGCGGGGGCAGCAGCAAGGGCAGCAGGGGAGACAGGACTGGCGGCAGCAGAGCCCATCAAAGGGGGAGCCGGGTTGGGAGAGTAAGGAGACCGGGATACTTAAGAAGGCGAGCTTGTGGATAAGCGTAAATAAGCCCTTGGTGCAAGGGAACCGCCTGGGTATGTCTCTGAACTCCAAAATGGAGCGCTCAAGAGAGTTTCACATCGATGTTGACACAACACTTCTTTACATTATTTCATAATCTTCTCTTTATTTGTATATATTTCATATGTATGGGTTATTTAAAATGTTTCTTCTAATTTTGAATCATCAAAATCATCAATAATATATGGATAATTTAGATTGATTTGTGAATCTAGAATGCAATGACCTAATTTCTATGCACCACTTGTATTCTCTTGCAAATTTGAGACACTACTTCCATCTAAGTTTTCCATGCAGAAGTCCTTTACACAACAGTTGCTTAAACTTATACTGTAAAAAAACCATATTGTCTGCATAGTTTTTTGGAGTTTATTTAAAAACATGTGATTTGAAATGTGAAAACAAGGAAAATCATGAGATTTTCATGTCCTACAAATTTATTAATTACTTAAAAAATCATAAATAAAACAATTTACGTACTCCATCTTTTATCTAAACATAATTCCATTTTCAATTTTCTAAAAATGAATATACAAGGGGTCTTGCGCTCTGTAAAATCACAGAATCAAAACATGTGGAGAATCATTGAAACTCGGTTAATTACCTACTAAAAATTAAATATTTATAACTAATATGAAATGGGTGTATAAAATAACATTATTCAAAATTAAATAACAATTCTTTATCTCTTTTAATTTTATGTAACTCTATTCTTCCCCCATTTATGTATGTTCTCCTTGTTTTGGTGTGGTCGCCTTCAAAACAAGTATACAATTTTAATTTTATTGCATTAAATACAGATGTAAGCATAGTTTGTGTGGATTAAAATTTAATATTGTACCACTTAATATTAAATGCAATAGGTAAAAATAGAAACATACTCATGAGTTGCGGATTTTACATTACATGTTTTAATGGCCATTTAATATTTAGGGAAGCAAAATATTCATTATGTAAAATGTGACCTTACATAAAAGTGTAATTGTTATTGTATTATAAAAATCTTAATCTTTCCCTATACACTATGAGGTTTATGGATAAAATTATACACACGACAACGTGATCTAAAATTAAGGTAACATTTTTATAACATAATTTTTAATGTATGAAAACTACAATTCGACATTGTTTGATATTTAATTTAAAAAATTTATACAAAATTAAGTCTTTAGTGATAAAAATTATTAATAAAAATATGCATAGCATGTATTACTTCTAATCAATATTATATACAATTACTAAAAACAAAGATATAAAAATCTTAGAAACAATTAAATAAACATAATTGAAACAAAGCATATACCATCATCGTTAATCAAATAAATTCTAAATTATTAGAAATAAACTTATATTTTTAAAAGATTACATAGTATATAAAAACTTATAAATAACTAATACATATAATTTAATCAAAGCAATACCACAATCATTAATCAAATAAAGACTAAAACTTGAACTCTATACCATAAAATAAGCATAGCTATACAATTAGAGAATTAAATAAATGAAAAATTTACTTCGACACAATATAAGGCCAAGTGCGAATCCACACTTCATCTTGAAAATTCATGTACTTTTTCGGGAGAGGATCACACTTCGAATAGAGAGGGATACAACTTCGACATGTGAGGGACCACACTTTGACATGTGATGGATTGCACTTCACCATGCGAGGGATTGAAATTTGACGTTGAGTGATCGTACTTTGACGTGTAAGGAATCAAACTTGGTGGATATACGAGGCTGCGAATCTCTCACTCTAGAATCAGCTATCACTATCATGTCCAAGTGTGAGTTTTTGAACTTTGAATTGTGTCATTTCACGATTGAAGTGCGATCACCAACTTCTAGCCTCCCATTCTAGTCAATATTTGAATTTTAGCGTGTAAAAAATAATTTTTCACAACGACCGTCGGATATAGAACTATTGAAAGCCATAGGGAAAGAAGCCAATGACTGTGCATAATCTAATGACTGTGAGTGGTAATGTGTAGTATAGTACCACTAGTTATAAAAATTGAAGTCAAGATTTATAACTTGTATGCTTTGAGAATTTAGAACGAAGGTAGCCAATAAGACGAGTAAAATCAAGTCACATGTACGGAAAGCTATTAAAAAGGTGAGACATCAAATGTCCTAAAAACTTGATTTCATTCACTAGCAAGGGCCACTATTAATTTTCTTTGTCTAAAAGTACATATTTTTAATCCATTATAAATAATTTTTCACGAAAATTTAAATGTACAAAAGCAAATGTGTGCATTATAAAAATCTTAATATTTCCCCTACACTATGTGGTTTATGGATAAAATTATACACATAGCAATGGGATCTAAAGGGTGTAAAATAATTTCTTATATGTTAAAAGATTTGGATTAAATGAGGTTTTAAAGATGTTTATATAAGATGTATAATTTTATTTTCTTATTGTGATTTCTATTCTCCATATAATGTTAAATGTTTAAGTGTTCTTTATACTAATTTTCTCTTTTTATTTGTGGATACAGTTGAAAATGAACTCTATTTTTAAAGAAGGAGCACATGTGGATTTATTATCCAAAGGTTTGAAGGTTACGGAGGGACCAGTTTATCCATCCAAAGATACACCCCATTGTAGAGATGTGGGGTCTAGCTTATTCTTTTTCACAATAAGTATTATATTAAATGGCGAGCAAGACTGTCATCCATAATAGATGATTGTGAAACCCAGCGTAAAATTGATAACAAGGGATACTTTATCCCAAGGGATAGGAAGCAAATGATTATGCATGTGATTTCAAATGTTTCACATGTGTGGGTTAATGGCATTCAAAAAATCATGAGCAGCGGTGACTCAAAGGATAAATTTAATGAGGATGAGGGTTTGAATTCTACCGGTGATACCCATTGTTTCACAAGTCCTGAAAGAGATGGATGAATTTCTTTCAAGCTACATGGTATTAAAACATAAGTGTCCTAAAAAATAAGGTGACATAACTCAAGAGTTTATATCCTGGTAAAATAACAACATGTGATTTTTGGAGTAGTGTTGGGAAACACAAAATTTTGTGTTTTTGTGGAGAATATTATAAATACATGAAATGATTGTTATCCATGTCTACAATGCAACAACAAAGTTTCCTAGCGAATCAAAAAAATTAGTTTATCTAGAAACAAGAATTGCAGTACATGTGAATGGAAATTCCAAACTCCAAGAAACAACTGCCACATCAAATAATGTCTTAAATTTTAAGTTCAATGGGGTTAATGCTAAGTTGATACATTATTGTTCAAAATAACACATTTTTTTTTAAGAAGCAACAATTATAAATTTTAGTGAAGGATGCATGGTGCACTTTAAAAATTAGATGGCAATAAATTTGGTGTGGATATTGATAAATTAATTATGCCTTTTTGCAAGGGTTTCTCCATATCAGAAGGATCTCTCATCCTATGGCTTGCTAGCGAGTTGGCCCATCAAGATGGTTTTGTTATGGAAGTAAGGCTAAAGGAAATTCTAGAAGATTTTCCGATAGAAATGTTGAGTGCATTTGAAGATCCATCACCTCAATGGTATACATAAATTCATATGAATCCTCCATATGTAGTAGTAATGAAAACTTGATTAAAATAGCTTACAATGCCTGAAAACACTAAAACATAAATTCTACTCCATCTAGTACATCAAAGGAAATGGAAAATGATGAAAAATTAAGAGAAGAAGTTTTTTCTGAAGTTGAGAAAAACCTTTCTACGAGGAAGGATGTCTCTCCTATCTATCTATAAGAACTTTAAATCACAGTTGGAATTTAACTCTAGGTATGAATGAACATACCATCAAAAACTTTGTACTTAATACATTCACCACAAATACTATTAGTTTTGATGAAGGTCAAAATTTAGAACATAGTATGGAAAAATTGAAGTTACATGGAAGGGATGAATGTCGGAATGCATGTTACAAATTTCATGGAATCACGATAAGAACCTAATACTGATACAAACAATCTTGGATTAATCATAAAAGGAGAACAATAAATTGAAATACAGGAAAACAAAACCAAATTCCAAACACTTTTGTAACTATTGCATTGGTATCCAAAATGGGGGAAAATAATTATGATATATCCACACACATGTTTTGTTCTATAATGCCCATTTAAAAAAACCACTTGAGACCAAATAACAATCTAGGTTTACCTAGAAAAATTATGGAATAATTTTTTCTTTTCTTAAAAGTGTGGCCACAACAAGGTCTCAAGACTAGTTAGGTTTATGCAAAAGATATCCTGCTCTAACAATTATTCTAACCATATTACAAAATCACCTAGCAAAGTTAGTCCAAGCATAGTTTAAATCCCCTAGATGATATTTAATAAAATCTTAGGTTAACACAAGCTAAAAGTATCTTAGTTAAGTTTAGAAGGTCAAGGCCAAGACCAAATAAATTTCCAGGTTAGTTTTCCACTTACCCAGTTTCTCACTAACTGATAAGACTCAACCTGATTTTTCTCATTAATTATGCCCTCAAAACTCCTAGAAACATTCCCATTGGATAGGAAATTTCCTACCCTTTCCATTGATATAAAGAAGTCCTCCTAACTCCTCATATTTCTCAAGTTATGGGTCACGGGCCTTGGGAGGAAAATTTTCCCAAGGGTGGGCCTTTGGACTTGGGGAAGAAATTTAATCCTTAACGCATTTGGGAAAAAATCACATTTGACCTCTGAATGCCTACAAGTCCGTGAAGGGGATTCACACCTAAGAAGGAAAATTTTGAACTTGGGGTCCACTAAGGACACGTGTCCAAAATCCTAACCTTGGCGGGATGGCGGGTCGCCAGAGATAAGATGGAAAATTTGACTTTTAGTTCAAAAGGGTGAAAAGGGTAAATTTGGTTTGCTCCTCCACCGAAAGCACAGAGATGCCATGTGTCAACCAATTATTGGTGTTGGGTCATTAGACCGATGGGGAGACTTAGGAAAATTTTCCTTTTTACAAATAAATGTGCTACGCTTTAAAAAACCTCGCGTCTCCACCATTGTGTCATGGAGACATGTGTCACCCCATCATTAGTTGCATGGGTCGGCAGGAGAATTTAGGAAATCTTTCCCAAAAGTTTTCTGAAGCGTTAAGGTTTAAAATAGTCTTCTCATTCCCCGACTCCTTGTGATGCCACATGGTAGCACCCGATTGGATGCTTTCCTAGTGGGCCACGGAGGAAACTTACTAATTTTTCCTAAATTTATTTTCAAAAGTTCTTAAGGTTTTAAATGCTTCCATGCCTCCACCATTTCCTTGCGAAGCCATGGGTTAGTCAACAATTGGCTGCAGGGCAGTGGGACGACCAGAAAATTAGGAATTATTTGCCAAAATTTTAAAAAGGTTAAGTTAAGGGTTGTGGGTTAGCAGAGCGACAGGAAACTTCATGACCTTTGGAATTTTTTGGACAAAAGTTCTAAAGGAAATATTTATCCCAAGGGTCCACCCGAGAATATTTTATTAATTAATTTTGACATTAGAGTTTATTTTTGAAGCCAAGATAAAGTGAAAACTTTATAAAGCCATAACTTTTGATTGCAAACTCGGTTTTTGTCAAACAAGGACTTTTTGGAAATTTCATGAATTCCTCTTTGCATGAGAACCATAAAAATTTTATTTTTATAAAGTTTGAAGGGTAAATTTTGAGAAAACATTCTACGGGATTCTAAAATGTGAACTAGTCATTTTTAACTTATAAAACTTTTGTTCAAATTCGACATTATTTCTTTCTCAACATGTCATACAGACATGGAGGATTACACTTGGAGGGATTTAGGATGGATTGCAAGAGTAAATTTGTTAGATTGATTTTCAATTTTAAAATTTCCCAATTTAACAACAAAACGACAAAAAGGTTTGAGCCCAATTTTACAAAGTTTTGAAATATTTTCCTAAGTGTTAAAGTCTAATTAGGGTCGTTTTGATCATGCAACTTCAATTTAATTGTTTCATTTCATTTTCCAGGTGCAGGTCGTTTCCAACATTTTTGATTTAAAATTTTCTAGTTTTCAAATGATCTAATAGAGCTCTACAAATTCTAAATTGAATTGATACATTAGCATTTAAGAACTTTAAAATATTAATTCATTCCATGCTAGGTTACTTCATATTTCATATTCCTTTAACCATGGCTTGAGAACAAGGATGCATTTCAAAATACCAAAGTGATATAACATTCCCTTATATGTATTTCTTTTCTTTTCAAACAGAGATTTCATAATGCATTGCAAACACAGATTCCCAATGAAGACAATATCATTTTAACAAAAAAAAATTACTTCTATTGACTTGGATGATTCTTTTACAACTTTCTTTTCCACTCCATTTCAAAATATAGAATACAAATATTTTTTTCCTTTCACATTCAAATGGGATTTCATATCCAAAAATAGTAACTCTTCAACAAAAGAAAATTACATTGTCATCCACTCAAGTGGGAAATGGTTTTACAAATAGAAATCTCATAAGGAATGTCAAACTATCTTATTTCTCAGCTCCAGAACAATAGTATGAATTTCCATCATTCTCTAATTTGGTCATAATAGAACATGGGGAAAGGCAACACTCTCCACCCGACAAAGACATCCAATGAAAAGGAGAATCCATCCTTCTTCATTTGCCCCAGCCCCAACCAAAATGAAATAAGAAATGTGTTTCAACTCATGAAAACAATAGGCTTCTACAACACACATACAAATTTCACATTTAAAACATATTCCAAAACCAAACTACAATTTGCAATAACAAAATAAAGACAACAAACAACACTCAGGCTTCATCATGCAAGCCAAAGGAGCAAGAAAATATGGGGGATGCTACTTATGCCTCCTAAAGGGAAATAGGTATCACCACCTAAGAAAAAACTACCAAAAATATATATCATTTCAAATCCACGACATGCCCTTATGTCTCCCCAAAGTACCCTTAATCCTCACATTTTCTTATGAAACCCCATAATGAGTAAAGAAATGCAAGCTATTTCTTTTTACAAGGTGGAACCCAAATCCCAACTCCCTCCACACTTATACCTCCCCAAAACACTTATGCCTCCCACAAGAATACCCCATAGTCTTCTCCTACACCATTCCTAGGCCATCTACCCAACCAAGCCAACAAATAAAACAACACATTCAAACATTCAACCATTCACATATGCATAAAAATGAAAGGAGATCATTTCCAAGAGCTAAGCTCTTACCTCTCCATGATGGAGTTTGTTCCAAGTTCAAAACAACAAGCTCTCCAATGCAAAACAATCCAAGAGATCAACAAAACAACTATGTAACAATCTCCATCCTCCTCAAAAGAGAAAACTCTTAAAACCAAAAGAAGTCTACCAAAATCAAGCAATGCAAAGTTAAAGTAACCAAAAACAAGCCAAGGAAATTCAAATATATAGAGAGGGAAGAGAAGAGGATGAGGTGGATCCAAGTGGGATGTCACATCACACATCCTCAACTCCACTCATAAGTCAAATTCAATCTCCAAGAAACAATAAATAACTTGGTGAATAATATGACAATTTTACTTACACACTCAAATCAAGCCCACACCCCATAAGGACTAAAATTAAAACATGTAAGAAAAGTGCAATTAAAACATTCAACTTGACTTACAAAAATGCATAATAAAGTCTAAATTTAACTCCCAAACCATAGGTATGGTTGGTAAATAAATTTAAGAGGTGTGGGACAAGTTTAACTTGTCCCACAAGCCTAAAAATCAGCCTCCAAGGACAAATTCGAATTTCAAAGAAGGTTGAGTGTTTCATACTCCTAAATCGACTTCTTACACATCACTTAAACATTTCTTACAACACTTTAATTTTAGGCCAATAACTATAATAATTACTTTCTTATGACCCAATTTGATTATTTAATTTTAACAATATGATTACTCACATTATTTACCAAAATTTACTTCAATAAAATGAAAAGGGATGCACATCACTTATAAAAACACATACAACATTAACAAAGAACCAATAAAAGAAATACACAAATTACCTTACTAACAATCGAAGGTGATCCCCCATGGGAATCCCTAACAAAAATAAAACACACACAAAAAAAAAAAGTTTCCATGGTGACCTTGTTGAATTCATCTAGAATTCCAATGTGGTTAGTCTCAATCCCACCGACATGTGTTGTGATATTTCATTTTAAACATGCAAAACATAAATACCTCCTTTGGCCTTGTGGCCATATCGAACATCCAAATGAATATAAATATAATTTAAAATTATCAATATATATATATATATATATATATATATATATCACAACAACATCAAGACAATCAACAATATCACTTACAATTTCATCAACAACTATATCGTCATCAATTTTAATTCAATTTTCTCGGTCTACTCAATATATCCAAATATCACATGTCCTAACAACATCCATAAATATATATAACCATGTCCAACAACATGTCAACATCTATATAAAATGTCTCTAACAATCATCATGCATCATATATGAATCAATAATAGTCCATGCTCTAACATCTAATCATCATACTAAATCAAAAGTCACAATAATGTCCATAATATAGTCAACATAGGATCGATAATCATATCAAAATGTGTCAAAGGGAAGTGGGAACTACATCCCCTCCCCTTATAATTGACTTGCTCCTAGAAGTCACTAGAATAGATGTGGAAATTGAACTCATAGCACAGTAGCATCCTCCCATGTAGGCGCAGTCTCATCATATCTGTCCCACTACACCCAGACCTGGTCAATCTCTCTACCTTAAATACCTGGGGGTATGATCTATAATGAAAATGGGCTCCAACATTACCTGCCCATGATCCTACACCTACAATGAGGTCCAATCCAACACATGAGAAGGATCTGTAATATATCTCCTAAGAAGTGAAATATGAAACAAATCATGGACACAAGAGAAGCTAGGTGGCAATGCTAGATGGTAGGCCAAAGGGACGATATGCTCCTAGATCTCAAAAGGACCAACAAATCTATGAGATAATTTAGAACCATTTCCATAATGGATAGGGATCTTATGTGGCCTCGACATGAAGGAACACCTTCATGCCCACATCAAAACTATGGTCAATCCTATGCTGATCTGAATACTTCTACCTATCTTGTGCCTCCTGTAGTCTCTGTCTGATCAAAACCACCTACTGCTCCATGTCCTGTAACAAAGCTGGTCCAAGATAAGCCATGTGCTTTAACTGTCCCAGCTAAGAGGTGTCCTCGCACTCTCTGCCATACAAATATTGAAAAGGAGCCATGCCTATAGAACTCTAAAAACTATTGTTGTAGGAAAACACCACCAAGTACATGTACTCTCCTCCCATCTCGATTGATGATCAATAACATACATCTAGAGCATATCCTCTAAAATCTGATTCACTCACTTCGTCTTTCCGTATGTCTCGAGGTGATATGCTGTGCTGAAATTAATCCTCGTCCCAAGGGCATACTACATGGTAGTCCAAAATGGGAAGTTTACAAAGGATCACGGTCACAAATGATCTTCCATGGAATCCCGTGTAACCCGACAATCTCATCCAGGATATACTTGTGCCATCAGCACTAGCTATATAAGTGGTCCTCACTAGAGAAAAGTGAGCCACTTTTGTTAATTTATCCACCGTGACCATGATGGCATCATGGTGATATCTCGACATCGGTATCCCAAAAATGAAGTCCATAGAAATGGTGTCCCACTTCCACCCCAAGATATAGTATGAGGAAAGATAAGGCTAGCTAGATGCTAATGCTCAGCCTTCACTTTCTGACACTCTAAATAGAATGACACAAAATGAGCCACGTCTCTACGAAGTCCTCTCCAGTGATACAACTTTCTCAAGCTAGCGTGCATCTTCTTCACCCCAAGATGGGTTGAATAGGGTGCATGATGTGCCTCCATTTATAGGAATATAAACCTAACCTCTGTTCCTAAAATTTCCATCTACCTCTAATGATAAACATCAAAATTCCCCTCAAGGGGTCTCTGAGACTTGATCTCTTCTCTAGCTGCAATGTAGAAGTTGTCAAGAGGAAGCTACTATAGAATCATACTCTACAAATGTATTCCCACTGAAGTGGCCATAACCACATGTCTCTATCTACTGAGAGTATCTAAAACCACATTCTCCTTCACCTTCACATGCTCTATCTCCATATCATACTCATAAATCAACTCCATCCAACACCACTGACGAGCATTGAGATTGGGTTACGTGAAGAGGTGGTGAAGATTCAAGTGATCTGTCTTGAGTGTGAATCTCTTGCCAAGAAGAAAGTTTCTCCATCAAACCAAGGCATGCACAACTGTTGTAAGCTCAAGATCATGAGTTAGATAATTAATATTGTAATCTTTGAGTTTGTGAGACTCTAAAGCCACTATTCTACCCTCCTCAATCAACACACCTCCAAGTCCTACCAAAGAAGCATCCGTGCATACAAATAATTCAGCCTGTGGATCCGACACTACTAGAATAGGTGTTTTATTGAGGTACTCCTTGAGTTTCTTGAAGGCCTGCTCACATCTATCTGACCAAACAAACTTCTTCCCTTTCCGCTGAAGGGAAGTGATGGGGTGCGCAATCTAAGAGAAGTCTTGAAAAAATATCTTGTAATAACCTGCTAATCCCATGAAGCTGCACACTTACACAGTAGTGGGTGCTTTGACCAATCCATAATATCTCTAATTTTGGAAGGATCGAATGCGATACCCTCCCAGAAATGATGTGGCCCAAATACTTTACACATTTTTCTGAAAGAAAGCACACTTCTCCAAGTTCCCATAAATCTAGTGCTCACGAAGATACCGAAGAACCTGGCGAAGGTGCCCCTCGTGTTCCTCACACGTATGTGAGTAAATAAAAATGTCATCAAGGAAGATGAGAACGAAATGATCCAAGAAATTCATGAATACCCCATTCATCAAACTCATAAACACTGCAGGGGCATTTTTCAAACCAAAAGGCACCACTGTGAACTCATAGTGCCCATATCTCATATGAAAGGCAGACTTATGAATATCCATATCTCTTGTAATCCTCAAGCTAATGATATCCCGACTTAAGATAATCTTTGAGAAAACTATGTATCCCTTCATTTGATCAAATAAATATCAATGCACGGAATGGGGTAATGATTCTTTATCGTTACTTTATTCAAATGGCGCGGTAATAAATACACAACCGCAAGGACCCATCCTTCTTCTTCACAAAAATTACTTGTGCACCCCAAGGGGATACACTAGGACGATAAGGCATTTCTCTAGAAGGCCCTCTAACTAAAACTTGAGCTCAAGCTCATCCAATAAGGTTCCCGTGAGATAGGCTCTACTCCTCGGAACTAGATCTATATGAAAATCAATCTCATTTGGGGGTGGTAACCCTGATAGCTCTCTGAAAGACATTTGAAAACTCTATCAAAATGGGATGGTCATCTAGTAATAGTCCATTAGGCCCATCCTATGATCTATCACTAATCGTAATAGTATACATCCGACAACCCCATCACACACCGCTTAAGTTGTATAATAGAGATGGTGCAAATAGAAATGGGTCTCCCGACCCCGAAAATCAATGACTCGACTCCTACGTCATCTGTATATGATATGATTTTATGGTAACAATCAACTCTAGCTATGTGTGTAGAAAACTAGTCCATTCCCAAGATGACTCCATATGAGCCCAAAGGAAGGATACAAATATCCGAGATAGTGGTGAAAGGTCCCAAATCCACTACACACTCCTTAACTAAGGAGTCAACAAAGATCTTGGCTCTCGAAGCCATCTCTACGTCCCAACTATGACCCCGCCTAATTGCCACTAGCCTACATCGTTCTACTAAAGATGGTGAAATAAAATAATCATAAGAATGAGAATCAACCAAAATGGAGGTAGGAATACCACCAATGCTACTTGTAGCCTCAATCACCGTACTCCGGTGCTCGGCCTAGTGGTTCTCAACTACTACATAGATTTGATGACTATGCCCCCATGTCACCAATAGTAGGCTTTGAGATATGTGTCTTACCCTTGTTATTTGGGTTATGTGGGTTGTCTCTCCAAAAATGTCTAGTAACACCACAACCAAAACAACTACTTGATCCTCTCCCCTATGTACCAGTCTACCCAATACTGAGGTAGGTGGTGTGGATCTCGATGATCCACTTGTGGTATTTTGAGGTCTCTCTAGTAGCTCCCGATAACTAAGCTCTCTAGGTAGCCTATGTCCCGATGCGACCCCTAGAGGAGGCCCCATACTCCAACCCCTTTGTGCATCAAATCTATGTGGAGGTCTATAAGGTGGGCGGTCTACTATGTGGTCTAAAATATGATAGTGCTAAACTCTATCCACCACAAGGAGGAGGTACTCACCCACTCGATCTATTTTCCCATCATCTGGATGCAGCTCCGGACTCGATCTCTAGCCTGTGAGTATTCCCCAAGTCTCCTTTTCTATATAGGCCTTCTCAATGACCTCAGCTAATGTTTATGGACAATGGATCTATACTGCGCCTCCAATGTCTAGATTTAGGCCCCAGACAAACTTGTGGATCCACACTTGGTCATCTTGCATGTAATCAACATAATGGAGTAGATCCATAAATCTACTCTCATACTCAACCACTGTAAGAGATGCCTGCGCAGAGGTCATGAAACTCATCAATCCTCTTGTTGTATGAACCTCGAGGTAAATATCTACTCCTTAACCACTCCTTAAAGAGCTCCTAAGTAGCTATCTCATAATCAACATGGAGCTTCTTCTCCTCTATCCTCCACTGTACACCTACTCCATCTCTCAAGTAGATGGATTGCAACATGAGCTTTCTTGTTTCTAGAACAAGGGCGAGCTTAAAGCATCCACTCAAGCTCACCAACCAAGTCTCATCCTTAAATCCACCTGTGTCACCAGGGATAATGTGATGGGTGAAGCTTCAAGATCTCCCTTATGTGATCTCGTAGCTATAGTTTGATGACCCTAGGCCTCTTTATATGTTCATCTCTAAGCCTAGGGCTCCAAGAACAATCTCTATTTCCTCGAAACTCGGTCTCCCCGTCCCCTCTACAATGACTTTGATATGACCGACTCCTTCCTGGGAGTTCTCTCCTTTATGCTCCTCACTAAGCCAAGGAGATGTACAAGCCTTAAAGGATGTCACCCTATCATGTCTAACTCAATGTGATCCTATTTTCCCTCCGCGTGAGCAACATTAACATCCTGAAGTGTTTGTTAAATCTATGGTAGGATAGATGTTACAACATGATCTGGTGGTGGTAAGTCTAGGTCTATGTGAAAAGACCCCTCGTCTTCTCAGTGCCTCCTGCATTGCAGACTCAAGGAGAGAGTTATTTCTTTATTCTAGGTTTTATTCATTTTCCATGTTTACTAAAATATGCAAATTCTACACAAATTTATTCTCTAGATTTAAAAGTGTGCTAGGTTTAATATTGCACTAGGTTTAAATATTCATGTCTCAAGTTTTCTAGTGTGCCCAAGGGGCCAAGATTTTGAACCCACGAAACTGATACCAAGTGTAATGCCCATATAAAACAACCACTCAAGACCAAGAATAAACTAGGTTTAGTTACAAAAATTATGGAATAATTTTGTTTTGCTTAAAAGTGTGGCCACAACAAGGTCTCAAGACAAGTTAGGTTTATGCAAAAGATATCCTGCTGTAAAAATTATTCTAACCATATTACAAAATCACCTATAAAACTTATTCCAAACATAGTTTAAAAACCCTATATTATATTTAATAAAATCTTAGGTTAACACAATCTAAAAGTATCTTATTTAAGTTTATAAGGTCAAGGCAAAGACCAAATAAATTTCCAAGTTAGTTTTCCACTTACCCACTTTCTCACCGACTTACAAGACTCAACCTGATTTTTCTAATTAATTAAAAAATTTAAAATTCTTGAAACATTCTCATTGGATAGGAAATTTCCTCCCTTTCCAAAGTGATATAAATAAGTCCTCCTAACTCCTCATATTTCTCAAGTTTTGGGCTGGGGGCCTTGGGAGGAAATGTTTCTTAAGGGTAGGCCTTCGGACTTGGGGAAGAAATTTTTCCCTTAATGCTTGTGGGTGAAAAGCACATTTGACCTCCCCATGCTTGCAAGTCTCCAGGTGGGGCTTTGTGCCTAATAAGGAAAATTTTGAGCTGGGGTCTAGTAAGGACACGTGTCCAAAATCCTAACCTTTGTGGGACGACGGTCACTGGAGCTAAGATGGAAAATTTGAATTTTAGTTCAAAATGGAGAAAAGGGTAAATTTGGTTCACTCCTCCACCAAGCACGAGAGATGCCACATGTTAACCAATGATTAGATGTGGGTTTTCGGGCCGGTGGGGAGACTTAGGAAAATTTTCCTTTTTTTGTAAAGAAAAGCACTAGGCTTTAAAACACCTGCACCTCCGCCATCGCGTCGTGGAGACACGTGTCATCCTCCCATTATTGGCTACTGGTGAGTCGGTGGGAGAATTTAGAAATTTTTCCAAAATTTTTCTGAGCGTTAAGGTTTAAAATGGTCCACTCCTACCCTTGATGCCTCGTGATGCCATGTGGCGGCACTGATTAGCTACTTTCCAAGGGCCACGGAGGAAACTTACCAATTTTTCCAAAATTTATTTTTGAAAGCACTTAAGGTTTTAAATGCTTCCATGCCTCCACCATTTTCTTATGAAGCCACATGTCACCAATGATTGGTTGTAGGCTAGTGGGGTAGTGGGAAAAATAGGAAATTTTTGCCAAAATTTTAAAAAGGTTAAGTTAAGGGTTGTGGGTTAGTAGAGCGACGGAAACTTCATGCCTTTGGAATTTTTTGACAAAAGCACTAAAGGAAATATTTATCCCATGGGTCTCACTTTGAGAATATTTTATTAATTAATTTTGACAATTAGAATTTTTTTGAAGATAAGATGAAGTGAAAACTTTAGAAATCCATAAGTTTCGATTCGAACTCGAGTTTTCACAAATTCCTCTTTTCGCACAGAAACCCTAAAAATTTTATTTTGATAAATTTTGAAGGGTCAATTTTGAAAAACGTTCTAAGCAAGCTTCTAAAATGTGAACTAGCATTTTTAACTTGTAAGACTTTTGTTGAAATTTGATGTTCTTTCTTTCTCAACATGTCATACATACATGGAGGATTGCACGTGGATAGATTTAGGATGGATTACAATAGTAAATTTGTTAGATATATTTTCAAATTTAAAATTTCCCATTTGAGAACAAAATGACCGAAAAAGGTTTGAGCTGAGTTTACAAAGTTTTAAAAGATTTTCCTAAGTGTTAAAGTCTAATTAGGATCGTTTTGATGACGAAACTTCAATTTAATTATTTCGTTTAATTTTCCAAGGGTGTAGGGTCATTCTAAAAAAAAATTATTTAAAATTTACCAGTTTGAAAATTATCTAGGCAGTAGACACCAAATTTGTGTCTTACGACCCCTTGTGACCCGCATCTCATCTCGCAATCTAACCTCATCACCTAAACCTTACACAATTATTTATTAATTACCTTATAATTGATAAATCCACATCACCTTACCCGCCACCTCACTTTGCCACCTCATCATGACCTAGCCCTAACCCTAAACTAACCTAATTAAGACCCATGACTTGGTCTAGACTCACATCCATAACTAATGCCTCCTTACTCGCACCCAAAGCCGACCTTCTAGCCACTTGACCAAGCCCGCAACTGATCTCTCGGGAGAAAAGCAGGGAAGGTGGGCTATTTTACTAAAAATAGCCTACTTTTTCCTTACCGATGCCGGTTCCTACTCGACCGCCGTCGGTTACGCAACCGCCATCGGTTCCCTGTAAATGGGCTCCCCAAACCAAAACAACGGATCGAAAAATTCATTTGGGGATCAGTCGAAGGATTTCTGGATCAACAGAGAGCATTGGGAGCGAGGAACAGAGTCCAGATCTTCATTTAATCAAGCAGAGACGAGTAAAGAAACCAGAAGTGCTTGCAGTAGAGGAGATCAACTTGCATCTTCGTCAAAACCAGTAAGTCATATCTTGCATGTCCTCTGTTATAACATTTCTTATGCTCTTTGAATCACAGTCCTCCTAAATCTGTTTCTGAATCCACTACCCAACGTGCCATTGCATCTAACTGTCATTCTTTTATCCCTCATCGTCTCACTTCCCAATATCATCCATAAACCAGCCATTACAAACACCATAGCTACCAAGAAGATCCTAGAACCCACCGGTATCGGTTATCAGTAACCGGCATCGGTTATCGATGCGCATCGGTTCCTCGATCAAAACCGAGAAAACCACCTTTCCCCTACCCGATTCAACGAGACAATTTAATTGATATTTTGCAGTCTTTTGTGTTAATTCATATTAGCAGAGGCCTGACCACCTTCGAAAGGAAGTTTTATATTTCACAGGCCCAAGGCGCTTTCCTCATTTATTGTTTAATCAAAATCTTGTGGTCTTGTGTTCTTATTTGCAGTAGTCCTTTTAAGACAAAAGGAGTTCTTCGCAGATCGGCCCGATCTTTCTCTACGGCACGCGCACACCATCTCGACATTCAACAGGTATTCCTCCTAACCCTAACCTTATCTGTTTCTAAAAGGAACGAGTCTTTCCGAGTGAAACATTTTGGCACGCCCGGTGGGACCCATTTTGGGTTTTTTTTTTCTTTGCTTATTTTCATTTTAGGAAGCATATTTGTTGTTGCTGCTTTTGTTATATATTTCGTAAAGTATTTGTCTTGCTTTTCTAGTTTCGCATTAGTGAAAGTCATCTCTCTTGCTTCATCGAACATAATTTTCGATTTGGGTTTAAAACACATGCATTGCATTCCTGCTTGTTGTTCTTCAATTCTAGTGAACATAGATTAAGTAACAGGTCGTACACGTGGGGGTGATATCCACGGTATTGACAGGAAATTAACCCTAGTTTCACTGCACAACACATACCGAATCACTTCACCATTAACACAACAGCTCAAACATCCCCCTTTTTCCGCGGTATTCCTCCGCCCGATTGAGGTAACCTTATAAGCCAAAACAACTTGACATTTCCCCTAAGTCTCTTGTTTAGGATTCTGACATCCTTCTACGTCTAAAGGCATAAGCCCACGATAATTAAAATTAACCCTAGGATTAGTCTCTGGATTTGCGTGTGCATCTTGCTTGTTTTCAAATTCTGTTTTCTCTGTCATACTTTGTCTTCTGTGATCAATAAGTTGATAAATATACTCAACGTTGCTAAAAATCAAATTAGCAGCCTTTTATATCTTCTTATCCTAGACTTTTGACACCGGCATCGGTTAAGGGACCGACGTCGTTTGCTTTGTGACCGACACCGGTTAGTAAACCGATATCGGTTACTGTCTTCATCAGCCCCTGACAAACCAGCAACTTACCAAATTCATCATTCTGAGGTTGTTTTTGTTCTTGATAGATTGAAACTTTCCTGTGTGTTCTTGTCCATGGTTGTCATCACTCGGAAGCAAGCCGCCGCCATGGTTTCACATGCTTGCTCTGTGTCTTTGCCTGAATCACCCCCTTCACATTCTATAGGGAACCCTACGGACACCGGTGAGATCCCCCAATTCTGTAGGAGACAAGGACTTTGCCAAATTTACTGGATGCTAATCCCAGTACATTTGCAATACTATTTGTCTCATGCCCCTGACCGTACGCCTGATGGTCAGCTCCTTGTTGGCATGCCTATTAGTATAGCTGCTCATTTAGCTCCCACTCCTCCTAATAACACTGCCTTACTTCCTGCATCTCTAGCCCCGTCTCCCAATCCGACGGCTTCAGAGGTTCATACGACCCGGTTAGCTTTCCTTTGGTTAATCTTGGACCCCACGTATCGTTACCACCAACTGCCCCTACCTCATCTCTCTTTCAGACCACTCCATTCATGACTTACTCTCTGCCACCTATTCACACGAGCTTTCCTTCTCAAGCTCCGCCTACCTTTTCATTCCCATACACGTATCCAGTAACCTCAACACCTTATATGGGACATCCCTATTCTGTGGCACCATCATCTCATCCAACCATAGACTTCATCAAACAAATGATGGACAAAATGCACAACCTGGAGGCTTCTGTTTCGGGAAGTCGTAGCGCCTTGACATACGAGCAAGTTTGTCGGGAGCCCATTCACCCTTCTGTCCCCCTTCATTCATATCCTCCTCAATGGGAGTTGCCAAAATTTACTCGTTTTAACAGTAAAGAGGATCCTCAACAACACTTGCGATCATTTAGACATGCTTGTTATTTGATTGCCCATGATGACGCCTTGTTACTCCGCACCTTCCCCATGTCCTTATCAGGACCCGCCTTGGAGTGGTACAGTGCTTTAACCCAGCACTCGATCTTCTCTTTTAACCAACTAGCCCAATCTTTCTTGGATCATTTCTCCATTAACATTGCCAAGAAAGTATCTATCACCGACCTCTATGCCATCCGACAATTTGAAGACGAATCTATCGCAGATTTCGTTGGACGATGGCGGGGCCTTATCAACCAACTTACGTATGCCTTGCCTCAAACCGAACTTATCGAACTATTTACGCGGGCCTGCGCTAAGCACATCTCCCCTACCCTCCAAATTCAAACTTTCCGCACATTCGACGAGGCCTTTACCATGGCTCGGAAACTAGAAATTCGAGCCTTAGAAGAAGAGAAATTGCGGTTGCGTAACAAAAACCCCAATTTCCGAACTCTTGATTCTACCAACAAGCCAAACACCACCACTCCTCACGCGTCCACTTCTTCTAAATCAAAAGGAGCTGTCCACGCGGTAATGGTCAAATCTCAAACACCGTCCATACTCCGAAAACCACTTATAAGTACAAGGCCGAGCCCACCAATTACACTCCCTTGGGAGAAACTTATGGCATCATCCTGGAGAAATTGCTCAAAGCTGGGGCTATCACCTTGCCCCCTGTTAAACCTCACTCTGGGTTTGACTCCACCCGCGCAATACCTTCCTGGTACAAAGAAAATGACTTTTGTAACTTTCACCGCGTAAAAGGACATAGTCATGAAAACTGCAAGATGTTGAAAAACATAGTGCAGGAAATGGTTGACGCAGGGGATATAACCCTCGATAATCCTAACGCCCCTGCTAACCGAAATCTGAAAATTTTCAACAAGCCATTCCCGAATCACTCATCCAACAGTAACGTAAACCAAGATATCTTAGCCGAGGAGAGCGTTCATGAGATCCATGCAGTCTTCGATTCTCAGCCAAAAGCCTCTATTGAAATTTTTTTGAATCAAGCCTCTCCACCAACACAGGAGTCTGAACCTCCTTCACCACCATCAAGCCAAAGTGAAATCATTCCTTTACCCATAGAAGAGTTAACTGCCCGGACTTCTCTTCTCATCGACGAGTCTTCTTACACCACATCCCTACAAGACTGTGAGCGGATGTTATCTAATTTATCTATTTCCCAAACATCCCCTTCTACCGCTCTCGCTGCACAAGAGGAGAGCTCGCCACTCCTTTTGTCACCTTTAGACGAGAAACTTCTTACACCGACATCACTAACTTCTTTAACCATAACGGACCCCCTCAAACACGCCCTCTTACCTATTAGTTCTTCATCGCCTAAATCTTTTCAGCGACCTGTTGACCTCTTAACATCTATTGATACAGCGCCTCATCTACCCCTTGTATCACACCCGCAGTGGACTGGAATTACAACCCACCTTTCTTCCGTACAAAAATTACAAATCACACCTGGAGACTGTCATTCCACAGAAGATAGACAGGCCCTATGGGAACGTTTGAGTACCCCTTTTTCTACTCAAATGCAAATGACTGATCCTGATGTCTCCACCATATACCCGAAGTGTTTACAGAAGCTTAAAATGCCCCTGTTCTCACCTTCACCCCCCTCACCTCTACCAAATGCCCCGTCCACTTCTATCAACTTAACCAGATCTTCCCCTACGCTTGGGACCTCACCAATGCCCAGTCTAACGCACCCACCTAAGCGACTCGATCTATCCAAAAATAAATCCGTCCCGCCACCTAGGAGACAAACTCAATCCGTGCCCCTATCACAATCAAAACCATCATCGTCATACCTACCTTCCATATTGGGACCCCATCCCTCTACCTTACATCAATATATCATACCTCCTGCGTTTTCTTCAAAACAACCTACGCCTTCCGCACCTATACAGAAATTCCAGGGTATAGCAACACCGTCACTCCACGTATCCTGTCCACCTATCAACCCTAAACAAATTCCATCATCAAAAGATTTGTTTTCGGTCACTCCTATTTCCCCGTGGTTGTTTTCTGATACCACATCATCTGCGGCCTCATCACCCAACATAGCTTCTGCGCCAAAGAAATCACGTTTAGTAAAAACCACGTATCAACACCCCTCGGCTAAACCACCACCCGTGCGAACCAACCACGCCCAAACATTACCAAAACCCGCAAAACCAATACCCTCATCCTCCTCCGATTTTGACCCACTCAAAGGATCTTACGCCAAAATCCTTGCTATGTTGGTGGAGAATGCGACCATTTCCCTACCTCCACTTAGACCTTATGATCCGTCTAAACCCCGACCTATGGGTTACGATGAGTCTAAAATCTGTGCTTATCACCGCACACCAGGACATGATGTGGAGGGATGCAAAGCTCTAAAAACCATCCTTCGTCAGTCACCTCTCCCGGATAGAAAGATTAAGAAAGACAACTTACGAAGGGAGAGACCTTTAGTTTCCATTCCCTCTCCTATACCATCTGTCCCCGCCTCACCAAGATCTATCATTATTACAACCCCACCTCTTGAAGACCATGAGTTATCCCAACCATCTTCCTCATCTCAGGTCTACGAGATTAATATGATTAGTGTCGCTACTCGAGGGCAGAAAAACAATGGGAAAGCAAAAGAAAACACACCTGCGGCATCTCTTTCTCAAATCAAACATCCCGATTGCACCACCACCTAAAGTGGTCATTCGCGGACCCGCCTATCCCGTCTCTAATGGCATTGCCCACCGAAATATGATTAAACAGCTTCACCAATCGCCCGTAAAAATGACATTGTATGATCTCATTCAGACTTCTGAATCTCATCGACAAGCTCTCGTTGAGATCCTTGAGGATAGAGGTTTTACCTAATGAAACCCTACCATGCGCCTCCATTCTAACACCCAATCACGTTGCTTCTCTCACCAAACAATCCATCTCCCCCACCACTTCTGTCTCGGTACAACAAGCCGCTGCAGTTAGTTTCTCGGAAGATGAAATTGTCGACTTTGGTACAGAAGACCCTGACCCTGCCCTTTTCATCTCCGCTTACGTCCGGGACATTCGAGTACGTCGGGTTATGATTGACGGGGGCGCTAGCCTAAACATCATCTCTTCAAAAGCCTTCCAACAAATGAATATCCCTTCTAGTTGCATGTGTGCCAACCCCATCATGTTGCGGTCATTCAATGACGCTATTACTTCTACCTTAGGCACCGTGATCCTCAACATTCGGGTAGGACCACGTACTTTACCCGAACTCTTCTATGTCTTGGAGGAGAGTTCGATATAATATATTCTTTGGGTCGTCCTTGGATCCGAGCCATGGGATGCGTTCCTCAACATTACATAGATGCATAAAATTTGAGTACGAGGGAAGTCTTACACCGTAAAACTGACCCTCCCCCTTTAAAACCTGCAATATGTTATACCGCCTAATGATGTGCTTATACCAATCAAGACACCCATAAATTCAACCCAACCATCCTCTTGAAATGTACCTCAACCATCCACCTCAACCGCGCCTACACCTTGGTGAGATGAAACCACCATCGCAAAAACCACTTCCCTTCCCGCAGCTAACATTCCAACCTCCGACCCCTTAGTAGATGTTTTTTAGTGCCTTACGCTGGGGGAGTACCGCCTATATAATGTTAGTTCTTTCCCTACCCTGCAGGAGTACGGACAATTACATGCACATCCCACCTACGACCGTCGCGTGGGGGAGATAATCTCTTACGGACCACCCCATTGCCGCACTAACCTAACGTATGGGGGTGTTGACGCATCCTCCATTACCCCTGAACCTCCTCTTGGTGTGGTTCCTTTCCAATCCGATTTTCAATACTTGACAAATCGTCGTTTCGCCCTCACCTTCTTGACTCGTTGTGCGTGGAAA
Source organism: Taxus wallichiana var. yunnanensis (assembly GCA_018340775.1). Taxonomy (NCBI): domain Eukaryota; kingdom Viridiplantae; phylum Streptophyta; class Pinopsida; order Cupressales; family Taxaceae; genus Taxus; species Taxus wallichiana. The sequence continues at coordinate 72,455,507 of CM031237.1, read as the reverse complement.
GGCTTTGGTTTTGGCCTTTACGAACAAGGCCGACATACACTCATTCCCGTGACTACCCATAAACATAATGATCGCAGTGGTCTCGGTTTTCCTGAAACACCTACTACAGGAGACATCTCCCATCACCGTATCTGGAAGAAGAAGACGTCGCCCCTACCAAACCATCATCACCCACTTTGCCATCATCACCCACACAATCTATAGACCCTGAATCCATCCCCCTAACTTTTTTCATAAATGCTATCTTCATAGGTCCTCTCACTTATCAACGCGATAATGAGGACCCATCTTCTCTTCCCCTTCTGTATCCAGACATGATCGAAGAGGATTCACCTTTGATTAATGTTGTTGAATGCCAGGATGACGACTCCATCCTCACTTACCTTGGCGCGGATGATTCTTATATTCAACGAGCCTTACCATCTGAAACCCAAACCATGCTGAACGAATCTACCATAGAAATCAACATCCACACGGAGAAGGATCCTCACATTGTGAAGATTGGGCAATCCCTTAACACATCAGAACAAGCCGCCTTTACTACCTTTCTCCGTGCTCGCAATCAAGCTTTCGCATGGTCTTACGCTGACATGCCAGGAATTGATCCTACCATCGCCGTCCATAACATTACCCTAAACCCCGATTCCAAACCAGTCAAACAGAAATTGAGAAAAATGCATCCACGCATTGCTCTCTTGGTCAAAGAGGAGCTCCAACGACTCCTTTCTGTTTCCTTCATCTTGCCTATTGACTATCCTCAATGGATTTCTAACATCGTACCTATCACTAAAGCGACAGGGGGACTTCGGATATGCACAGATTTCTGGGATCTTAACCTCGCTTGCCCTAAGGATGACTTCCCCTTACCTAGCATTGACCAACTTGTTGATCTAACTGCAGGTCATGAGATGCTCTCTCTCATGGATGGCTTTTCAGATCTGACCAAATTTTGGTTGCCCCTGCCGATCAACACAAAACTACCTTCATAACTCCTTGGGGAACCTTCTGTTACCGTGTAATGCCATTTGGCCTTAAGAATGCTGGTGCGACCTATCAGCGGGCTATGACCTACATTTTTCATGACATTATGCACACTATCCTTGAAGATTACGTCGACGATCTTCTTGGCAAGTCTAAACATCGCAGTGAACATCTCGATGTTTTAACCATTATTTTTGATCGCCTGTTACAATATTCTGTCCGTCTTCAACCAAAGAAATGTGTCTTTGGTGTCCTTTCGGGAAAGCTTCTTGGTTTTATCATCTCTTTGCGTGGCATCGAGGTCGATCCATCTAAAGTCAAAGCTATCATAGAAATGCCCCCACCTACCAATCTCAAACAATTGCGTAGTTTACAAGGTAAGCTCCAATCTATCCGACATTTCATCTCCCAACTCTCGGATCGATGTCAACCTTTCCATCACCTCCTTAAGAAGGACATTGATTTTCAATGGAGTGAAGAATGTCACCAAGCCTTGAAGCTCTCAAATCTTATCTCTTACGCACCACCCGTGCTTATCCCACCCCAAGACGACCGCCCTTTCTACCTTTACCTTTCCGCCACCGACCACGCTGTAGGAGCCATGCTTGCACATCGTAACTCTGAGAATCGCGAACAAGCCGTTTATTATATAAGTCGTACTTTGGTGGACTATGAGACTAGGTACACACATATAGAAAAGTTATGCCTAGCCCTATCATTCGTGGCCACCAAACTCCGACACTACCTTCTAAATCACAAGACTTTCGTCATCACCAATACAGACCCCATCCATTACATGTATGCCAAACCTCATCTGAACCAACGCATTGCCAGATGGCTCATGCTTCTCGCCGACCTCGACCTTGAGTTTGTCCACCAGAAATCAATCAAAGGACAAACCATCGCAGACCAACTTGCGAAGCTCCTTTACAGGGAACAATTTACCAATTTCACATTTCCCGACGAACTCATCGCTACTCTTTCCCTCACGGAGGAGTCATACCCAATGACCCTCTTCTTCGATGGATCTAAATGCCAGCGCGGCGGAGGAGCCGGCGTTGTTCTCATTCCTCTCAACGCTGAACCTATGCCTCTTTCATTCCGACTCGATTTCCCTTGCACTAATAATACAGCGGAATACGAGGCCCTTGTTCTGGGTCTCCAAGTTACGTTACACTTAGGTATCAAATCTATCAACATTTTTGGCGACTCTCAATTGGTAGTCAATCAAGTTATGGGCGTCTACCAATGCAAAAACGAGGAACTTCAAAAATACAAACACTACGTGGATTCACTTCTAGCCTTATTTACTCACTATTCTATACAAACCATTCCACGCTCCACTAACAAATTTGCGGACACTATGGCTTGCCTAGCCTCGCAAATTCCCACCACACCAACTGACTCTGAATTGTTCGTTGTGGTCCAGCAACTTTTTGCACCATCCTATTCAACCCCGGTAGTTTGTATGATAAATACTGTGTCTACTAGTTCGCAGGATACCTGGTACCACCAATTTCACGACTACCTTACAATCTCTGTCCTCCCACCTGACCTTACTAGTAACGGAAAACGTGCTTTTCTTAAAAGTGTTTCGCGTTATGTTGTCATGGGGGGACTCCTCTATAAACGTGGCTTTGATGGCATCCTCCTTGTTGTCTAATCGCGCACGGAGGCCACTCATACCATCCAGCGGGTCCATGATGGTATTTGTGGTGGACATTTCAGCGGCCTTGCCGTGGCCAAACGAATCCTTCGCCTTGGTTATTATTGGCCTACTCTCAATAACGACTGCTACGAATATGTTAAGCGTTGTGTTATGTGTCAGCAACATGCCAACCTTCAACATACTCCTAGCCACCCGCTCCAGATCGCTCGAGATCTTTGGCCCTTCTCACAATGGGGTTTAGACCTTATTGGTGAGATTCACCCGACCTCTTCACAACGTCACCGTTGGATAATCACAGCGACCGAATATTACACAAAATGGGTGGAGGCTATTCCACTCATTTCAATCAAAAAAGAACTTATTGTCGAGTTCATTAACCACCACATTATCTGTCATTTTGGTGTTCCTCATCACCTGATAACAGATAATGGAAAATCTTTCAAAAACAAGTTGTTGCAAGACCTTTGTGACAACTTTGGTATCAAACTTAGTTTCTCATCACCTTACTATCCACAAGCCAATGGGCAAGCCGAGTCCTCTAATAAAACACTAACCAAAATCCTCATGAAAGTTGTCAATGAATCCGGAAGAAATTGGCACGATCACATTCCCTTTGCCCTTTGGGCTTATCGTACTAGCATTCGTACCTCTACTAATGCCACACCTTTTTCTTTGGTATACGGTACCGAGGCTGTTTTGCCTCTCGAAATACAAATACCCTCCCTTAGAATGACTCTTGGGATATTCTCACCAACGATGATTTCCGCCAAGAGCGGTTAGCCCAGTGGAGCTTCTTGACGAACGCCGTCTTACAGCTCTTGATCACCTTCAAATCTATCAAAAACGCATCAAACGTGCTTATGATAAGCGACTTCATGACCGTACCTTTAAGGTTGGTGATCTTGTCCTCAAAGAGAATCAACATGTAACCAAACTAGAAAAGAGCAAACGTGGAAAATTTGCTCCCAATTGGATTGGGCCTTACATAATCACTCACACCTATGGATCGGTGCTTATCGTTTAGCTTAAGCTTAATGGTAAACTTGAGCACTGAGCCCCCTTAATGCCTTGCGTCTTCGACCATTCTCTTGTTGAAATTAGTGTTATATCACTTCTTATCTACCTGCCGCTCGTCCCTTGAGCTCACTTACCACTACATACACTCTGTTTCCTACACCTCATAATAACAATCAAGCTCACATAGTTTGATTCTCACCTCCCCTTGATGATGCCTTCCCCTTTTTAGTCTAGTCCATGACTTCAAAGTATTAAAATAAGCCGTATTCTTATGGGATTTTCTTGAGTCAAACTTCCTACTAAACTAGATGCTTCACGCCAAAAGAACATCTAGTCATCTAAATTAAATATAGACTGCTCCCTCGAAGGACAGCTATATGCCGAACTATTGCTGCTATTATATATAGACTGCTCCCCCGAAGGACAGCTATGCATTACAATCATATCTGCTACTATAAATAGACTGCTCCCTCGAAGGACAGACTATACACAGTCAGCCTTTATCAGAAGCTTCTCGCATTGATCAGCTTCGTGAAGACCTCAAGAATAATACAATCAATATCCCTTGTAGACTTCCCGCATCGATCAGTCTACATTCAATAAAATAAAAGCCTCATTCAAAAGAACTTTTGAGTCATGGACTTGTCTCTTTAGGGTAGGTTCTCTTTCGTTAGAACACTCACTTTGTAATAAGTTCTCTGCACCTCAACTATACCATCCACCTCACCTCACCATTTGTTTCAACTCAAGGGACGTAATGTACGCTCGATATATTGTGATCACACAACTCTTTTCACCTATTGACTTCTCATCTATGCACACAGATACTGGGCGCTAAGCTCGTTCTACGTTGGGTGGTTTGTTTAGCTCTTTTCACCTACGAAGCACTCTTTCTACCTTGCCTCGCATCTAGGATTGTGTGTTGACCTTAATCAGGACATGGTTCCCTTCTACTTGGGTAGGCTAACTTTCGCTTCCCTTATACCTTTTTACAACATCACCAATTCATTACCAACACCATCAACCTTACCTTTACCAATCTTAATATTTTTACCAACCAACCAATTGCCTAAACCGTACCAAATTGCCTGAATTCACCTCTCCCGATCCTAAGGAGAACTACATCGATCTCGAGGCCCCTCCTTGCTTTGTGCGATGGGCTATGTAGGCAGCACTTCGGAGACATGGGGTCTCCCATGGTTAGCTCGACCATCCCCTACCATAACCTATCCTGTGTGGTGAATATAAATATTTTTGTGTATTTCTATTTAATCACATTCCTCTTTATCCTTTTTTAAAACACCGAAAATCAAAACACAAACATTCTTATTATTATCATAACTCAAATCAACATACATATTCAATTTTATTTAGATGTTAAACAAATACATCTTCTCTATCATCGACACGCAGGTCGGTACTCTTATTTATTCTTATACCTTGCTAACATTTACTCAGACCCTCACGCCTCATCCCGAACTAGGTGATGATCGTGATCGTCGACCCCTCTCGCCGGGCCTCTCTGTCCTCAAAGGTACCACGGCTATTGGTACCACCCACTGATCTGCCAATCTCTCCTGTAACATCTGAATACGCCCTCTCGCATGGAGGACTCCAGCCTCTAGTCTCTCCGCCCGTGACTCATGACCGCTAACAATCCTCTTGTCTCATTCACCTGCGTTTGGAGCTGCTGAACTAAACGCTGCAGACGATCCCTCTCTGCTGTAATCACAGCTATGTCAGGACAATCACGTATACCTCGCAGCTCCGCTGCCCACCATAATCTATAGGCCTCTGTCGTTCCTGCGTCCATTACCCTGCGATCGGCTGCTACCTCTTCAGGACCTTACGGAGGTGTTGGGTGGGAGGTGAGAGTCTTTGCCTCTGCGTCGATCCTCATATATGGTCTATAAGCCAGGGGTATATCCTGCACAAATCCAAATTGTCGCCGCACGTGATCTATAGGAATCCTCTCATATTCACCTGGCCTGTGCCCCGCGATCCACCTCATTCGCTCTACACCCCTTAACTCCTCAGCTATGCTCTCTGTTACCATATAGTTCCCGTAAGGCCTCCAACAGATGTCCGCAACCGTCACCCTCTCCCATACCTGCCTGTAATACTCAATATCACCCGTCACGGCTTGGGATCTGGCCTCTTGTTCTGTCTGGACCCATCGTCTGAATCCCAACCTCTGTACTCCGGTCTCTCCTGCCTGGAGGGATTGGCCTATTGGTCGCACACAAACAATGTGCTCATAGGCCCAACAGTGTAATAAGTATGAACAATCCAGTGTCGTCCTGTGATTTCACCTACAAGCCCATAAACCCCTGTATAGCTCCGCCAAATATGCAGGTGCCCACGCAAACGTCACGTTCCTTTCTACCATCTCCCAGATAACACACATCAATGCCTTTGGAAATCTTCCTCCTTCTGCCCTCGGTAATGCATAATACCCTACCGCTATCATTAATATCACTGCTAACCTTGTCTCCTCAGGGTGTGCTGCATACATTACCCCATACGTAAAGGATAAACCTCGCTGTGTCAAATCTCGTGCGTATGGACCAAATACTGCTATTATCGCTCCCCGTGCCGCTAGGTAGTGCCTGATATACTAGTTTTCCTGTAATGGGGAGTCTCAAAATACGAAACACATCTTCCAATGTTACTGTCATCTCCCCTGTTGGCAGATAGAAGGTATTTGTCTCGGGATTCCATCTCTCAATCAATGCCTGCAACATAGCATGGTTCCGTGCAATTCGTGAATAATAGCGGATTCCACTTAACCCCAAACGATTTACCAATGTCCATTCAGCTGGTGTTACATCCGCTCGGATTAAGTGACAACAACAGCTACTGCACACTATCATTCATCCTCAACCCTGCCTCTGCCTGCATACACCAAAACAACAAACAACCATTCAATCCGTCAGGATTTTTCAAACATTCTGGAAATTCCTCCAGTAACCGGTATCGGTTATACATAACCGTTATCGGTTCAGTAACCGATACCGGTTACCTCTAACCGCTACCGGTCACTGTCAATTACATACATCTTGCCTAAAACAACCACCTACGACAATAAATTGCTCGTTTATTCCTCTCTGTATACACAGACATACCCGAAACCCTTGATTACCTACCACGTAACACTTACCTCACCTATAACCCTTGCTATCATGTTTTCTTCTTCATATCTACCCACTTAATCTCTTATTCATAACACATGCAAAAATCAGATCACCAATCAAAACGTTTACCTCTTGGGTTGCAGTGGCTTGAGGTGGCCCTTGTCTTCCCTCTTGTCCCTGCCTGCTGGATGCTTCTCCTCGTTCTGCCATGATCACCACCCTTTTCAAATTCACCTTTCTACTTTCTGAATCTCAGATCGCATTCACCTTCCCAGTCTCTCTTCTTATCACCCAAATCTCTCATGCAATTTCCTGTCTCTTTTCTCCTTATCACTCAAATCTCTCATGCAAATATCTGTCTCAGTCGTCAAAAAGCGTCGCGTTCGCGTATTTAACCTCTTGCATGGCTCTAAAACTAAAACTTAAGTTGCCACCCTAGCTTTTCTATTTTTAGAAAAGCTCATACCTAAATAACCGGTATCGGTTACTTAACCGATATCGGTCTACTAGATACCGATATCGGTTCCTCAACCGATATCGGTTACACACCTATCTTTTCTCAACAGCGTTCTTTTCTTCATTTCTCACCTAAATTTTTGTCGCGCCCGCCTCTTTTCCTGCATAAACAACACAATTTACCACATTTGTTCATCCACCACATATAGCATTACACTTTCATTAACATCATTTATTTTATACAAATACACAAACCATCAACTACGGATATCAAGAAACTATCAATCTATACATCATTTGGATCCAACTCATCAGTTACATATATCACAATGTCACAAAACCAACAATTCATCACATAACCTGTCATTCATATATACGTGCAAAAACAAAAACATCAACATCATCCATCTATCAACATGTCAACTAAAACTTATCATACATTATATATTACCAACCATTAACAAAATATTTAAACATTTTGAACACTGCATGTGAATCAAAACATCGTCTCTATATATATACAAATTTTCAAAAATACAATGTGCCCTACATCGGGGCCTCTGTGATCTCATAATCCACCAAAGCCGGCACGCAGGCCGCAATAACTGTCAAAAAATCTCGACTCGGCTCGCAGGCCGGTCCCTCGTATCAAAAATAGATATATACTCGGCTCGCAGGCCGGTATCCACTATACAACCCCTACTCGGCTCGCAGGCCGGTATACAATAAATGAATAAATGAATACATGAATAATACATAGGCACGCAGGCCTCTATCAATACACCCGGTTCGCAGACCGGTGCCCATCTATCAATACACCATGTCTGGGATCTCTCAGCTCTCCCCACCGCCCTCGGCACCTCTCCCCGCTGGTCCCTGTGGTGCCTCTCGCCTCCTGCCTGTGACGGACCCACCAGCTGTGGCTGCACCTCCCTGAGACCTCTGACTCCGAGAGGTCTCTGCTCTATGTGCCGCATAGGGCTGATAATCAGCCCCGGTACCATCAAGAATATCCTGATAGTATCGGGCCTCCGCTCTAGCCTCCATGTAACGCTCTCGAGCCACCGTAGGTACTGGGGCTGGTCCCCTGACACCTACTACCCGGCTGCCCCCATGTGCTCGTCTTTGGTCTTCTTGGTGGTGCCTATGGGCCGTGGTACTGTACTGCACTGTGCACAGAGCTGGGCCGGCTGCATCTGCACTGCTGGGTGGTGCTTTGGTACTGCGTCTTGATGCTGTGCACTCGTACTGCACTCTGCACTGTGGGCCGTGGGTCTTTGTGGTGGTGTTGCCTATGCACATCGTACTCTGAGCACAGGCTAATGCGGGCTGCCCCCTGTAAGACCCTATACGTGCCTGCGCAGCATGTAGCAAGCGCCCGTAAGAGCTGCACTTTGACCCTAAGTGATCTCTCTCTGCTTGTAGACACCGCTAAGTCTGCGGTCGCGCGGCTCATCTACCCTCGCCGCTTCTCTCGACCAGCCCACCAAACCTTGTATGCTCCCGTGCACCCAGGCATCATCTATGCCATCATCTCGCTTTGCTCTCTCTGCAACCACCTCTCGAAAGCCATATCGGTATATGACTGAGGCCCTGGGCGATGCGGTAACCCTCTTGCTCGATGCATACGATGTGCTTTGTATGCCCAACAATGCAACAAAAATGTAGAACAAATACCAAATCGCCTCCTCCGGCGATAGCCCCATAGCTCCCTGTATAATTACACCAGATATACTGGTGCCCAGGCGTAACAGGTGTGCTCCTCCACCATCTCCAGCAGTACCCCCATCAATGCTCGTGGGAAGCGGCCTCCCTCTGAGTCCGGGAGGGCGAAGCAGGTGATCCCAACCATCATCAACACAGCCAGTCGTGTCTCGTGTCGATGCGCACGCGGTACATGTCACCGTGCACCGATACTCAAGCGCTATGGTAGGTCGATGCACGGCCGCATCCCAAAACTGCAGTATCTTTGTCCATGGCGAGCTCTGAATCTACCTGGAAGACTGCCTCTCCCTCGATAGGTAACCGAAGGATGCGATACACATCCTCCAATGTGACGGTCATCTCCCCAGTCGGGAGATGGAACACATTGGTCGCCGGATCCCATCTCTCGATGAGGGCAACCATCAGGCTGTGATCTCTCTCTATCGCTCTGTACCTCTGGACTCCACTGAGTCCCACCTCACGCATGATGGCCCAATGAGCCGCAGATACGTGTGGCCTCATCCGCACCAACAGCGGGGGCATCCTATCCCGCATCGTCAACTGCTGACGTGCCTGCAAAACCAACCCACATCCTTAGACCTACTCTTTATTACAACATCTACTTTATCATCTAAACACCCCTTTTTATCCCCCCGACCATACCCTGACTCTCTACCGCCCCCCTCTAACAACCTACCACCCCTACAAACCCAAAACAACCAACCCAACCCAAAAACCCAAAACCCAACCCAACCCAAAAACCCAAAACCTAACCCTTGTCCACCCCTAACCCAACCCCCACACCGACCCACAACCCAACCCAAAACCCAAAACCCAACCCAACCCAAAACCCAAAACCTAACCCCACACCAAACCCTTCTCCACCCCTAACCCAACCCCCACACCGACCCACAACCCAACCCAAAACCCAAAACCCAACCCAACCCAAAAACCCAAAACCTAACCCCACACCTAACCCTTCTCCACCCCTAACCCAACCCCCACACCGACCCACAACCCAACCCAAAACCCAAAACCCAACCCAACCCAAAAACCCAAAACCTAACCCCACACCTAACCCTTCTCCACCCCTAACCCAACCCCCACTCCCACCCACAACCCAACCCAAAACCCAAAACAACCAACCCAACCCAACCCCCACTCCCACCCACAACCCAACCCAAAAACCCAAAAAACATACAAGCTACCGACGCCGGCCGATACATGACCGACGCCGGTCACCAACAAGTCTCCCTTTCCCTAAAATTGTGCGACCGATGCCGGTCGCTTAGTGACCGACATCGGTCCCTGTCCTCTCCCGGAGCCGAACCCCCGCGCGGCCCCCAAAACCCATTTTTTTACCTATTTCTACCCATCTACCCACCCAAAAACCCTAAAAACTTACCCACCTACCCACCTTAGCCTATCTAGCCTATCTACCCTCTCCCTTTTTCAAATCATTTCCATTTTCTCATTATTTCCTAAAAAAGGTTAATTCCTACCCAAACCCCCAATTTAGCATAATACAACCAAATCACCAAATTAAAGAGTTTCAAATCTACCCGAACGACGACACGTCGTCGTGGTGGGATGGGTGGTGGCGGTCCAGCTGGTCCAGCCCCTCCAGCTCCTCCTGCCTGTGCCATGGCTCCAATCCTGATCTGCTGGGTCCCCGGCCAATCAACTTTGCCTCCTCCTTAATCGGGCCCACTATCAACTCTCTCCGCCAATACAATAACTCCACCTCACTCAATCAAGCCTCTAATCCCAACTCTCCACGTCAGACAAGTCGATTTGGTTTGCAAATAACAAAAGTGACAATGACCAGCCGTATTTTTCTTTTTATAGGTTTTTCACCTTTTACCGATATCGGTTTCATTTTGCCCTAAGGAACCGGTATCGGTCCCTTAACCGATATCGGTCATGCAGAATCGACATCGGTTCTCTACCCCACTTTCACCCCATTCTTTGCCCTTATTTACTCCTTGCCTTTTTTTCACCAATCTCGCCTCTATCCACCTTTGCTGCACACCATTTGTTCACTTGTCCAGCCTGACCTAAGGCCTCAACCTACCTCTCCAGCCTGACCTAAGGCCTCAACCTACCTATTCGGCCCGACCCAAGGCCTCAACCTACCTATTTGGCCCGACCCAAGGCCTCGCCCTACCTATTTGGCCCGACCCAAGGCCTCAACCTACCTATTTGGCCCGACCCAAGGCCTCGCCCTACCTATTCGGCCCAACCCAAGGCCTCGCCCTACCTATTTGGCCCGACCCAAGGCCTCGCCCTACCTATTCGGCCCGACCCAAGGCCTCAACCTACCTATTTGGCCCGACCCAAGGCCTCGCCCTACCTATTCGGCCCGACCCAAGGCCTCGCCCTACCTATTTGGCCCAACCCAAGGCCTCGCCCTACCTATTCGGCCCGACCCAAGGCCTCGCCCTACCTATTCGGCCCGACCCAAGGCCTCAACCTACCTATTTGGCCCGACCCAAGGCCTCGCCCTACCTATTTGGCCCGACCCAAGGCCTCGCCCTACTATTCGGCCCAAATAGGTGGGGCGAGGCCTGGTTGGTCAGCCGGCAGGGGCGAGCTCGACCCAAGGCCTCGCCCCTACCTATTCGGCCCGACCCAAGGCCTCAACCTACCTATTTGGCCCGACCCAAGGCCTCGCCCTACCTATTTGGCCCGACCCAAGGCCTCGCCCTACCTATTCGGCCCAACCCAAGGCCTCGCCCTACCTATTCGGCCCGACCCAAGGCCTCGCCCTAACCATTAGGCCCGACCCAAGGCCTCAACCTACCTATTTGGCCCGACCCAAGGCCTCGCCCTACCTATTTGGCCCGACCCAAGGCCTCGCCCTACCTATTCGGCCCGACCCAAGGCCTCAACCTACCTATTTGGCCCAACCCAAGGCCTCGCCCTACCTATTCGGCCCAACCCAAGGCCTCGCCCTACCTATTCGGCCCGACCCAAGGCCTCGCCCTAACCATTAGGCCCGACCCAAGGCCTCAACCTACCTATCCGGCCCGACCCAAGGCCTCAACCTACCCATCCGGCCCGACCCAAGGCCTCGCCCTAACAATTTGACCTGACCCAAGGCCTCACTCTACCCTTATGACCTGACCCAGGGCCACCGCCCAACCACTTGGCCTGATCCAAGGCCGTATCACTTCAATACCATACCCACAATCAACGTTTTATTTTATCCATCCATCATGTACCTTTTGTTCAATCGAGCTCACCTGTTCGTGTTTTAGCATGATTAGGGTCCTTGACTTGATCTGTCGACCAACTTTGCCTAGACCTAGACCGTGACGTTTATCTCAACCAAACCAACCATTTGTACTCACCGAACATGCCTAAACGTTCTGTACCTCACCTATTATATACCACGGAGCTACTTCCTATGCCTTGGAGACCGGGATTATGTCACTCTTGTTTGGATAAACTATCGACCTTTGCCTACACATTCTTTGGTTTGCTTGTCAAATCATGTACCCTCGTCGTCTTATTGCATTTCAACATGCGTCTGCTTCCTTGGACCTACCCCACCACCTTACCATCCTCTCTACAACATGTACCCTTTATCAACCCTATCCCCGACTTCCCGTTCACTCAATCGCGATAGATTTGAGGGGATTACCTATATCTTTAACACGAGAAACCACTTCATATTATTGTCATGTGCGCAGCTTTTTACGAACAAGCTACACGACAATAAGGGGCTAATGTAGACACCAAATTTGTGTCTTACGACCCCTTGTGACCCGCATCTCCTCTCGCAATCTAACCTCATCACCTAAACCTTACACAATTATTTATTAATTACCTTATAATTGATAAATCCACATCACCTTACCCACCACCTCACTTTGCCACCTCATCATGACCTAGCCCTAACCCTAAACTAACCTAATTAAGACCCATGACTTGGTCTAGACTCACATCCATAACTAATGCCTCCTTACTCGCACCCAAAGCCGACCTTCTAGCCACTTGACCAAGCCCGCAACTGATCTCTCGGGAGAAAAGCAGGGAAGGTGGGCTATTTTACTAAAAATAGCCTACTTTTTCCTTCACCGATGCCGTTCTACTCGACCGCCGTCGGTTACGCAACCGCCATCGGTTCCTGTAAATGGGCTCCCAAACCAAAACAACGGATCGAAAAATTCATTTGGGGATCACTCAAAGGATTTCTTGATCAACAGAGAGCATTGGGAGCGAGGAACAGAGTCCTGATCTTCATTTAATCAAGCAGAGACGAGTAAAGAAACTAGAAGTGCTTGCAGTAGAGGAGATCAACTTGCATCTTCGTCAAAACCAGTAAGTCATATCTTGCATGTCCTCTGTTATAACATTTCTTATGCTCTTTGAATCACAGTCCTCCTAAATTTGTTTCTGAATCCACTACCCAACGTGCCATTGCATCTAACTGTCATTCTTTTATCCCTCATCGTCTCACTTCCCAATATCATCCATAAACCAGCCATTACAAACACCATAGCTACCAAGAAGATCCTAGAACCCACCGGTATCGGTTATCAGTAACCGGCATCGGTTATCAGTAACCGGCATCGGTTCCTCTGATCAAAAACCAGAAAACCAGCCTTTCCCCTACCCAGTTCAACGAGACAATTTAATTGATATTTTGCAGTCTTTTGTGTTAATTCATATTAGCAGGGGAACTGACCACCTTCGAAAGGAAGTTTTATATTTCCTGGGCCCAAGGCAGTTTCCTCATTTATTGTTTAATCAAAATCTTGTGGTCTTGTGTTTTTATTTACGATAGTCCTTCCAAGACAAAAGGAGTTCTTCACGGTCGGCTGATCTTTCTCTACGGTACGCGCACACCATCTCGACATTCAACAGGTATTCCTCCTAACCCTAACCTTATCTGTTTCTAGAAGGAACGAGTCTTTCCGAGTGAAACACTAGCACACTCTACAACTTCTCAATCGAATTGATACATTTTACATTTAGCAACATTAAAATATTAATTCATTCCATGTAAGGTTACTTCATATTTCATATTCCTTTAACCATGGCTTGAGAATAAGGAGCATTTCAAAAGAACAAAGTGATATAACATTCCCTCATATGTATTTCTTTTTTTTTCAAACAGAGATTTCATAATGCATTGCAAACACAGATTTCTAATGAAGACAATATCATTTTAACAAAAAAAAAAATTCTATTGACTTGGATGATTCTTTTACAACTTTCTTTTCCATTCCATTTCAAAAGACAGAATACAAATCTTTCTTTTCCTTTCACAGAATAAAATTATAGAGTATGTCCTTTCACATTCAAATGGGATTTCATTTCCAAAACATAGTAACTCTTTAGCACAAAACATATTACATTGTCATCCACTTGAAGTGGGAAATGGTTTTACAAATAGAAATCTCACAAGGAATCAACTATCTTCTTTCTCAACTCTAGAACAGTAGTATGAATTTCCATCATTCTCCAATTTGGTCACAACAGAACATGGGAAAAGACAACACTCGCCACCCAACTAGGACATCCAATAAAAATGAGAATCCATCCTTCATTAGCCCTCGAGCCCCAACCAAAATGAAATAAGAAATGTGTTTCAACTCATGACAACAATAGGCTTCCACAACACACATACAAATTTAACATTTAAAACATAGTCCAAAACCAAACTACGGTTTATAACCACAAAATAATGACAAAAACAACAATCGGGATTCATCATGCAAGCCAAAGGAGAAAGAAACTATGGGGATGCTGATTATGCCTCCCAAAGGGGGAATGGGTATCACAAGCTAAGAACAAACCACCAAAATATATATCATTTCAAATCCCTAACATGCCCTTATGCCTCCCCCAAGTACCCCTTATTCCTCACATTTCCTTATGCCTCCCCAACCTCTTATGACACCCCATAATGAGTAAATAAATGAAATCTATTTATTTTCACAAGGTGGAACCCAATTTCTAACTCCTCCACACTTATACCTCCCAAAGAACTTATGCCTCCCATGAGAATACCTCATAGTCTTCTCCTACACCATTCCTATGCCATCTACCCAACTAGCCAACAAATAAAACAATGCATTCAAACATTCAACCATTCGCATATGCATAAAAATGGAAGGGAAGAATTTCCAATATCTATGCTCTTACCTCTCCATGATGGAGTTTGTTCCAAGTTCAAAACAACAAGCTCCCCGATGCAAAACAATCAAAGATTTCAACAATCAACAAGTATGTAACAATCTCCAATCTTCTCCAAAAGAGAGAACTTTTAAAACCAAAATAATTCACCCAAATTGAAGCAATGCAAGTTGAAGTAACCCAAAACAAGCCAAGGAAATTCAAATATATAGAGAGGGAAGAGAAGAGGATGAGGTGGATCCAAGTGGGATGGCACATCACACATCCTCTACTCCAACTCATAAATCAACTTCAATCTCCAATTCACAATAAATAAGTAGGTAAATAATATGATAGTTTTACTTACACACTCAAATCAAGCCCACACCCCATAAGGACTAAAATTAAAACATGTAAGAAAATTGCAATTAAAACATTCAACTTGACTTACAAAAATCCATAATGAAAGTCTAAATTTAACTCCCAAACCATAGGTATGGTTGGTAAATAAATTTAAGAGGTGTGGGACAAGTTTAACTTGTCCCACAAGCCTCCAAAATCAGCCTCCAAGGAAAAATTCGAATTTCAAAGAAGGTGGAGTGTTTCATACTCCAAAATCAACTTACACATCTCTTACACATTTCTTACAACACTTTAAATTTAGGCCATCAATTGCAATAACTACTTTATTATGACCCAATTTGATTAATTAATTTTAACAATATGATTACTCACATTATTTACCGCAATTTAATTCAATAATGAAAACGGAAGCACATCACTTATAAAAAAACATACAACATTAACAAAGAACCAATAAATAAATACAGAAAGGCCCTTGGTAACAATCGACGTGATCCCCCTCCATGGGAATCCCTAACAACAATCAAACACACACAAAAAAATACAAGTTTCCATGGTGACCTTGTTGAATTCATCTAGAATTCCAATTTGGTTGGTCTCCAATCCCCGACGTGTGTTGTAATATATTTTTTTAAACCTTTAAAACACAAATACCTCCTTCACCTCATGTCCATATCATAACATCCAAATGAATGTAAATATAAATTCAAAGTCATCAATATATATATGAATCACAAAAACATCAAGACAATCAACAATATCACTTACAATTTCATCAACGACTATATCATCATGAATTTTAATTCTATTATTTCTCGATCTACTCAATATCCCCAAATATCACATGTCCTAACAATATCCATAAATATATATAACCATGTCCAACAAAGATGTAAACATCTATATAAAATGTCTCTAACAATCATCATGCATCATATGTGAATCAGAGTCAATAATAGTCCATGCTCTAACATCTAATCATCATACTAAATCAAAAGTCACAATAATGTCCATAATATAGTCAACAGTGTCATAATCAATATCAAAATGTGTCGAAGGGAAGTGGGCACTACACGTTCAGATTGACAAGATGGTAGTAGAGAAAAATGAGACTGCTACTTGTATGTTATAGTTTTTCTTACATACTATAGAAGTGTAATAAGGGCCTTTCATTATTGGGCCTTCCTCAATGTCACAAATCAAATCTCAAAAATTATATGGCAATAACATTTCTCCCATGTTTCAATCATCAAGAAAACTTCTTTAGCAAATGTGACGAGTGCAAAGATCTTAAGAACAAATGTGTAGTGACCTCATGTCCGAAACACTGCACAAATAGATCAATGACAGAATGGCACAATGATTCCATTCAAAATTTTCCTACAATTTACTATGCATGTAGAGTGTAATCACAACAAAATCCTAATAGCTATTTGAGCATTTTGCATGAAAAAATAGACAAGATGAAAACTGAAATACCAAGGATGGGAAAAATGTAAAATCAATAAGCAATGTTATTAATCTCCATGTCACCTTGACATGTATGGTAACACATGGGAAAACAATGGGGCGATTCAAGAAATTTGGTCTCCCTTTTGTTGAGAAAGGAACAAACTTCACAATAACATCATTAGCATTATGTATCTAGAAGATATAAGAACTACTTATATATAAGTATGGTGATTTATTATATAGTAGTTAGACATCAAAAACCCATTAAATGATGCAATGTTGTAAAATGATGTATATGACAAGTAGAAGGAATACAAGTATAAAAATGAGGGTGCTCATACAACTAATACTCTAAGTAGTTCTTCAAATTCATTTAGAAAATAACCACTTGAATCCTTACTTACAACAAGATAACGATGCAAGTGACAAAAAAAATCACACATTATTTGCATTTGTATCCATGTTGATAGCTAGAAGGGTTTTCAACATAGTGTATGTGAGTTTCCTTCCAGTGGGTCACACACATGAAGACATAGATGGTACATTCGGTTGATTATCAACAACATTATGAAAATTGGATACATTCTCTTTGCCATAAATAATGAACACTTAGAGAACATGCCAAGAGGAGTCCAACACATTCACTACATACCTTATTGAGGAATTATACGACTTTAAGGCCTTTGTGGAACCACACTTGCTAGATGGTAACCACAAGATCATGCATATCAAAAAATCAAAGATGTTTATATTCTATGTCAAAGACAACAAGCCCATCACGGAGTTTAAAGCATCAATATTGGAGTCCATTTCATCACACTCAATTGAGATATGGAAAATAGTTGATGGGAAACCTTTCTTTCCTAAAGGGGATCCTCCATTTTTACCCTTGAAAAGAACCCAAAAAGATGACAAACATACAAAGAAGCATTCAGAATACAACACATGCTAGGAAAAAGTTCAACAGATGGTGGAGAAGCATACTATATTCCAAATATTACAAATTGGAAAAACATTCTATGTGCCTAGATAATCCCTTTGTCAATTTTAACATGATGAGAAGATATTTTTTTGGATAAAAACAATTTAAGATAGCGCAATGTATGATCTGATAGTGGGTGCACCACGTATTGACATGGATAACTACTATTTTCAAAATGTTCTTTCAAATAAGGATATATATGTTGGACCTATTTTTCATATAACTCGAGAGGAATTCAACCTAGTAGTGGATGTGAATGTTGGGTAAATGATACTAGTAAGATCGGCTAATGATAATGTACCTATATGTATGTGCAAGGAAGAACAAAAATTAATATAGGATGTTCACACAAACACTCAAAATATAAGGGTAGATAGGTGAGAACCCACAAGAAAATGAAATATAGAAAAAGAAAGGTATGAGGAATTCTTGTTTAAAAATAAACAAGGAGAAATTCAAGGGACACATCGGATATTGATATAGGCAGGTTTCATCTCGGCGCATGGAGTCTAAGAAAAACATGAAAAGGAGTTCAAATTAAAATTATGAATTGGGGTCATGAAGTTATCTAGCAATACCTTGCACAAATTCATGAAAAATAATTAATACCCTTTCACAGATCAATGCTTATGTAATTTTCTTGAAGGGTTGATTGCCTATGGAAATGCATTTTCAAATCCATTTCCTCAAAACAACTTGTTTAATGTAATTCCCAAATCATTTTTGTTCTTTACGATTTACTGAGAATGGAAACACATAAAAGTGGTTTCCTTTATTGCACACAACTTGCATATTTACAATATATCAATATTTTTTTATATAGATTTATATAATAATTATATCAATATATAATATACATCAAATATTAAATAAACATAAATTTGAAGAATTCAATAACTAGTCTTTTGTATTTTTTAAAGGGAAATATTGTAAAATTACCGTCATCTAAAAATTTCTTTATAGGAATAAGTGGCCATCAAATTTAACCCCTTATCTGGTGTCACTTTATAGTGCCTAGGCTTATGTAACTTAGTATCTGCTAGTTTTATGTAGCTTAATGATTGGTAGGCTTATGAAACTTGCTACCGGTAGGCTAGTGTAACTTTCCAATTGCTAGGATTATTTCACCTAGATGAATCTACTCTTGTGTAAATTAGCGGCCATTAGGCTTATGTAAGTTAACAACCTATATGCTTATGTAAGATAGTGACCGCTAGGATTATATAAGTTAATATCCTATACACTTATGTAATATTGTAGCCACTAGGCTTATTGTGGTATTATGTAACCTAGAGGCTACAAGTCTTATGTAAATTAGTTTCCGAAAGGAAAATGTAATGTTAACCATGCTAGGATGATTTCACCTAGTATGCACTTTCATCATCATGTAAGTTAAGAACCGCTAGGCTTATTGAAGATAGGAACCGCGAGGCTTATGTAAGATAATGACTACTTGAATTTTGTGGTGGATTTAAATAATAAAAAACTAGATACCCTAAAATAGTGAAAATAAAATAAAAAAATCAGGATTTATAAATTAGATTACAATAGTGGTTATATTAAATTAGATAGGATTTATTCCATGTAAAATTAGTCCCGAAATCTATTCCCTATTCCCACTATTTTGAATGCTCTCACTTCAACTAGAAAATTATCGTACTTTGTCATGCAAGGTGTCGCATGTTGCCATATGAGGGATTGCACTTTAATGTGTGATCCATCACACTTAAACGTGCTAGGGATCAAAATTTTATATGCGAGGGATGACACTTCATCTTGAGAGGAACATACTTTATTGTGTGATGGATTACACTTCGTTGTGTGATGAATCACACTTTGTAGATGTATGAGGAATCGATTCTCTCACACTTTGATGAGCTATCAAGGTTCCATTCAAGTGTGAGTTTTCAAACTTGAAATTGCTCTCGCTCACACATTCAAGTGCAATCACCAACTTCGGACTCCCATTGGATTTAATATTTGAATTCTAGCATGTAGTAAAAAAACTACATCACAACGACCACGAGAGGCTATACAAATTTTGAAATCCATAGGGGAAAGAAGCCAATGATTGTGCATAAGCCAATGACTCTGAGTGGTAATGTGTAGTATATTTATAGCTTTTATACTAAATAAAAATCAAAGTGAAAATTTATAGCTTTTATACTAAATATTTAGAAAAAAGGTATCCAATAACATAAGTAAAATCAAGTCACATGTACAAATCAGCCAATAAAAAGATGTAACTTTGACCTGCTAGGGTTATTTCACCTAGATGTGCTTTCATAATGTAAGTTAGCAACCGCTAGGATTATAAAGATAAAGATCACAAGGCTTATGTAATATAGCAGCAGCTTGGCTTATGTAAGATAACAAACACTTGGCTTATGTAATATATCGACCGATTGGATTATATGGGGGATTCAAATAATAACAAAATATAAATCCTAAAATAGTGAAACTAAAATCCAAAAATTGGGATTTATAAATTGGATTACAATAGTGGTGAACTTGGAATTAAATAATCGTGTTATTGGATTCCAATAATAACGATATAGGAATCCAATAATAGCGATATTGGAATCCAATAATAGTGAAGTTGGAACTAGAATAATTCCAATAATGACAATATAGGAATCTAATATTTCTATTATTGGATTCCAATAATAGTAATAATGGAATCCAATATAGACAAAAATGGAATCCAATATACACAAAAACGGTTATGGATTTTTTCCAATATTTGAAATACTAGAGTCTCAATTCACCGGATATGTCCCAATTTATTGAAATAAGTGTTTTATGGAAAAGTGTTCTAAGAAGAGCTAAGCATTTTATGAGGAGAATAGGGTATATTGTGGAATGCTATTGCACCAATCTAAGGAAACATAAACAAGGGACATGGGAAAATTCCTTAGCATAAGGTCTTGGTCATGAGCTATTAGATATCGTGGTGTGACAAAAGGCACCAATATGTTGTTGAGGATCTTCCTGCTATAGAATTTTATGAACTTTGGAAGTTCCTAGTGAGGTAGATATGATTTATACGACACTGAAGGGTGAATGGGATAATTACAAATTTGGTCATAGGAGAGAAAATTCTTGGGTGCATACAAATCATCTTTGAGACTGGATATGTGGTTTGTAAGGGCTTGGAGAGGATCGATTTGAGCTTATTGTTGTGAGGATGAGTGAGATCTAAATGAAAACTAGCTACATTCAAAGTATGCTTGATATTGCTGAGGAATGTTTTGCTTTGATAGGGAATATTTGTTTTGGGGAATGTTCTATTGAGGAACATTCTATCGAGATATAATATTTTGTAATTTTTGTCGAGGTATGTATTGTTGAGGAATGTTGTATTGCAGGATGTTTTGTTACAGTATACTCTATTGATAAGGGAAGTTTTGTTGTGGTAGATTTTGATGAGATATAATAATTCATTGAGAAGATAAAGGTTGTGAGGGTTGTATGTATTGGTACTAGAATGGCATTGATGTATAGGTGAGTGGTTGTGAATAGGTAAGTGACCGCATCAAGGATATAGTAGAAGCGACGAGGATGGTGCTTATTGTGGAATGTTTTGTTGTGGGATATTGTGTTTTGGAATGTTCGAAGAGGTGTAGATTTTCAAATGGAGATTAACTTGAATGTGATGGTTTTGGTATGTGTTTTGAAAATGGGTGAGTGATAACAACAACACAATTATTGATTATTGGGGTATTTGTGGGAATTGACATAGTGATTTTTTGAATGGGGCTAGTAATTGGTTGTGAAGATATGATAATGGAAAAAGCTATAGAACTTACCAGACGTGTTTGAACTAATGAAGATACCAGAGGGTAGAGGATATAACATCGGTATTGCTTAGGGAGCTATGGACATTATTGAAGGGTTTGGTGAAGATGTAAATTGTTGGGCAGATGTGTTTTGTGATGAAATCATATGAAGGTTGTAAATAGGAACTGAAGAGACATTAGATGTCTTGGGTTGAATGGTAGAAGATTGATCATTTGATGTTTCAAATTGGTTAATAGGAATAAAAGAGTTGACATTTGACATTTTGGGTTGACTGACATTTGATGTTTCGGATTGACTTATTGAAGTGTATGAGTACAACTACTAGATGACTGGTTCTTGATTTTGATCGATGAGACGTGTAATGGTAGATGAAGGATTGTAGGTGTATGGAATTGGTTGGGGTGTGAATGGTTATAGTTGAACACTCCTAGATGCTAGATAAGTGTTGAGAGAAATGGGGTTTGAATCTAACATTTATTCAAAAATAGGGTCTCCCCTATTATAGAAAGGAGGTTCAGACACCTTTGATTGAGAACTAGGAGAAAAGGGTTGTTTTCTTTCTTCTAGTCCAGATGTATGAAGGATTTGATATGATATTGATGTGTGGAATTCAAAAATTTTTGTCTCATTTCTTCATTATATTTGGCCTCTAATTCATTCCAAGTTTGTTGGGTGTTAGAAAGGGGAGTGGATGTAATTGTTTGATAAAATGGGATTTGTTGTTGCATTGGTGTAGAAAATGTTGTAGGAAATGGTGTAGATAATGTAGTATAAAGTGGAACATGTTTCTGAAATGATATAGGTAGTGGGGTGGAAATGTTTTCAAAATTTTGGCTATGAGCTTATTTTCTAGTAAGTACCATGTTAAAAAACACACAAACACCTAGAAAAAAAAAAACTAATTAGGTTGATTTACAAACAACGGAAAAAAGCAAGCAAATTATGATTTTATATTTATCTTGATTAATTATGAAAGAGTGAAATGTGTAAGATAGTTAATAAAGGTCTTAGGAAATGGTATTCTATGGTTGGTTTCAGGAATTTTTAAGGGTGGATTACTCGATATAACTAAAGGTATCCGAGGCCCAAAACTCGCATGCAAATTATTAGTACAAGTATGGTATTGGGGCCTACCGCCTCACATCGTGCTCCCATAGTGATAAGGGTGTCGGGTGATTTTCCAATATACCAACACACAGGTGATTATAATCGGCTAGAACATCGATTTGACTTCTCCTCTTGGGGATCAAATCCAAGTAGGTATCCACCTAGGTAGGAATTGTTTAAATGTGTTTTAATATTGAAGTGATTTGGTTGTGTGGGGGAAGAAATAAGTGAATGCAAAAAATTTCCTTCCTAATTAGACTATGTGAAGCAAGGAGAATGCAATTTGTTTATTTTAAAAACCCAAAACAAAATGTTTCTTTCTATGAGGAAAAACAAACAAGGATGCAATACGGAAAGAAAAAAGGAAAGCTTTAGGACTCACCATGAAATCGCTCCTTTTTTAGCAAAATTTTAAGCTTAAAGAAAAGAAATCTAGAAAATTGGAAATCTACAACAAGTTTAGGAAAAAAATAGAGACAAAAAGCCAAGAAACAAAGCTTAAAGATGACAACTATTGAGTAATCAAATGCACTCAGAAAAATTACTAGTGCTTGCAAGAATCCCCGGCGACTACACTAATCACAAAGCAATTACTTAACGTATGCCCTTGAACTAGGAAATGATATAAATTTCTAATTTTAATTTTTTTTTAATTTTCTCAACTTTAGATTTTAAAGGAAAATAGGAAAATAGGAATAAAAAGAGAATAGAAATGAAAAGTGAACAAATGAAACTAAGTTAGAAAAACAAATTTCAATTCTAGCCAAACAAATAGATGGTTGTTTTTCTCTTTCTTTTTGTATGTTTAATAGAGGCTTTTCATAAATGAAACCTTGAACATAAATAGAATGATGATAGAGAAATGGAAATGCAAAAATAAAAAAGTTAAAATAGATAGAAAAGGTGAATTATGAGGTAATAGGAAGCAAACGTAGGAATCGTAGGTGATTTTTACAATCACAAATGATTATAGAGATCATTGTCAATTACCGAAAGAGAACTAGATAAATGAAAGAGAGATGAAAATATTAATAAATTAACAGGACAAATGTCCCACTTTGAGCATGCCAAAATGTTTAAGATAAATCTTATATCTTCAACCTAACTTTGTAAGTATGCCAATAAGACTTATCAAACCTTAATATGATAGGGTTATTGTGATACCTACGTATGTGATGGAAGAAAACTCGATTGTTTCACTCGTGGAAGAACTGAAACCGGATCCTCTATTCTGATAAGACATGCACATCACTGACACTAAATAGAGGAGAATTAGTAATATAGATAGTTAGGTTTCCTAGAAAATTCTAGTTCCCAAAAGTCAAAGGACTTCCTTGTATGGATGTCAACCCGCTTTGGAACACTCAATTTTATTTATGGAAACAAAATACAACATATGATATATGAAATTCATGATAAATGTTTATGATTTATTTAGATTATTACAGACACATAGTTGATGATGATAACATAGAAATAAATATGACTAAGGCTCAAATTCGAATCAATATCGTGTCCATATTCTCAGAGAAGTTTGAACCCACAAAGTAGTCTGGGCCATCCTCCTCGAAGAAGTATAAATCAAGATCCTCGATATATTCATCCTTGAATAAGTTTGAGTATTCTTCTTTGGTGTCGTATTATCGTTCAAATTCTAGGTTGGAGTCTTCAAAATTGGCCTCACTTTCAAATTTTTCTTCAGATTTAGTGTTGGAGCCTTCAAGAATGTCTAATCTAGCCTCATAATGATTCTTAAACGAAGTGATGTAAGATTGGATTCATTACACCTCATAGTAAAACTCATAAAAAAATTCATTATCTTTTTGGATCTTCTAGGTGAATTCAAAAATGCTCCCTAATGTTGATAGGGGCTAAATGGATAGCGCACAACTCGAGGTCATAAAAAGATCATACTACTCCCAATGAAGTGGATGACAGGATGATCGGTAAGGATTTAATGCTCGTGATTGGATGATTGGGTCCGCCTATGGCCATCTAACAGAATCCATTCTTGACAAAATATTAGCAACACAAGAGATAAAAATGATTGATAGGAATTATTGAATGAAATTTGACTACAAGAAAAATAGAATGCACAGAATTGCAGGAGATTCTGTAAGATTTTTGATAGAATGATAAAATAAATGATCCGATAAGTTAATATGAAACCATAGTCATGTGAAGGTAAATGTGAAATAATAAACAATCAAATAAGGATACTAAGATGAAAAAAATAGAGTTATAAGATGATAACATACCTTGGTTGATGATGAGGGATGAGAAGTTGATATGGATTGTAGTTGAATGAAGAATAGGCTTCAAAATGGATCTAAGGTACTTGAAGATTGTGAATGAGAATGCTAGATGATAACGTGTTCTCCTTGATGTAGAGTGACACTGATGAACTCGAATGGAAAAATCAAAACTTGACAATGCTCATGGATTATCATGGATGATCCCCAAGAGAGGTAGAGAAGCTAGTTTATATAGATCACCGGCGACCGAAGGAATTTCTAGTGATTCCAAAAATTTGAGCTTAGGAGTGATAAGGGTGATTATCTTGCTAATTTGAACTTGATTTGATTGGGGATTTTGAGGGATAAGATGTGGTAACTAGACTAAGGTCGAGATTAGTTTAGTTATATAGGTTTAAGTTAGGAATGAGTTTGTTAGGATAATTATGGGATGATTTTAGAAGGTTTCTTAATTAGTTTTAAACTAGACTTAACTAGTGTGAAAGAGGGATTTCACATGGGGATGAATGGAGATATAGGAAATAATATTAATTAATTAAT
This sequence comes from Taxus wallichiana var. yunnanensis, assembly GCA_018340775.1. NCBI lineage: Eukaryota > Viridiplantae > Streptophyta > Pinopsida > Cupressales > Taxaceae > Taxus > Taxus wallichiana. Next base: position 72,429,920 of record CM031237.1, on the reverse strand, counting down.
TAAATAAAATGGGGTGGGTTATGACTTAGGATAGGTGGGCATAATTAATCAAATTAATTAATTGAAGGGTACCAGTGGATTACCTAGGTCGGGGATGTTATGGAAGGGGATAAAATAATGTGATGGCATGTTTTAATTTTTGATGGTTGTGAATGAATGTATTTAATCAGATAATTGAATGAGGATGGGAGGGTATATATTTTCGGTGTTTAAAGACTAATGCAAAACTTAAACTTAAAATAAAATTTTCAAGAAACTTTTATTTTGAGTGAGGTCCACACGTACGTAAGAGGTCTAACTTCTAGCCGGAGAAATATAAGATACTCCTCTACAACCTCAAATAATCATCCTAACAAAAAAACATTTTGGGAATGTATAATCAATATCTTCTTTGTCTCTTTTGACCTATGGTTTTAAGAAGGTTAAAATGTTGTTTAGCTTCTTAAGGATTTTTCATAAAGATCTTCCCTTAACTCTAAAATAATTCTTAGAATGGAATATAAATACCCTTACCCAACTAAAATGAGGATATTGTACCACCATGCAAATATGTCATGGGCCAATGAGAACCAAATTCTCCAATTCGACCTCAAGTTCTCACTTCCACAAAGTTGGTAAGGGAAAAGATCACATAACTTACTTAATATTGAATTCCAGTACCTGAAACTTGGTGTAAAGCTCATAATAATATATTTCACACGCTATAATTGTCAAATTTGCATCACCATACTGAAAAATAGTCCAACTCACTTCATAGGGCATGTTTTCTCAAGGACTGGGTCTAGAAACAGACCTACAACTCACTTTACATGCAATATGGTCACGTAATGACCTAAAAATTCACAAACATGATAGAAAAAACTTACCAAAAATTTTACACAGCTCACATTTTTATTTCTAAGATGAGATCATACCTTCACACCTCATTACGACAACTAGGGCTTGAAAAAGGTCTAATGAAGACCTTGAAACCATAACTTCACTTCATATCTATACTCGAGACACTTGTGAGTGTACATAAAACTCATATAAGTTCTTATCATTCTCTTTCCAAGATCAATTAACTAATACATACATTAAGTTCACTATGTCATACTATACATGCTAACTTGGACTTTAGAAGAAATAAATATAACAAGCTTGCTTCACCGAAACTAACCTTCTCATCACTTTTCCATCCTTTCCAACCTGAAATAACCTTCACCACACTTTATGAAAGTTAAAACCATAATTAAATACCTATGGAAGTCATACAAACATTCCTACAATCCATTACACTGCTTTCAAGAACACATGAAACAACACAAAAACCAAACAACTCATCTTGACTACTTAAGAGACTACAAATCAAAATTCATGATCCATACTTCTTTTGACATAAATGAAACCTAATGGCATCAATGACAACACCCTTCCAAAAGGTGCCCCATTTTTCATCGATGGAAAACCAATTGATTGAAAAACATAAATCTCATTTTTCTCCTAAGAAATAAACACATCATAATCTCATTTCCCCCTTTTTGACATCAATGATAAATGTGAAAATACCTGAACATCTTCTCGTCATCATATTAGCTTCAAATTTTGGCTGGAAACATCAACCAAACCTTTCAAGATCCATTACATCTTCTTTTTCTCAATTTTTATTCATAAGAGCAACACAAGAGCAACATAGCTCCCCCTAAGCAAATGTATACCTTCTAAATTTGACTCAAAATTTAATCATGCACTTATGAATACAAAATTGATACAAAATGGATGAAAATACACATAAAAATGCAAGAAACAATGAATAACCACTTACATTTCAATGACACCTTAAACTCGTATTGCTGCTTATGATTATCTTGACTTCATACATGCCTCCATAGATCCTTCTTCAATGCCTTCTTAAGTTGAATAGACGATATTCTCCCATTGAGATAATACACCTTCACCAAATGATCCAAAGGATTTTTGGGTGTTGGAAAATTTCCATAACCTCCCTAAAAAATGGCCACAATGTAGATTGTTCTGAGCCCCTTACGATGGTATGAAAAAGTCTCTAAATGGATTCTGAACGTAAACATTATCATACGTAAAATCTTGGGTTTTAAAACTCATCAATAGGGGTCAAGAGGTGAATTATGCATTGACAAGTGGTATTTGGAAAAAAGATGAAAAATTTAAAATCTAGGTTTGAACTCCACTGGTCTTCAATACACGAAAAATTGATGGGCCTCAAAATTTGTGGGCTAAGGGCCTTGAGCCATGTTCAACACACTCTTTTGTAGGAGGGATGCCATTGCTTCCTATTTCATAGTTTACATTATCAAAATTTTTATTTTATATGCCATATATATCTATAACATTCTCAATGTGGGACTATGTTTATATTAGAGAGATGATTTTGCATTTGGAAGGGAAAATTTTAGTGGAAAATTTTTGTAAACTCGCGAATATTAGGGATTTTGGAAATTGAAATGGCTAATTTTCAGTAGTCGGATCCCACCCAATTCACCTAAAATTTCCACCGATAAGTCATTTATATGGGTGAATTCGCCTACTATTTATATGTTAAATTAACTTATGCATGTATTTCACAAACGTTTCTTATCATTGTACCTCATCCAAGAAAATTGTTCCCTGTTAAATCGCCTTTACCATGAAATGTTTTTTAGAAATTTGCCATCGATTCGAAAGTCAATTTTGGAGATTCGCCACCCATTCTAAACTAATTTTTTAGATGGGGTCTTAAAATTAACCCTAATCACGGGACTATATTGTTGCATTAAAGACCTTGGGTGAGATATCTATTAGCTTGGTGGGGTTATCAATTCCCACGAGTTGATCATAGTTCATTTACCACATTGTTCAGAAATATAATACCCAAGTAATCACCAATATGTACTTTTATGCCAAAATGACTGAGTGGATCATCCACTTATTTCCATATTATTACCACATTGTTGAGGTTTACCTATATTTTGCATGCCTTGACAAATTATAAACATAGCTTGGCACTTGAACCGGCCTTATCACTTCTGTCTCAACACTTTGAAAAAATAGTGCAACAGATGGCTATTACATTATACAAGAAACTCACTACATGGTAGGGATCTACTTGGCACCAAATAAGGTGTAGTTAGACCAACACAGTAAAGCCACTTAGCTCAGACTGTATTGGGCTCAATAGACATTGGGTAAATGTAGTAAGTTGGAGGAACAAAAAGTGGACATCAAATCCTGAATTTAACGAATTATGATCGTGGTCTTAAACACGGTGATCATGGTCTTTTTTGTTAGGTCTAGGAAATTTTTGAACCTAATTCCATGATCATGGTTTAAAATCATGATCACGGTTTCAAAGTGCAACATGGTTCTAAACCATGATTGCCGCTCTATTATACAAAAATAAACATCCGTGACCCTAATGTTTCCCCACCATTTTCTCCAAATCACATTTTTCTTTCCATTGTTGACACTCGCACTTTGCATTACCCTTCCAAATTATAATTTTTACTTTTGGATCATGATAATTTACACAATGCCACCGAGACGAAGAGGTAAGCCCTCATTTTTTATCAATTTTCTTGCATTTTAGGTTTTTTTTTGTGGTTTTCATGGGTTTTTCAATCTTTTGTTGTGTATAAAATTTCTTTGTTTTATCAGTTTCTTGACAAGATATTAATCTTCCAATTCATCCAAACATTCCTCCACTTCCTCAAAACCCTCCTCCGAACATTCCTCCACCTCTTGTGGCTCCTACCATCCCCATAGAACCACCAAGAACCCAAGGTGATATCATTACAAAAATATGAGAAAATAAAATTCCATTAAGAACCTTATGGACACTTTGTAAAAAATCATTCCAAAATCCAAGCCGCTTGACTTTATCCAACACACTTCAAACATTGATTGGAAAAGTTGAGTCTAAAATAAAGCAAATATATATATGGAATAGTTTTAGAGCTGATTTTTTGAGTTGGTATGAAGTTAAATCATTACATGCGGCTATGAAAGACAAATAAATTGGAAAAGACCACATTCGTGTAATAGTTATAGAACTCAAAACCAATTCCCCCTCACAACTAATTGCAAGCGCCCTATCCATTGGTGTCATGATGAACAAATTAAAAAAAAATTTAGACTGATGGTGGATGGTTTATTATTATCCACTATATAACAACAATGAGGTTCCTCTTTATTTTTTTAAGAAATTTTAATTTGAGTTTTTGCTTAATGAGGTCCCCAATTATTTTGACTTTTCTAGGTTTCACGCTCGAGGAGGTGGCTCTGCACATACTAGACCAAATGCACATATTAAAGTTGGCCAACCTAGGATGCCACATGCCAAAAACCCCACATCCATTAGTTATCCCTCCTAAAGTGAAGGAGGTTCTCGCGATCGACACAAGTGCATGCATTGAGGTCTCTCACTCGATACCTAGCCCAACATAGTAGCCAAATTGCATCTACCAATGTTTGTGGAGGCACCATTTTATCACACCAAATGACCGTGGGTCATGTGGTGTCATATGAAATATGGGTGAGACATTGTTTGTTGGGTCACATGATCTCATTTTTATAGATTTGATAATGGAAGATGTTTTTAGAAGTGTTATGCCAAATGTCTCTAGTCTTTCACAAGTAAATGTCACATAAATAATATATATAGAAAATTATATTCGTTTGATATTTTAATATATATATACTTAATTACATCATACTTGTGTAAAAATAATTTTTTATTTATTTTAAAAATCAAGATCTGGTCTAGTATCGAGGTGAGACATCATTAGTTGTGGTAACCGAGGCTACCGACATGCCTCAAGTGTCTGCACCTAGGTTAGTTTCACAAATTTTACTAGTTAATGTTCAAGATTGTTTAAATATTATTAACATACATATCTATATGATTTCTAGAATTTAATATATGTATGAGCCTTAGTTCCTTACACCATTCTCTGTATAGTTTTCAATTAATATTAATCTAGATTTTGTTTGTAAAACTTATGAATGTGACAAAGACTCCTCCCTTTATGTAGAATATGGAAGTTATTATTGATGTTGCGATAGCGTCTACCGATCAATTAACACAGTGTGTACAACTTTTCAAATTTTTTAAATTTTGGAGGAATGTTTTCTTACTAAATCTACAATATCAAATTGTACATGAAATATTTAATTTGAACTATTTATTTGTATGCATCTTGGTATGAGATAGGGTGTGTCTATTTTTGACCCTACAGAGTGTCAATGAAAAATTAATGGAGATCATGAGATTGCAGAATATTTCACATGCATTTAAATTTCTAAGTTTCTAAATTATTATTGTATTTTCAATATGTCCACTTCTTAAAAATTTGGGTGTTAAAAACTTGATGTTTATGAATGTGCAAACTAAGTTGCAGGAAATATTTATGCATAGATGAAATCCATAGTTTTGTCTCCCTCCACTACATCCACAGTCAGGGACATGCTTCTACGATCGGGGCCAAGAGAGGGAGGATGTTTCATGATTCTTCATAGGATGTAGATCTAGATATATATGCCATTTGTACATGTGATACATGTATATTTTGTATGTCTATCTATGGCTTTATATATATGATATTGTGTTCAATAAATTCCATGGAGACATGTATATAGTCTTATGCGACCATGTGGTCGTATATATATGGCACACTTAGTTTGATACATTATTCTTATATTTTCATAGACGTGGCACTTTCTTGAATGCATGTACATGTATTATTTGTGTACTAGATATACTATATATATGTGGATTTTGATCTCGGACCACTACACTCGATATAATTTTTATGATGTTTTTGCGATCTCATGTGTTGATATATTTCCATACTGATATTTGATATATGATAATATTTAATGATGTGTGACATTTTTGTATATTTACGTCTGACTTAATGAAGTATGATGAAGTGGGAAAACATGATTTCATTAAATGACATGTATTGTGATGATGTAATGAAATGATCTCGACATATTTTTGCACTCTTTCCAGACCACACACATATATATGCTTCATACTCATCATTGTTGAACTTTGTGGTGGATGAAGATAGGAAGTTTTCACATAACAATGTGTCCATTCAAGTGATATGACATCATAATCATATTTTTCTATTGATATGACATAATATAATAATCTTGTGATTTGTAAGATTGCATAATAATGGAAAAATTCTTGATATGACATCATAATCATCTTTGTTTCACTTTTTCATACATATGAAATGTATTTGTAATTTCATATATATGATTCATGTAATAATGTCTTTGTTTCTCTTCATATACTTTATGTAATCATTTATTTGTTTATCATTATATGCTTCATGCAAAATCATGTCTTTTTGCGACCTTATTCAATATCCTTGAAGGATTTTCATATATGAAGTTCACTATTGGTGTAGTGAATACTAAATCTTGTGCTTTGGAATATTACATAACAATGGACATTTTTGATATGTAATCATAATCATATTTTTTTCGCTTTGTCACACATATATATATGCTTCATGAAATCGTTGTCTTTGTTTCTCTTTATATACATGGTGGATGAAGATAGGATATTCTAAAGTTAACCATTCACACAACATGGTAGTGTTTTTATCTTGTTGCAATCTCCTTGATGTGACCTTACTCAATTCAAATGATAGGGCATTATTTTTAGGCCATACAAAAATTATTTAGATAAGCTTATCAAAAGAAGGATATATTCAGATTTTTAGATATACTTGTTCAAGTTTCTAACACTACAACTATGTGTCACCTTCAATAATAGGAATGAAATGCAAAGTTAACAAGTAAATTACATTAAAACATATCTATATGACACCCTATTTGGATACTCATTACACCACAAACTTTTTCAAGGGAATATTTATTATTGATTTCCAATCTTCATTTCTTTAGCAATGAATGGTATTATGTCGTTTTGTTTTCAGTAATTTATCACAGAGCCTAAATTATTCTCACCTTTTTGAAGACTTGGTATTTTTCCCCTCATATTGAAATTCATCTACATGTACTTATTGGTTTTTCAATATAGTGAAATTACTTGGGTGTTTATTCAATTGAAGGTAGTTACAAGTTGAATAAAGAATAAAAGACCCATGAAGAGAAATAAGAAAACCCATAAATAGTAAGTCAACCAAATGAAGTCCTTTTTGTATAGATCTTGACCCTTCGAAGCCTATCGGAAATATTGACAATGTGGGTACATACCCACAGTGCCCCGATTACGTAGCCACATGACGTGGGTACATACCCACATGCCCTAGGTATGTACCCACAGGACATGGTTATGAGAGAATGCGAGAGTGTCATATATATATATATATATATATATATATATATATATACATATAGAGAGAGGGGGAGAAAGAGAAAGAGAGCCTAAGAGTGAGAGAAAAGTGAGGGGGAGTGTGAGAGAATGACGTAGAAAGAAAGAGATAGTGTGATAACTAAAAAGGTCAGTGCATTGGTTGGATCATGCATTCATATTATCGAAAATCACCTTCTAATCATCCTTAACGATGTAGGAAGGAGTCAATGTTGTTGCTTAATAGTTTCAAGGATAAAATGCTCTTTTTGTCTTCGGGATCTTAAGGGACTAGATCCAGATGAAGTATCCTAAGAAAAAAACCATCAAGAACTTAAATGAAGCCTCCACAAGTGTTTACTAGGCCATCTAGATATGTTCGCATAGTCGATGCCTGTGTCAAGAGCCACCATGCAAAATATTACGTTTGATAGCCATACACTAAATTAAAGTACATTATTTTACAGTTTTAAAAATAATAAAACACTAAGAAAAATTAAAGGATATGGATAAAACTAAGACATCCTTCTCTAGAGGGCGCCAATATGGAGTTCTAGGATGAAATGAGAAGTCTCTAGGTGCCACGGAGACCGAGATATCACCCGTCAAAGTTATAACATGGTCTCTGGGCTCTTAAAGGACTACATCCAGATTTAAGTAGCCGAAAGAAATGACATCATTCGACACCAAAATGAAGCCTCCATAAGTGTTTAATAGATGACATGGATGTTTTGGCCAAGTTGGTATGGTTCCAAGAGCCTCCATTCATAAAATATTGTGTTTAACATCCCTACATTGTCTCAAACTACACTATCTTGGGCTTTTGTAAATAATAGAACACTAAGTGAACTCGAAAGGATATGGAGAAAACTGAGAAATATTTATCTATTGGGCCCTAATGCGGAGGATTAGAATTAAATGAGAGGTCTCTAGATGCCACGAAGACCGATATATAACACTTTGAAGTTATAACATTTTTCGTCTTCGGGCTCTTAAGGGACTACGTTTAGGCGAAGTAGCCGAGAAGCAACGAGTCCATATGGCACCAAAAATAAGCTTGCATAATTGTTTACCAAGCCATCCTAATGTATTGGTGTAGTCGGTTCAGTTCCTGATCCATCGTTTGCAAAATATTGCATTTGACATTCATACACTAACTCAAACTACACTATTTTACGTTTTTACAAACAATAAAACACTAATATAATGGAAAGGATATGGAAAAAAACTGATATAATCTTCTCTAGATGTCCCCAACATGGAGGTTGAGGATCTAATAAAAGGTCTCTAGGAGCCACGGATACCGCGATATCACATGTCGAAGTTATAGCATTTTTGGTCTTTGAGCTGTTAAATGACTATGTCTAGATGAAGTATCCTGGAAGAAACAACTTAGTATGTTATAAAAAAAAGCCTCCAAAAGTGTTTACTAGACCATGTGGATGTTTTTGCATAGTTTTTTTGCCTTCAAGAGCCACTGTTCACAAAATAGTGTGTTTGATACCTCACATTGACTCAAACTACACTATTTTGCACTTTTGCAAATAATAGATCGCCGAGAGAAAAAAACAAAGATAGAGAAAAATGAGTTATAAATATCTATAGGGTCCTGATGTGGTGGTGCAAGATTAAAGGAGATGTCCTTAGGTTCCACAGAGACCGAGATATCACCTGTCAAAGTTATAGTGCTTTTGGTCTCCGGGCTCTTAAGAGACTACAACCGCGTGAAGTAGACTGTAACCAACGGCCTGTGCACGATATTGAAATGAAGCCTACAAAAGTGTTTACCAGGGCACCTAGAAGTGTTGGCATATTTTTTTTTGGTGCTAAGAGCCCCGTTTGCAAAATATTGTGTTTGACAACCCTACATTGACGAAAAAACTATACTATTTTATGCTTTTGCAAACAATAGAAAGATGAGAGAACAAAAATTAGATAGAGAACGTAAAGATATTTTTCTCTAGAGGGCCCCAATGGGAGGTGTAGGATCAAACGATAGGTCTATAGGTCCCACAGAAACCGAGATATCACTCGTCAAAGTTATAGGCTTTTTTGGTCTTTGTGCTCTTAAAGGACTACGTCCGCATGAAGTAGCCCATAAGTAATGGCTCCTTATATCACTAAAATGAATCCTCCACAATATTTTACCAAGCTACATGGATGTTTTAGGATAATTGGTTTGGTACCAAGAGCCACCGTTTTCCAAATATTTCGTTTGAAAGCCTTACATTGACTCACACTACACTATTTTGTGCATTTGTAAACAATAGAACATCGAGAGAACCGAAAGGAGATGGAGAAAAATGAGATAGGATTCTCTACAAGATCTCGAAGCGGCACTGTAATATTAATTCAAAGATATCTAGGTTCCACAAAGAATAAGATATCACTTGTCAAAATTATAGCATTTTTTGGTCTTCGAGCTCTTAAAGGACTACTTACGCATGAAGTAGCCTAGAAGCAAAACTCCATATAAAACTGAAACAAAGCCTCTAAAAGGATTTACTAGGCTAATAAGACATATTGGTGGATTATTTCTAATTCCAAGAGCCATTGTTTGTAAAATATTATGTTTGACATCCCTACACTGACTCAAACAACACTATTTTGCACTCCCGCAAACAATAGAACACCGATGTAACCGAAAGGGAGATGGAAAAAAATAAAACCAAAAATGCATCTAGTTAGAAGGTATATGCCTTTGGGTTCTATGGTGGGCTCCAAGTAGGCCCATTTTGGATTCAAACCACCCAATCCAGAGCCAAGAACCCTTCCCTATTGATCCCAATTCATGTTTTTAGCACAAACGTTTAGTGGTCACAACTTGGCACTCGGTCATCTGATCCGAGAACCATCTAATCCAAAAATTGAGTGAAGGGGGACTCTAATTACAACCGAGAATTTAGGGTTGTGGCATTCCTTGAGCCTTTGTGGCATAATTGTTTGCAAACTATGTTTTCTAGGCGAGTCTTGGGCATTGAACGAAGCCGAGTAGTTAGAAATCACACCCTTGGACATCGTGGGAGAAAAATTCCACCGCTAGTGCATCTATTAAGGGAGTTATATGCCTTAAGGTTCTATGATGGGTTCTAGGTAGGCTCGGTTCGAGTCATACCACATGATCCAGTGAAGATCCCGCTTCCCTATAGATCCCAATTCACAATTTCAAAGGCAAACTTATGACGATCACAACTTAGCACTTGGTCACCCAAAAAAGAACTGTCTCCATCCAAAACTTGAGAAAATGAGGCCTCTATTAATACCCCGTAATTTATGGCTACATAATTCCTTGAGAATTTTGGCATTATTTTTTTCAAACTACCTTTATAGGATTTCCTATGTAGTTAACTATGCCAACAAGTGAGAAGTCATGTCCTTGGACATCGTGGGAGTGAACTACCATAGCTAGCGCATCCGTTTGGGGGTATACACCTTTGGGTGGTATGGCAGATCCGAGATAGGCCCGTTTGAGTCGACCACCTGATCCAAAGCCAAGAACCTCCTTCGAGGTACATAAATTGTTGTTATTTGCTTCTCTTTTCTTGGAAAACAATGAAAGCTTCTCTTAGCTTCGAGAATATAAAATTATCTACTATCACCGCCTATATCAAGTGCTAACCATGTGAAGGTAGAAGATTGTATGGCACCATTAACGTAGATAAAAATGTTAGTCAAAGTAATTTAAGTTGAATCAAAACCATACTAGATAAATACAAAATACAAAATTTTATTAAAATATACGAACTTGAATCTACTACATACAAATTTAAAAACTTCAAATAAATATATAGGAGACTCAAGAATGTAAATTCATTCTAATGAACCACCGGATTAGATCTACCAACAAGGCCAACCACGTGAAGGTATCTAAGCTTTTATGGCACCAAGTTAACCTACATAAAAGTATTAGTCAAAGTAATTTAAGTTAAATAAAAACCATACTAAATATATACAAAATACACAAATTAAATAAAATATATGAATTTGAATCTAGTATACAAATTAAAAAAATTCAAATAAATATATACTAGACTTGAGCATGTAAATTCATTTTAATGAACCATCATAATTTGACCTACTAACAATGCCAACCATGTTAAGGTATCTAAGCTTTTATGGCACCAAGTTAACCTCCATAAAAGTTAACTAGTCAAATTAATTACCGTTGAATCAAATCCATATTAGATATATACTTGAAATACACATTTTAAATAAAATATATGAACTTTAATCAGTAGAAAAATTTGAAAATTTCAAAGAAATATATACCGACTTTCGAGCATGTATATTCATTCCAATGAACCATCGGGATGAGATCTACTCGAATAGCAGGCATGATTGATTCATGATCTAAATCTTGAACCTTCCAAAGAATCTTATTATTAGACCTTTCTTGATATCTCTACAACTGAATATTTGTTGTTAGAACTAGATGCGAATATAAGAGAATTTTTCTGTCTCTCTGAGTCTTCAAACACCCAAATAAAGGAATGTTTTAATGGATATCATCGAATCCAAGATTCAAGAACTACCACAAACACTGTAAGGTACTCATTATCTTTGCCATATATAATAGTAGAAGGAAAATTCTTTCTTTCCTCGATGCAATGACATAATAAATAGTCTATTCCTTCTTCATTATCTTTTTCACAATAAATACAAACACATGTCCTACAAAGAAATAGAGGTTTTAAATCAAACTTAAATTACATATTAATTTTAATTGACATAAATCAATACAAAAATTAGCAAAATTGAAAGGTCATTGTACGATGGAAAAGTGACAAGTGAGCGTGGGAATCTACAAGCAACTCTTCCTCACACCGACCTCCCGAGGTCATGCCGAGATAGCCGGTGGGGATTGAATATGCATGGGATGTAGACAAACTAGTTAGGTAATTTGATGTCTTCGACACGCACTAGTGGAAATTGTGAATCTAAGGCAAAGAAGGCCCTTCTAACCTGAACTGGTGTGATAGATCGATTAGAAAGGATGACTGCTCGAAGGCTCCAATCAATATCGAGCTCTGGCGTGATTCGATCTATGGGTTGTGGAATACTAGTGTATGTAAGCTAGTGTCAATGTCAGACTGACTAGTAGATTCATTGGGTTGAGGGATTTGTGGGTCACAACCGTAGATTCGTGGTTGTTGTGGTCCTGCTATGGTCATGTGTAGAATTAGTCCCTAATCCCTAGTATCCAGTAATCGTATGCTTTCTCAGCTTCTATATTCAGAATTAATAATTGTGCGATCTTCTCAGAGTATCTTACAGTGTTTGTGCAACCTGAATTCTCAAGCTAGTATCTATGTCTGTGAGAGTATCCCCTACTTCTGGCTATGGGACCAAAGGATCACAACCAAATGTTTGCTCTCTTTCAAACCCTTCTACAGTCATGCGGATATGAATCTAGGGTAATCTGTAGTTTGGTTGATTTGACCAAAACGTGTGCACTTTGTCATCTTCTATGTTTAACCCGCTTAACTGGGAACCAATTTGTTGTAAGTTTACCATTGTTCAGAAGACTTGGATCCTAAGATTTTGATCTATATCAGTTATTGCTGTGATGAGATTGGGTTGGGGCATGATTGGCTCGAATACGTATTCTCTGGGCTCTCTAGGTCCCGTGATTGTCATACAAAAGAAAGTTATATAAATCTAACTAATGACAGAATAAACTAATTGTGAAAGATATGTCTATGTATATTCCTAAATCTGATATATCTATCTACTAAATAGAATTTAAAGAACAACTATCTAATATATCTAGAATTGACAGTTTAGAATAACAAATTAAAACAAACAAGATAACCGAGTATAGCTAATTTTCTCAGTAATCGTGTGAACCTATTCTAAATAATGAAACAATTGATCTAGTTTATTTGCAAGACTCTCGATCCTACCTTAGAAGTGAGAAATGAATCATAGTTTCTTAGAAACTATCAATCCCCACAGCTTCCCTGCAACATCGAAAGTAAAATTCACTGAAATAAAGTGATTGGCTACTCTATTTGATATGTTTCTAATTAGAAATTTGAAAGCTAGAACCTGGATTTTTCATAATAGTGGAGAATCCAATGATGTGTGTGTCTATGTCCCTCGGTGTGATCTCCTCGCTCCTTCATGTTCACTTGGATCTAGAAAAGCGTGTAATGCTAGTATCAACAGTAAGTAGATATTGGGACAAAGGCAGCCTCGGATACAGACTGAATTTAATGCGAGTAGGAGAGAGATAGCACAAGAGTACAAAGCTTGGCTTATGCAATTCCTAGCGGGATTTATTGTGAGTCATGCAACATAAAACGTCAAAAACCTAAAACTATCCTATGTGAAGAACATAACCTACAACTTTAATGGCTTCCTATTGAAAACAAACTATTTTACTTTTAATGGATTGGATGAAATATCAACAAAGATTTGCACAAGATGGATATGTGGCTTCCTAATAGCAAAACAACACTAACTAGGCATGCAATGAAAGAAACTAAGAATTCTAAATAAAATGAAAGACTAATCTATTGCAATGAAAAATTTCAGAGGCAAATTTGAGGGGCCATTTGCTTGAGCACAAGCCAACTATTTATAGCATTTGGATTTACCCAAGGTAAAAACCAAATAGAACTCTTAAACTATAAACAATGGAAAAACACTATTCCAGGGAACCATAATCAATAATGCAAGCCTATGGTGGTGAAAAAGCTAGTGAATCGTTGATTTTTACGTGATTCGTGTTAAAAGAGCATTCTAGAAAATGCGTAAAGGACCGCCACCCTGAGCGGGTGGCGATTCTGAGACCACCACCCTTCTTAGGGTGGCGGTCACGCAGACCACCCAGGCGGCGGTTTTGTAAATCAAGAGCAAAAGGTAAAGAAAAGAAGGGGAAAAGAGGAAAAAAATCATGCGAGGGCTAAGCGGGGCATGCGGGATGTTAACGCATGTTTAGAGGGATTTTCTGGATCCCGAACACCTTGCGAGGAGACCTGTATCATCATTGGGGTACGTGTTACGTTGTTTTGACAATGCAAGACCCTACAATTTTTGGCACGTACATATTTCCCCTTCGGAGAAGCGTTTTAGCCATGAAGAGGCATAAAATGGTGGGTTCGAGTATGGCGGTCCTGAAATGGGAAGTTGAAAGTTATACCTGACACATCCGTGTGCCGAAATGACACCATCCAAAATTCCCGCTCCCTGCAAAACGAAAAGACAACTCAAGTGCAGATAGACAAGATAGATCGGAAAATAAACGCTAAAATAATTGGAAATGAGGATGTACCATTTGTACGGGGTAAGAACTTACCTCCGTTGGCGCCCAAACTCGCGAAAAAAGGATTTTAAAACAAGTCGTTTCTTTATATATATGAAAGTGGGCCCATTTTCCTATTTATTTACGCGAGTTGATTTGATTGATTCTCGAGCTCTGGGACCCACGGTGACAGCTTACATGAGTAGAGCCAAAACATTCGTGACGGGATAGTGATCATGCCTCCACGAGTGGAACATCGACCTGCGAGATCACAGGTTAGTTTTCTTCAATTTATCATTTTTCCCCCCTCAATTTTAAAATGCTAAAATCTTTGTCGTGGGGGGGTTATTTTTGAAAATGTTAGGTTCAAAAGGTCCATCTAGGGGGCGCCACTGGGTAGGCTTTGTTACACAACCGCTGCCCTATTCAGTATAGGCAGCGGTTACACAACCGCTGCCCCTAAGGTGGCGGTTACAAAACCGCCTCCCCGCTTAGGGTGGTGGTTTTGCACATGTAATGCCAAAAGAACATCTTTTGAGATTGTTTTTGCGTTTTCAAGCATTTCTATGTGTTTTCATGATTTTTCTAGTATTACTTGGATGCTAACTTGCTTTATTTTGTGTGTTTTTGGGTGTATGGATGTGTAGGCGAGGAGGAGTATTTTTGGTGGAGCCGAGAGAGAGAGAGTGTGACTGCTCCCAAAGCATGACTAGATGCACTTTCACAGGATGAGGAGGACACTCTTCAGAGGGCTGGGATACTACGTATCTCACGCGTTCCTCATGTTGCACCATCTAGTCACATTCTTTGTGACTTATTCTCCTATTGGGATGCTTTGATTAGAACACCTTCCGATTACTGTGGGTCCGCGGTGAGTGGACAATGACTTTGGAGGATGTTTATCATATTTTGGGGTCCCGATCATTGGGAGACGACTCACCCTTGAGACAAGCAGTTCAAGGGCCCAGATATAGCACAAGGGCCACTTATATGGGAGATGTAGTCATCTCCATGGGTTCAAAGAAGGGGGTCGAGTTCATCCATTCGTAGTTTTCCCATCCCCTTGCTTTTCCAAGCTATTATGGGGATCCTTGCCTCGAGACCGATCGGGACAAGGAGGAGACACATCAAGAGTATCTTGCTGGTCCCCCATCATTGTATAGATAGAGGGACATGGCCATATTTATGCTTGGGGAGTGGATATACTTAGGACTACCTACCATGACTTATACAGGGTAGTACATGCTTACAGAGGCGCTTTGAGCCACCCGACCACAGTCATGAGTTGGGTCTATGAGCACTTCATCCCCTATGGTAGAGGTGTAGAGGTGACAGATCCTGGAGCTGTGAGGGAAGCCAGATGGACAAATATGTCGGTGCTTAGAGCACCTCATCATCTAGTTGCCTCTCGACCACCGATGACATGGAGGCCACACCATATCGACTATGACAGGTATATGGGCAGGGAGGCTCTTACTTTGATCTCCTACTCCACCACAGGGTAACTTATTGACAGAGTGGGGCGAGTGGAGATACACCCCTTTAGTCGAGTTCCTCGGCAGTTTTTCCTACCTTACATGGGCATGCTCCCCAGTAGCACCAAGTGTACTGTGCCGTCCGAGAGGCCGAGGGGGTCCTAGAGGCTAGGGTTGGACATTGTTACCCCAGGCGTTCCTATTGTGGCCGGGGAGGGTGGTACATGCCCGAGGGAGAGCTGGTGCACCTCAAGCACCCTTGCTTTGGATTTCTGCGGGTCCTATCCACAGCAGAAATTACCCCATCGACATAAATTCTGAGTCTGAGGAGTTTACAGGGGGAGAGATGGAGGAGGATACTGAGGAGGATAGTGATCCTGAGTGGCATGACACTCGTGATATCATGCAGCAAAGAAGGGCCAAGTAGAGTGCAGAGAGAGTTACTCTGGTTTTAGAGGAACTACTCTCCTAGGGCCATGGTGGGGAGGATGAGTCTGTTGTATGATGCCATGTTGCTCGCCACGGGGAGCACCTTAGTCGGCCGACGGCATCATGGGCAGTCTTGCCGACCCTGAGAGATCCATCCTGAGGCCCGGTGATCCAAGTAAGTTACCGCCCTTCTTTTTAATGTTTGTTTTTAATTTGGATTTCCTTAGTTGTTGTTATCTATCCTTTTGTTTTATTTCTAATTTGTTTTCCCCTTTTGTTTTCGTGAGACCTCGATGAGTGGCGAGACTCGATTCGCGGGTTATGCACGATACCCTAATGATCTCGTTATCCAAAATGTGCCCCCTGCTCATTTTGTGGCTAACTTCCTTTCATATTTCCTTCTCTTGTGCCTCGAGGCATAATATTTTTTCTTTTCAAGTACTCAAAACCTTGTGGAAATGGAACCATTGGATAGAGCTCTTTCTCACTTTCCGTAGAAGGTAAGGTTTTCCTCCTAACTACATGTATTTTTGAAGTTATGGCTTGGCGGAGTTTTTTGGAAAAAATTTCCCCTGAAAGGCCCGCAGCAAATGAGATGCTACCATGTGGCACCTAGAGTGGTGGAGCATGGGGAAATTTTGGAAAATTTTCCAAATGACAAAAAAGGTAAAAATTCGAATTATTTTTCCCACCGACCCAATTTGGCCCTGTTTTGCCCTAAAACTTCAAATCGCCATATCTTTCGATCCAAAGCTTAGTTTTTCATGTTCTTTATATCAATGGAAAGCTGGTGAAATTATCTACAAGATACTAGGTTCAATTTTGCATTTTGATGGAGTTTGGAGAGAAAAATCAAAAATTCTTCTCGCACGTGGTCATGAACAGAAATGGCGTTTCAACCACCGATTTTAATGAAGATTGGCTCGCATTCTCTCCTAGCATGGTTAAAAATGTCAGGGAATGGGTCTGTCAGGGCACCCATGCTGTTTTGATGGCATTTTGGTCAATGGTTGGACCCCTTGTAGGTTTTCTTACGTTTCTCTCTCCTAGGCTCGTGTTTTGCACCTTTGTAAAAGCCAGAATGAGTTCATTTTGCAAAGGGGAGACACTTTTTCAGCTCTACAACTTCCTTTTTCTTCCTCCTTGGAAGAATTTGTGAAGAAATTTTACCTTTCCATGTAATGCAGCACCTTTTCTTGCTTCTGGATCACTGTAATGTACTGTATTGGATCTGAGATGTTGATATATGTTTTGTGATTAAAATCCCTCAATCCTTTCATATATCTATCATTGCTTTCTTGATCTTTCATTACATTTTGAGCATTTGTGCATGTTTTGTGTTGTGTTTCCTTATGGATTGTGTATTTCATGTAGCATCAGGTGTCTACAACTCCTTTGGTGCATCACCTATTAGCATTAGTTCTTTCTTTTTACATTTTCTATCCTTGTCCCTTTGGAATTTAGAGTAGATTTAGGAGTTTAAACCTCTACAATTGTGCAAGTGAAAAACTGATCAGAGGAGTTGAGGAACCAACCTCTAATCTGGAGATTCCTCTTCCATTTTGTAAGTCCCACACTTGGGAAGAGGATTCAATGTTGTGTAATCACACTGGATGCATAGGGTGATCAAACTAGAAATTTGATCAACATCCAAGGGGTGCTGCTGATTTGCAACAACTGTTTTGGTACGCCCGGTGGGACCTTAGAGGTCTTTCACTTTATCTTTGATAGGTTGGTGTGTTCCTGTTAAAGATTCAGCCTTTTTGAGGCACTTTCAAAATCACATCTGGCGACTCCATCTAGTAAACAACTCATTCTCTAAGTTGCAGACCTGTTTTCCATTCATTTCCATCCATTCTTCTTTCCATCATTTTCATTCTTTTCCATTCCATGAAGTTGTGCAATCATGACTTCATTTCCATCATGGAATTCACATTTACAACAACAATATATCACACCTCCAACATGTTTTACAAATCCTCCAAATCAGCATTTTGATCAAATTCAAAATCAGCATGTCTACCCATATGAGCAACGAGTGCAAAAAGTCAGTTTGGATATGAAGCATGTCAAACACAAGGGTATGCTGGTTATGAGGGCAGTCAAGAAGAAAATGCAGATCTGCTGGAACAAATCCAAAAGATGGAGGTAAACATGGTGCAATCTAGGGCTCAAGCACAAATGAAAGCATTTAGAATCGGTTGTAGAGCACCTTGTCCATGGGTGGGACCTTTTCCAAGGCATTACAGCCCTCAAGAGAAGCTAGACTTCATGATTACAACACTACCATTGCTTGCAAAGTGGACTGAAGGAATAAAGGTGTATGAGAGGAGTATTCAACAACCTTGTCAACAGGTAAGCACACCATCTCATGCCTTTTCTCTCCCTTTTTCCCAATCTGTTTTATCTCAGCAGTGTCAAGTTTTAAACTCTCCATCTGCTGTCCCAAGTGTTGAATCCATTTCTCCATTCCCTAGTCTTCCACCCCATCTCAATTCTTCTATCCTTTTCCCTTCCAAACAGCCATTCCCTCCAAAGAAACAAGAGTTCCTACCTCCTCCACCACCACAAAAAATTGCAAAATCAATTGAGTTACAATCCACTTCTCCTCTTGCATTCCCAAATCCATGTTGGGAGGATAAAAATCAGAATGTCAGTCAAGGAAAACAATAGGAAAAAGAAGAGCCAAACAAGGATGAAGAAATTCAAAGTCTGAAGAGTTGGGCTCTTAAATTCGGGATTACAAAAATCCCCTTGATGGTGAAACCAATAGAGGATGTTGAAGTTGGAGAACAAGTGGAAAACAAGGCTGATTTTATAACAGCAGTGAAGCGAGAAAAACAGCAGTTTGTTGGTGATGAGTTGGGTGTCCATGTTGGCACTTTGCCCAAAGAAAATGTTGATCTAGTTTACACTGCAAAATCAGCCATCGAGAAGGAAGGAAAACCATCTCAAAACCCCATCTTTGAGGAGCAAATGGATGAGGTCAAGTCAGTTTTTACAACAGTAGAAGAAGGAAGCATTATTGATACATTTTTACTTTCATTTGAAGGGGCTGATTTGATTGATGAAGCCATTATGGAGGTGAACAAAACAAGTCCAAATTGTGAGCAAAAGGCACAAGAAATTTCATGCTTCTCTCCCACTTCATCTCTCCAACAATCTGATTTTTGGGATGAGTTTGGATTGACAAGTTTCATGTTTGAAAATGAAGTTATACAGGTGAAGAAAATGCAGATTTGGAGGCCACCATACAAGAGGGAGAGACTTTGTTGCAGCAAGACATTCAAGAGTTTGATTTTCCATCAGACTTAGAAGAATGTTTAGATGAAGAGATAGCTGAAATTACCATGTTTCCTTCTTCACCATTTGTTCTCCAACAACAAGAACTTACTGCCATGGAAAAAGAGTTCAAGGAAAACAGCCTACGCTTGCAACATGCCTCTTGAATCAAAGTCGGAAGAATTTGATCTTCCAAAAGCTACAATGGAGGAGCTCTAAAGCCAACGATGTATTGTAGCAGGTAACAACAATGCAAAAGCAACTTCATTGGATGTTGCAATCAATAACGAGGAGTTGCAGACTATAGAAGAGTTCCATGTTGCCATGAAGGAAGAGAAAGGGCGAAAAGTCCTACCATTGCTTCCACATCACCCACCCAAGAAGGTCTACAAGAAGACTCCATTTTTGGAGTTGAAAATCAGAGCTATGGGCATATCAAACGGATCATACCTTGCCCAATAAGGTATTTGACTTCATTGGAGTCAAAAGAGAAGTCACAACCACCATGCTTGCTTCTAAGCATGAGGGTGAGCTACAAAGTACCAAGGATCAGTTGTCATACCTCTTCAATCCAAATGCGAGCAACTAAAAGAGGTATTGGATTTGTTTTTAGTTGACACCTTGATGATTTGGGTAGAAGACCAGCTTCTTGTTGATTTTCCACCGATCCAATCAGCCATGTTCAAAGTGCGAATCAGGTTGCATGGTTGCAACTTTTGAGAAATGGAAGCTATTTCTCCCAACCAAACAGGGGTTTTTTAGCCCACTTTTGCTTCCGCTTAGAGTAGGATAGGTAGTTTTTCTTTCAAGAAAAGAAGTGCTTGTGCACACTCTGCATGTTCCATTTTGGAGCATGTATGACTTTTAGTTTTGTACATAGTTTTTGTGGTGCTGGTTTTACTCTTGCATAGTCCATTTCAGTGGGTTTCCAAGTGGCTAGGAGAGGAGGTTTTCAAAGTTCGATCGTGTGTAGGCTACAATTCATGACTCCATGCCCAATGGATGCTTCAGAAACCGGTAACTTCATCCAAAGAGTGCGGATGCCCCTATGAGTGCCAATTGTTATCCAAAATGTGCCCCCTGCACATTTTGTGGCTAACTCCTTTTCATCTTTCCTTCTCTTGTGCCTCGGACATAATATTTTTTCTTTTTAGGCACTCAAAACCTTCTAGAAATGGCACCATTGGATAGAGCTCTTTCTCAGCTTTCCAGAAAGGTAAAGTTTTCCTCCTAACTCCATGTATTTTTGAAGTTATGGCTCGGTGGAGGTTTTGGAAAATTTTTCCTCGAAAGGCCCATGACCCAATGAGATGCTACCATGTGGCACCTAGAGTGGTAGAGCGCGGGAAATTTTGGAAAATTTTCCAAATGACCAAAAAGGTAAAAATTCGAATATTTTTCCCACCGACCCGATTTGGCCCTGTTTTGCCCTAAAACTTCAAATCGCCATATCTTTCGATCCAGAGCTCGGTTTTTCACGTTCTTTATATCAATGGAAAGATGGTGAAATTATATACAAGATTCTAGGGTCAATTTTGAATTTTGATGGAGTTTGGAGAGAGAAAATCAAAAATGCTTCTGGCACATGGTCATGAACAGAAATGACGTTTCAACCACCGATTTTAATGAAGAATGGCTCGCATTCTCTCCCAGCATGGTTAAAAATGTCAGGGAATGGGTCTGTCAGGGCACCCATGCTATTTTGATGGCATTTTGGTCAATGGTTGGACCCCTTGCACGTTTCCCGTGTTTCTCTCTCCTGGGGTCGTGGTTTGCACTGTAAAAGCCAGAATGAGTTCATTTTGCAAAGGGGAGACACTTTTTCAGCTCTGCAACTTCCTTTTTCTTCCTCCTTGGCAGAATTTGTGAAGAAATTTTACCTTTCCATGTAATGCAACACCTTTTTTGCCTCTGGATCACTATAATGTATTGTATTGATCTCGAGATGTTGATATATGTTTTGTGATTAAAATCCTCAATCCTTTCATATATCTATCATTTCTTTCTTGATCTTTCATTACATTTTGAGCATTTGTGCATGTTTTGTGTTGTGTTTCCTTGTGGATTGTGTATTTCATGCAGCATCGTGTGTCTAAAACGCCTTTGGTGCATCACCTATTAGCATTAGTTCTTTCTTTTTGCATTTTCTATCCTTGTCCCTTTGGAATTTAGAGTAGACTTAGGAGATTTCAAACCTCTGCAATTGTGCAAGTGAAATAACTGATTAGAGGAGTTAAGGAACCAGCCTCTCAACTGGAGATTCCTCTTCCATTTTACAAGTCCCACACTTGGGAAGAGGATTCAATGTTGTGCAATCACACTAGATGCATAGGGTGATCAAACTAGAAATCATCAACATGCGGGGGTGTCGCTGATTTGCAACAATGCATCCCCATGGAGAGGACCCGCACGAGTTTTCTCGTGGATGCTGGGAGCCCTTAGCAGCTGGTCGACACTGCGACATCTTTTCCCGATGTCTAGCATGTGGCCAAGATGGTATCCACTCTCCGCACGGAGCTAGCGGGGTATAGGACAGCCGAGTGCCTGATGAGGAGTCATTCTTGTGGCGAGACTGCACTGCCCTTGGGATCCCGAGCCTCCGTGCACTCGAGCACCGGCGTAGCTGAAGTCCTAGGAATGGGCGTGCACCTTTGGAGGGGTCTCATATGGGTTGAGAAGCCACTTGGCTCTCCTAGATTTTGTATGATATATTCTTTTGTATATCCCGGGCTCTTTGAGCGTTTTGACCATGCTTGGTGCATGATAGCATTGTACAGAAACTTTGATTATCTATATATTTATATTCTCTTTGGATTAGACTTTTGGCATTTATGGCTTTGTTTCCTTTCCAGTTTCCTCATCTAAATTATGATGTTATGCATGTATGATTTTTAGAATGTATGCAATGGAGAACAAATGATACAAATGTTTACTTTCCTTTTGTATTTCATGATGCTGATATATGATAATGTAGACACAATGTGATTTTGAATTTTATTTTCTGTAAGCAATTTTAGTTACTTCATATTTGTTTTGGCAAAGTGGTGAAGAAAACCGACGATGAGCAGATAGACTTGCCACTCTCCTAACTCCACACAACTAGTAAGATGTGAGAGCTCATCACCAAGAGTTAGAAATGGCACAAGTTGTGAAATGTGTTGAAATGATGATGATGAAATATAGACAAAGCTTTGATAGAATCAAATTAGAATGCTACAAGCTTGCTCCACTCAAATGACTTCATAGTTTTGGGATGTAACTTGCTTTGTGGTTTATCTAGACTTAGATCCTTAGATGGCCACATGGTAGACAAAATCTGGGTTTTTAGGATTTTTAATTCTCTTGGAATTTTGGACATCTGATTCATTTGTTTTTGACTCAAGACTTCAAGATTTGAATTGTTTGTCTATGACCTTTTAAATTTGTTTGTCAAGAGGACCCCCTACACCTTGCCCCATGCTACTAGTAAGAAGTATGGGCTTATCACCATAGGCAAGATATAGGCGAGTAAGGGCATTTCCATCCTTTCCCAACCCTATGTCACTAGTAAGAGATGCAATCTCATCACCAAAGGTTGGTGGGGCAAGGAAATGTGTAAATTTAAAATTTTCTATTTGATTCTATATTTGACTTGTTTACTTGAGAAAATGTCAGTGTGTTTTTATTTCCAAAGAGATATACGTACGGGATAGATGTGACACCATGAAGCTTCTAGAGCATGGACCATAGGCAAGACACCTATTTTAAGAAGAAACCAAAAGTGAGAACAAACCTGTAGATCTTGGCATGGTTACCGTTAAGACTTTGTCATATCTAGCTTTATTTGATGAAATGATTCCAAAATAGTTTGATGATATCATGGAAATAGAGAAGTATGATTAGAGTGCTTATGACAAAAACATCATGAGTTTGTAATGAATTGCTTTGAGAATAAATTCCTTGATCACAAATTTGTATGAAACAAGCGGACAAAATGATCCTAACTATATGAAGATGCAATGTAGATATAATTATACAAGTAGTGCTAGCTACTTACGCGTAGAATTGTTTGAGGTGTAGGGAATTGACTGTTTCACCAAATTCCTCACCGTCTAGCGTACATAAGAGGTATGCACCATTTCCATAGTCCTTAATGACTCGGTATGGGCCCAACTTTTGGGCCGGAACTTCCTTCCTTCACCGTTTTTTTGTCGATCTAGCTGTCTAGCCTTAGAACTAGATCACCTTCATATATGTCACGTTCATAGACCTTCTTGTTATACTTGACGGCACATCCGGTTAGCATAGACTCGTGTCCATGTTCAAAGATCTAACCTAGCTTCATCTAGGCTTTCTAGTTGGGAGAGACGTGCTTCTCTATAAGCGTCTTCATCCGGAATCCCTTGTAATGAAATGCGGAGACTGATTATTTCAACCTCAAGCAGGAGAAATACTTCTGCCCCGAATACTAGCAAGAAAGGAGTCACTCCTTTTGGTGTTCTTATTGAGGTTCGGTGGGCCCATAAGGCCGATATAACTTTAAATGCCAATCTCGTTTGTTTTCTTTCACCGTTTTAAGGAGAATGGATTTTAATGTTTTTTTTTGTCACCTCAGCCTCAGCCTATCCATTGGCTTGAGGGTAATATAATGAAGCCGTATGATGGATTATTTTAAATTTATTACACAATTCGTGAACTTCGTCATTCTTAAAAGAAGTTCCATTATCTGAGATAATGATTTGTGGGACACCATACCTACAAATGATTTGGTTCAAAATGAACTTGGCGATTATAGAACCCGGTACAGTAGTAAGAGGCATAGCCTCTACCCACTTGGTAAAATATTTGGTGGCCATGATTATAAAATTATGGCCATCTGTAGAAGAGGGAGAGAATTTCCCTATTAAATCTAGGCCCCGCGTAGAAAAGGGCCATGGAGTAGCGATTGGTTGTAGAGCTTGTGTTGGCATGTGAATCTCATGGGAGAATTCTTGACACTTATGACACCTGCATACAAACTCTACTGCATCGTGTTCTAGAGTGGGCCAGAAATAGCCCATTCGATGTATTTTATGAGTGGTGGCATGGCCACCAAAGTGACCTCCACACATTCCACTATGAGATTCGTGGAGAATCTTCTTGGATTCTTCTATGTCGACGCATCTTAGAAGCATTCCATCGAATGCTTTCGATAGAGGACTTGCTCTATAATGACATATTTCACTACGATAATGCGTAACCACCTTTTTTTTTGTGGCGTAGCACCTTCTGGATACGTATGGTCCATGATATAATTAATAATATCGATATACCAAGGACACTCGAAGATAGGAGGTCTGGTCTCGACGTAGTATATGCACTCATTCGTAAAGTTTGGGTCTACTAGATCACCTTCGTTTAATGGATTATCAGCTAACCAATCTATGATGATTTGTCCTTTAACCGACTTCTGATTTATGAATGTTAATTCAAATTCACCCATTAAGGTTATAAAGCACCTAGCCTTTTTAGACAAGGACCCTTGCGTGAGGAAAGTTTGTAAATGGTCTATTTTTACAATGACCTTTGTTTCTTGATTTAACATGTAATGTCTTAAGCGTTTTGTTGCAAAGACTATGGTGAGGCATTCTCGTTCCACTTGTGTGTAGCATGTTTCATAGTCGAGCAATGTCCAGATGATGAAATAGATCACACGTTCTCTATTGTCATCATCTTCTTGAGCCAAAGATACAAAGCTAGCGAGACATTGGTGGCTCGCAAATATAAAATTAACGGGTGATCTGGTTTAGGTGGCAATAGCATAGGTGGTGATAACAAGAAATGCTTAATCACGTTGAAATCTTCATTACACTCTTCACCCATTCAATGCTATAATCTTTCTTGAGTAGATTATTGATTGGATGAATGGAAAACTTAAGTCCGGGATGAATCTCCGGATTGCACCAAGCTTTCCAAGAAATGATTTGATTCTAGATTCATCTGAAGGTGGGACCATTTCGAGAACAGCCTTAATTTTGGTTGGGTCAACATCAATCCCGCTTGATGATATAATGTAACCGAGGAGCTTCCTCCTATCACACCAAAGACACATTTTTCTGGATTTAGCATGACTCCGTATTCTATCAGACGTGAAAGAATGATGCGAAGCACATCCGGATGGTCACAATGCTTCTTGGTCTTGGCCAACAAGTCGTCTACGTAGGATTCCACAATTTTATGAATAAGATCATGAAATATATACGTCATAGCCTCTGCTGGTATGTAACGCCAAAGCGTTCTTGAGACCGAATGACATAACAACGTAGCAATAGGTTCCCCAAGGAGTTATAAATGTAGTTTTAGCTTGGTCTTGTTCGGATATTCTGATTTGATTGTATCCCGAGAATCCATCCATGAGAGACAAAATCTCAAATCCAACTATTGCATCAACAATGACGTCTATGGATGGTAATGGGAAGTCGTCTTTAGGACATGCGTTGTTAATGTCTCGAAAGTCTATATA
Source organism: Taxus wallichiana var. yunnanensis (assembly GCA_018340775.1). NCBI lineage: Eukaryota > Viridiplantae > Streptophyta > Pinopsida > Cupressales > Taxaceae > Taxus > Taxus wallichiana. Next base: position 72,403,680 of record CM031237.1, on the reverse strand, counting down.
GATGCATATCTTTCCATTCTTTTTGAGAACCGGAATGATATTAGATACCCACTGAGATTAATCGACTAGTTTGATGAATCCTACTTAGAGGAGCTTTATTACCTCCGCTTTTACCATGAGATCTACCTTGGGTTTCATTTTTCTTGATTTTTTCTTAACCACTTTTACATCGATATAGTGACGAGGTTGTGTACCATGATGTGGGGTGCAACTCCTGTCATTTCCTTATAATTAAATGCAAACACCTTCTGATGTTCCTTGAGGATCCGAGTGTGTATTTCTACTTCTAATGGAGTTAGCGAGGATCCTAACTTCAATATCCTTGGTTCATCTTCTGTTCGATGTTAATATCAATTGTTTCTTTGATTAGAGAAGTGTTACCTTCTTCAAACTCAGGCAGGGATGGAGGTAGTTCCAGCTCGTCTCCATTCTCGACTGCGCATATATGCTAAGTTCCTTTTGTGGGGAAGCTCTATCATGGGGTTCTGTAATAGGAAGATGAATGCAGATCAAAGATAAATCTATTACGTGATGGGTGAGATGTAATGCCGCATAGGTGTTTAAGAAATCAAGATTGGTTGTATCACTATCGATGTGGTCTAGGATAGTATATTTGTTTTCATTTTTATTTAAAAGAGGATTTGACATTGTTTTTATCAATGGTTCATCACAAAGGGATACCATGAAATGGGTATCCTTTAACTTACTATTTGGAGTAAAGCATGATACCGAGGTTGCTTATTGAATCGATGAGAAGATTTTGTTCGCATGTAGGATTGCTTCAATTGATATGAAGTCAAATTCCTTGCTTAAATTCAATACAGCTGTTTTGTAGAGATGTAAGTGCTCAGCTCTGGTTTCATATACTTCAGAGACTTGGTTTGCTACCAATTTCGAGTCTCCTAACACTCTGATGTTATCAACATTGATTCTCTTAGCTAGGATGAGGCCAAGGAGAAGGGCTTCATACTCGGCGCCATTGTTAGTGCATTCAAATTTTAGCTTAAAGGAAAATGGTAGGACTTTTCCTTCGGGAGAAGTAAGGATTATCTCGGCCCACTCCGTAATGACATCTAGCTCCATCGAAATGGAGAGTCCAATACTTAGCTGGGAATATGGGTGCTGGGACACTTGTTGTGTTAACGTTCTCTACTTCTATCATGCAGAGATCCACTACTGGAAGAGAGCCAACACCTAGGGTGCACCCCATGCCTATAGAATCAAATGGTAGGAACATTGGTAGATCCTGTTCTAGTAATTCAACAATTTTTGTAGTAGTTCCTAATGATACTGTTTCTATAGTGTTATCCTCATCTTTGGGGGTGGGATTACCTTGGCTAGGCTCATAGTCTCAAGATCTATTGTAGGTACCAACTTTTCTTCCGGTTTCGCATCGGTAGGTTTATTAAGTTGATTTTTGGGAGTTCAAACTCCGAGTGAACACCGGTCTTCTCTTTAGGTCATCCAGTGTACATCGAATGGTTTTGGATCACCTTTAGCTATAAATACATTTCCTAAATGCAAGAATCTTACTTCTTGGAATAGCGTAGAAGGGATTGCATTCATACGGTGTATCCATGGTCGGCCGAGGATCATATTATAGTTAGTTTCCGATCTATAACATAAAACTCGAGTTAGGATGGTTTTGGGTCCTAAGGTGACCGGTAATATTATAGTTCCAATTGAAGTGGATTTAAGGCTGTCATAGCCTCTTAGCGTATTTCGAGTCGTGGAACAATTGGTTTCTCCATACCTTAACTTTTGAAGCAAAGAAAAAGGGACTATGTTAATCTGCTGCCCCATCACAACCATTGCGCATTTCACATAATCATATAAACCCACACTTGCAAGTGTAAGGCCGGATCACCTTGGTTTGCAATCTCAAAGATCTCGTTGGCATTTTGTTTATTTCGAATATGAATTCAACATCCCTATCCAGCTACCCTAGAGGATGGATATCAAAGTCTATATGGTTTACTCCGTGTTTCGGAGGTGGAGTGATGTTGATTAGATGACTTAAACCCAATGCTTCTAAAAGAGCAGCCTTGTGAGCGGGGGAGTTTTTAATAAATCCAAAAAGGAGATGTGTGAGAAGGTTTTCGTTAGATCATTAATTAAGTCATAAGTACCCACGGGTTTTATTAATACTCATTGGATATTGTCTGCTTTCTAGCGGGTAGCTTGGATTTGGCTGAGAGGAATACTCTCGTGTCCTTGTTACAGCTTCTATGGGTAGTTCAACATCTAACTCCACTAATCCGACTATCTTAGGTCGTGGATGACTTCCTAGTTGTGGCGCAACTAATGGATTTAACGAAGTTGAAGCTTCATGATCATTGTTTCCTGCAATCACACCCTTATTTGTCCCATTTGGATTTAACTTTTTATTGTTGTGATTTGGGAGCAGATCATTGAAGATCTTGAGGGGTGCATTTTGAGGGGAAACTACCCCTGTAAAAGTATTTGGTGTTGGTGACGTAGGATCTGCCAAGAACATATCTATGAAAAGTTGTCTTTGTTCATCTGGAAAATGTTGCATGAATTTATTGTAGTCACGGCATGTTCTAGTGTCATGGCCCCGAATTTTGTGGAAACCACAATACGAGTTGGGATTGTAATTCCTAGGTTGTTGGCTTGATGTATATTGTGGCCTAAAACTTTGATCAAACCGTTGCCTATTAAAGTTTTGCATTTGTTGTTTTTGGTTTGAATTGGTTTTGATACCTAGTTGAATTTTGGTTTGGATCTGTGTAGGGCTTTGCCGTTGTTGTTGTTGTTGTGGATGATTAAAATCCACTGTATTGATTGTTGGAGTAAATTCATTATTTCGTTGATTGTTTATTTGTGGTGGAGTATTCACAACATTTATCTTTCTAGCCTGATAGGTTACTCCATCCGTTATCACTCTGTAATTTTTGTTAATAATTTTAGGTCCTTGATTGACATTCGTGATAGTAGGATAAGTTGTAGTGTTTTGGTTGGAGGTGATTAGCCTCCGTTTGCTCCATATGTCTTATGACCACTATCAATTACCGTTTGGTCTATTTGGAGAGCACTCTCAAGTACTTCATCGTAAGTTCTTAGTGGGAACTTATGGAATTCTTCCTTCACTTCTCTGCTGAGAGAATGAAGGAATAGATCGCATAGTTCCATCTTATCCATGTTTAGAGCACTTTCCAAAGAATAGAGAACTATGCGCCACCTCCGGATGAAATGGGTGACAGATTCATTGTGTTCTTGCTTAATGTGTAAGAATTCCCTGATTCCTTTTCTTAATAGTTTGTTCATGTCAAAGGCCTTGATAAACTCTGACACGAGTTGCTTGAACGAATGTATGGAAGCATTAGGTATTCTATAATACCAATCGAGAGCAATACCTTCCAAGGTTTTGGGAAATATTTTAGCAACAACCCCATCCCAAGGGAGTAATTCTCGAATGGCCGTAGCGTAAGCTTTGATATGGGCATTTGGATCTCCCTCACCTTTGTATTTGGGAAAATCGGAAGAGGTCTTGGAAGCATGATGCTTCGTATGGTGAAATCTAAGGGCTCTTTCAAGTATTCTGAATATGTCCCTATCACATAGGTTTTGACCATTGATGGTGCCTATTGAGGGAGTGGAGGTGGAATGGGTTGTTGATATGGCATTGCATATGCATTGGTAGGAGCATAAGGGAACCCCTGTGGTTGAGTAAAAATACCGAGGGAGGAGAACATATCCCCTTGTGGTGATTTGGAGTACATGTTTAAGTATGAAGGGGCATTGTCTGAGAATGGATTATTTTGTACTAGACCGGGAGGTGTCAGATCGGTGTTAGAAATGACAGCCGGTTCTAGTCGGTGTTTGTTGTGAATACTGAGGGGTCACACCTAACGTACCTATTCCCGTGAGGAGGTCTGTTTGGCTAGGTTTGGAATTTCCTGCCTGCATGAATTGAGAATGGTGACTTGCACGGCAAGTTCTAACCCCCTCACTTTTTCTACTAATGTTGAAATGACTTCATTTGGTGAAGTCACGGTGTTTTTCTTTAGTGGCGTCTGTTGTATATCATGGTGTTGTATAGGCATGTGATATCCTGCTATGAATTGATCACTACCCTGCCAAGTTTCCCGAGGGTATTTCCTATATGTAGTGGCATGGAGGTATTTCCTTGAAAAGAGACCTCAGGTTGTGTTTGTAAACCTCCTATAGGTGGGTACATACTTCGAGAATGTTGTTCATTCTTGGCATAACATACCAAATGTTCATCATCCAAACCCAGGTATGAGTCTGATTGTCTACTAATTTGTGGTCTAAGTAGTACCTTAGGAGATGAACTTGATTCTCCTGTGAGCGTCATATTATTCGAGCCTGAAGGATCTATTTACCATGTTTGAGTGAACTGATCCAACTCCTCTATTCAGAAAGATGAGCTATATCTGATCCTTGGAGATGGATTTTGTGTTGATAATTGGTTATTTGAGTAGTTGTCACCCCATACTGAGAGCGAGGGTGATGATTGTCCATTCAGTTGAGCGTAGTATGCCTCAAGACCTAAGAGAGGCCTACCAAATGCATCGAATCCCGACATATTTGGGGGGTATATGAATACCCGTAGAATAATGGGAAGGAGCAAAGGTGATGGTGAAAAATAATGAGGTAGTAAAGATGAAAGAGTCATTTTTAATTTGAAAGAACCAAGAGAAAATCGACTCCGCACTGAAAGTAGAAAGTTTCACGTTGGGTTCACCAATTTTGTACGATGGAAAAGTGACAAGCGAGTGTAGGAATCTACAAGAAAATATTCCTCGCACCCGACCTCCCGAGGTCGTGCAAAGCAGATAGACGATGGGGATTGAATATGCATGGGATGTAGAAAAACTAGTTAGGCAATTTGATGTCTTCGACACGCACTAGTGGAAATTACGAATCTAAGGCAAAGAAGGCCCTTCTAACCTGAACTGGTGTGATAGATTGATCAGCAAGGATGACTGCTCGAAGGCTCCAATCAATATCGAGCTCTGGCGTGATTCGATCTATGGGTTGTGGAATACTAGTGTATGTAAGCCAACGTCAATGTCGACTAACCAAGAGATTCATTGGGTTGAGGGATTTGTGGGTCACAACCGTAGATTTGTGGTTTTTGTGGTCCTACTATGGTCATGTGTAGGATTGGTCCCTAATCCCTAGTATCTCGTAATCGTATGCTTTCACCTTCTATATTCGAATTAATAATTGTGTGATCTTCTCGGAGTATCTTACAGTGTTTGTGTAACTTGAATTCTCAAGCTAGTATCTATGTCCGTGAGAGTATCCCCGCTTCGGCTATGGGACCAAAGGATCACAACCAAATTTTTTCTCTCTTTCAAACCCTTCTACAAATGCAGATATAAATCTAAGGTAATCAGTAGTTTGGTTGATTTTACCAAAACGTGTGCGCTTTGTCGTCTTCTATGTTTAACCCACTTAAATGGGAACCAATTTGTTGTAAGTTTACCATTGTTCGGAAGACATGGATCCTGATATTTTGATCTATATCAGTTTTTTCTGTGATGAGATTGGGTTGGGGTACGATTGGCTCGAATACGTATTCTCTAGGCTCTCTAGGTCCCGTGATTGTCATACAAAATAAAGTTATATAAATCTAACTAATGACAGAATAAACTAATTGTGAAAGATATGTCTATGTATATTCCTAAATCTGATATATCTATCTACTAAACAAAATTTAAAGAACAACTATCTAATATATCTAGAATTGATAGTTTAGAATAACAAATTAAAACAAACAAGATAACCGAGTATAGCTATTTGTCTGTGTAACTATGAACCTATTCTAAATAATGAAACAATTGATCTAGTCTATTTGCAAGACTCTCGATCCTACCTCAGAAGTGAGAAATGAATCATAGTTTCTCAGAAACTATTAATCCCCACAGCTTCCCTGGCAATATCGAAAGTAAAATTGACTGAAATAAAGTGATTGGCTACTCTATTTGATATGTTTCTAATTATAACTTTGAAAGCTAGAACCTGGATTTTACATAACAGTGGCAAATCCAATGGTGTGTGTGGCTATGTCCCCTTAGTGTGATCTCCTCGTTCCTTTGTGTTCACTTGGATCCGAAAAGCGTGTAATGGTAGCATTAACGAAGTAGATATTGGGACAAAGGCAAATTAGGATACAGATCAATACAATGCGAGTAGGAGAGAGATAACGCAAGAGTATAGAGCTTGGCTTATGCAATTCCTAATAGGATTTATTGCGAGTCATGCAACATAAAACGTCCGAACACGAAACTATCCTATGTGAAGAAAAAAACTTGCGACTTTAATGAATTCCTATTGAAAACAAACTATTTTAATCCAATGGATTGGATGAAATATCAATAGCATTTGCACAAGATGGATATGTGGCTTCCTAACAAAAAAACATCACTAACTAGGCATGCAATGAAAGACTAATCTATTGCAATGAGAAATTCAGAGGCAAATTTGAGGGGCCATTTGCTTGAGCACAAGCTAACTATTTATAGCATTTGGATTTACCCAAGGTAAAAACCAAATAGAACTCTTAAACTATAAAAAATGGCAAAACACTATTCTAGGGAACCAGAATCATTAATGCAAGCCTATGGCGGTGAAAAAATCTGGTGAATCATTGATTTTTACGTGAGTCGTGTTAAAAGAGCATTCTAGAAAATGCGTAAAGGATCGCTGCCCTGAGCAGGGCGGTGGTTACAGACCGCCGCCCTACTTTGGGTGGTCATCATGAGACCACCACCTAGGCAGGCTAGTGGTTTCCTAACCAAGAGAAAAAGACAAAGAAAAAAAGGGGAAAAGAGGAAAACAAATCATGCAGGGGCTAAGCAGGGCATGCGGGATGTTAACGCATGTTTAGAGGGATTTTCCGGATCCCGAACACCTTGTGAGGAGACCTATATCATCATTGGGGTACATGTTATGTTGTTCTGACGGTGCAGTACCCTACAATTTTGGGTACGTACAGTCATCAAACTCCTTGGATGTTGTAACAATTCTAGAGAAACAAGTTGTGATGCCTATGGATGTTGATAACTAGGAAGTGGAGTTAGGGGCCTAAAATCCATCCATCCACCCATTCTTATGAATCAAACTTAGCAGTGACAAATTTAAGACAAGATGCACAAAACCACACCAAATTTCTTGTCCATGTGTCCCATGAAGAAGCGTTTGAGATCCAAAATGAGTGTAGATTAATGGACCACGTGAGTGTCATATAATCCTTATAACTAACAATTTATTACTCCTCTATCAACAAAAATATCTACAAATTGTGGAATCTTCTTGAGAACTATGGGCCATGTTATTAATACATCATTCCACTATTCTCCTTTCATATTTCAATTTAGAACCATCTTTGTACTTCAACTCTTCTCTTTTAAGAGATCTTTTAACACATGCCCATACACCGACATGCTCTCCTTTTCCATGTAAAACCTTAGTGAAACTCCAAATATGTTACACAAACATCTTGATGTACATCGTGCTCATCTAATAAAACATTTATGCATTCTTAAACTAAGACATGTAATTATCTTATCATATAAAATATTGATTGAAGAGGATGTCCGTCTAAGACAAGTTTTCATAAAATAAATAGAAACACCCTTGCATAAATTAGTAGAATGATTCTGATCATTACTCATATGAAATTGGAACTCTCTTAAAAATTTGGATCATTCTTTGTGCTATCAAGAGAATGCATAAATGTTATATGGATAAAAATGGCAACCCAGTCTTGAGTTGTAACATTACGATTGAACCTCCATTTTTGTTGCAATGTGTAATTATCACCAAAATCAACCACCTGAAACAATAATACTAATAGGAAATGTGTCCTTGCATATCTTGAGTTTCTCATCAAACCATCAAGCAATGTGTGTATGCCTAGCATACTCAAACAATTTCATCTTTAAATTTTCTCATAAATTGAAAAACATGTATATGTTCTCTAACTATCTCACATAGTTTAGAATCCTTTCCAAGATTCAATTTTTAAGGTACTGATCTATATTTATTAAACCTAACTAAATTATGTCCTATTGCACCTCTAAGTTCTTCATGGATACAACTTTCCAATTTAGGTAATCTTCCGTACATACCAAAACTTCCATCTAAATAATTTCCCGACTATAAAAAAATAGTCCAACTTCTCCTTCACAAAATATCATAGGAATGAAGTCCCCCGGAAGATATTGGTAGAACTTGAACACCTCATTCTGGTAACATAGTTTAAAAATAAAAATAAGAATGAATATATAAAAATTATCTTAATGCATCACAAATTCAACATTTCTCCTACAATAAGTGGTGGGAGCATGGTTGATTTTCACATAGAATGGTTTCTACATTTAAAAAATGTTGACTAATTTTAATATCTGGATGCTTCTACTCAAACTTATGAAAAAATGAGCTTGAGTCATATCTAAGAAATGCTTTGGATGTGGTTCATGATTAGTAGAACCAACTCTTCATTTTATAGCATCTCATGTATTAGGTGAAACTCTCCGGTACTATGCCAAAATTGAATAACAACTTCTCTTATATCATCAAATATATCTTTTTCTTTATATGGTACTCTAGAAGAAAATGCCCAAAAATCAGTGTTTTTGGGTGATTAAAGAATATTGTGCCTTGTAATTGCTTTCATTAGATTTATTTGATTAACTTTCAACATTCGTCTTATTTTCCTAATATAAACATTATTTTTTTATTCACTTACAACACTAGTAGAAAGTACATGACACATGACATTACTATCCATTGTGTGTCTCTTGACACCAACAATGTGATATGCATCATGTAGGTTTTCAATAATTGTAGAAGTTTTAACACGTATATTAGATGTTTTCAATCCTAAGGTTTTTAATGTAAGTCTCATTTTATTCAATTTCGTAAAATTAATAAATTTACATCTATGAGTATAATTTAAATTTTCAAAATGATTATCCCAAATTTCAGTGACTTTTCTTTTGATTTATAGTTAAGGATGTTTCTCGGATGTTGGTTTCAAAATGTTTTCATCAATTTCAATAAAATAATTAGGTCTCTTTCATAAAATCCTAGGAGGTGTTTTTGCCAAATTTTGGTTGTCTACGGTTTCAAAATGAATTTCTTGATTCACATTTTCATTGTCTCCTTCAATTTCAACATCAACTACATCGTGAGTATTTAATTAATATTGATCACGATTATTTAATTCATCTTCATCATGAGTATTTAATTAATCTTCAACAACTGACGATAAAAATATTACCTAGTTCCTCATTTCTTACAATAATAGGGGTTGAGGATGAACCTATTATTGATTCACGAAGTTTCTCCATTCACTCAAACTATTGAAATATTTTTACCTATAATTCTTCTCGGTGTATTTCTACTTATTGATTTCCTTTTTCATTTCATTTCTTGTCTCCCAAAATGTTTTAATCAATGTAGAAAAACTCAAAATTCTACAGGAAGCTTAAAAATAGTAGAAAAAATAACTTCCCATGACAAGAAAAAAAAGTGTAGAAGGTGGCATAATTTCATAGAAATTCATATAGTCAGGTCAGAGAATAAAAGCACATGGTGAATTGGATGTTGGGATTCATGTAAATATGATTATAAGCACCATGCTCATAGTTTATAAACTATGATCATAGTTATTTTACAATAGGGGTTTATAAACCGTGATCACGATCTTGATTATATCATCAAATCTGACCCTCAAGGCTTGGGAAATATCTGTTTTTCCTGAACCTAAGCTTTGGGAGGTCATTATGGCATGTGAAAGGCCAAAAACATCAAATTTTCTCTTATGGACTTGAACCTGCCAAAAAATAAAAAAACATTTCACAAAAATGGTACCATCGCATAGGGAAACTATTAGCTTCATAGAAATATTGATTTTAAAGTGAGTAGAATATTATAAATATCAGTTTAATTTTTAACTAATGGTAGGTCTTTAAGAAACTTTTTCCCATGAATTTTCATGTCTACATTTAAGACTACAACTTTTGTATCACTTGTCGTAGTGTGATAAAACCTAGACCATCCCAACCATGGCAAAATTCTATACACATTAAAAAAAAGTATTTGATTTTGATCTTGTTTATGAAGTTATGACAAAAGAATGGAAAGTTCTCTTTTTAATTTATATATTTAGACTACTTTCATGGGAAAAATCATTAAAAATATATATTGCAAAAAAATACAAAATCAAATCTATCGCAAGATAGACACTCGCATCAAACTTTTAACCAAAGGAAAATAAATATCATGTTTTGGTCATCCAAATCATGGGAAAATAGACTAAAATATTATAGGTTTTTTTAAAAAATACCATGTCATTAAATTTTGATTGTTTAATATAGTTAATCTTGTCCGCTTTTTAAAAAATAGTAGTTTACAAACTAGAGTTTGGATGCTACGATTCATATTTATAGAATTTTTCTAATTTAGAGTTCACGAATTGATAATAATCCCTACAAGATTAGATTTCTCTGTTTGTTTAAATATGATGTCCACTTATGACCCCATTTTGTCCCCCCAACTTGCTGCACTTACCCGATTGCAATTGACACAATGTGGCAAGAAAAAGCCGTGAACAACCAACACCTAGCTCGGTGGAGTGTTGGGGTACCCAAAATAAGGGTATTTGGATGTGGCCAAAGACACATATACCTTGGAAAACTGCTCAATAGTTAAACATTGACCATGTCCCCCACATAGGAAATTTTGGATATCCCCACTTTGAATGAAAAGCAGACTGATAAAAATGAACAGGATCCAATTCCAACCTCCCAACCTCACAACCCTAAAGTCATTCAACTCTCTAGTAATATGGAGTGGCTCGGCAGGTGTAAAGTGAGCTCACATTTATTTAAAGAGCTTTGAGAAAGGACTCGTTAAGGCCACAAGGCAAATTGGGAAAACCTTAATTTTGGAACACTTAGTGGTCGAACTAGGTCTTGGAGTAAAATTGAAAAGTTCTCAAAATTTCATAATAATTTCAAATATATTAATGATTTTTATGCAATAATTTAAATCTCCATTTGTAGGAATTTTTATAGGACGGATGTTAGGGGATCACATTTTGCAAATGTTGTAGGGGCATAGATAGACTTTGGAACAATTTATGGTTAATTAAAGAGTTCCATGAGGTCTAAATCAACCCATTTGCATCTTTCAAAGTTTTTTTTTCATTAGGGAAGGGTAATTATACTTCTTTGGGATTTAAATAGAGCGATTGTCTTTTTGAGAGTCTGGAGACGTAGCCTTCGGTTGAACTCCGATGTCAATATCAAATTTTCTATGTTTATTTCGGTGTTTGGATGAATATTTTGATTAGATAAAATAAGTAATAGGTTTTTATTAATTTGTTTAAATAATTCATATATTAAAACAAGAAATTGGATTGAAGATTTCATTTCAGTATCTATAATCCACAAATTTTAAACGAATGCAAATTTCATTGTTGTGATTATAAATAATATTGAGTTGTATATATAATATGGAACTAAAAACTTTTAGAGTAATTGAACCGATAAATTCATGTTGAGTTCCTAGATCCTTGGAAGTGATTAAAAAAGAAAATTTAGCTCACCCATTTTCAAATCAAGTTTGGTGTCAGAGATGGTTTTAGATCGATATTTTTCTTCCATATTAATCTTATTAAGAGTGATTGCTTCAGATTAGTGTAGTTATTTTAGTTTAAAAGGTACAGTGATTGCATTGTGGGAAGTTGCATATTTTACAAATTATGTTGAAAAAAATCTCATAGCTACTTTGGCGAGACATGGTAAACTTGATTCCTCACCTCAGTAGGACAACAAGAGGAATTTTTACACTCATCATCAGTTGAGTGGGAATCGGGTTGATAACTATTGGAAAATTCATCCAACAAACCATCTAGTGTATGGTAAGACAAGTTGGATTCAAGGTAAAGGAAGTTTTTGAACCATAGTTGTTAAATACCCATTTAAGTTATCCATTATGAAACCAAAGTGATGAGTGAGTTATGCTTTGATACAAAGAATGTAGGTTCATGTGAGTTGGATAGAATTTTTTTTCATACTTTCAAAAATGTGAAAGTTTTTCAGTGTAATTTGTGAATTTTTGGAGTATGTTGAAGGATGAATTCAAATTGTTTTTAAATACTTTGAAATTGGTAAATGTGGTTTCCGATAAGAGGATCCGGGAAAGGTTTAAAATTATTAAATTTAACTTCTTACGTTTCAAAGGATGACAATATACCATTTTTTGTTTTTAGTAGTAGTATTAAGATTTAGCGGGAATGTGGAAAATGTCTTTTTTTGGAATGCAATTTTTAAATTATTATTGTTAAATGTCATCGCGCAAAATCTGTTGACACCTTTTTTTTATTTTGTAGGTAATATACAAATCTATTGTGTCTATAAAGGGTAATTTCACATTCATGAAGACCCTTACTTTTAGGGCATGAGGTTTTGGCTACCTGTGTAGTTACATCGATGTGTCTCTTATTTTCACTAAAAACTGGTTTGCGGTATGCCTGGTGATCATTTGCGAGTTGGAAGTTCACTATTTTTGGTAAGTACGCTTATAGTTTGATTTATCATGTTATAGTTAGGTATTTATAGATATAATTGATGATTCACGTTGATTAATATTTTTACTATAGCTATTGTTGGGTTTTGATAATCTAATTATTCTAGATAGTGAATATTTTCATTGTAATTGGATGTATCACCTAGTGTTAGTTGAACACTAGTTTGCATAATTGAATGGGTGTTATTATCTAACTTATTGCTTGTGATGGAATTACAGTGGTTTTGGGAAGATTCGCAAGGATTTGGTTTTTGGGAATATATATATTTTTGCATTGATAGTCTAATTTATTTTTGATACTAGATATTTGTAGTGTTTTACATTTTCATATAGATATTGGAGACTAGATAATTAGAGGTAATTACGATGTCCTTATAATTGATTTATTTTTATTAAATTGTAATTATTGTAATGGGTTGTATCAAAAGTGACAATTGAAAACTATATTTCCACAATAGAATGGGTATATTATTTGGTTAGTTATTTTTGATGGCATTGTAGTAGGATTGATGGTTCATAGTTGTGTGTAGAGTTGATGAGGTTACCATGTATCGGTTTAACACTAGATTAATTGGGTGTTATTAACTGATCAATTTATGTGACTAGATAATCAAATATTAGCATTTAATTAACCTATGATGTTATTTTTGGTTCATGTATATGTTTTTGCGATTCTACAGGAAGAGTTAGCACATTTTGAGGGTTGATAAACAAAATTTTGTGGACAAAAAGTATTCCCAATTAAGAGGATTCATCCAGAGGATTTTTATATGTTGTAAATTTTCATAAACCTCCCTAAACTATGACCAAACTATAGATCATTCTGATACCTTTACAACAAAGATGAAAACATCCAAAAATGGATTCCTAATGCAAAGGTTATCGTCGAAAGATTGGGTTTGAAAACTAGTCAATGAGCGTCAACAAGCAAATTACGCATTAACATGTGCCATTTTGAAAAAGGTGAAAAAGGCTAAAATCTATGTTTTGAACGCCACCTATCTTCCACACATGAAATTTTGTTTGGGCCCCACTATTTGCTAGCTAGGGGCCTTCTTCCAAGTTCGGCATAGTCTTTTATAGGAGGGGTGCCTTTGCCACCTATTTCATATTTCCAGTATCCAATTGTTGATTTTATATGCCATATATCTCTATAATATTGTCAATGTGGGACTATGTTTGTATTGGAGAGTGATTTTTAATTACGAACTATATTCATGCATTGAAGAGGTTGGGTGAGAAATCTATTAGCTCGGTGGGGTGATCAACTCTAGACCAGGTTGATCACAATTCATTTACCACATTGTTCGGGAAATAAATTTACCCATCTAATCACCAAGAAATATTTTGATGCCAGAATAACCGAGTGGATGATCCCATATTTTTTTGAATTATTACCACATTGTTCGAGATTACCTATGTTATCCATGCCTTAGCGGGTTATCAACATCGCTCGAGGATTGAACCGGTCTTCTTACTTCCCAACTTGGCGCTTTAAACAAACATCACAATGAATGTCTATTACATTGCACCATCAACCTTACTACATGGTAGGGGTCTTCTTGGCACTAAATAAGGTGCAGTTAGACTAACATGAGGAAGCCACTTAGGTCATCTCATATCGGACTCAAAGACATTACAACCACCAAAATGTGGAAAACAAACCATGAATAGCTAACTCACATCTCGGTGGAATGTTTGGGCACCTGAAAAAGGAAATTTGGATTTGGCCAAATCCACATATATCTTGGTGGACTACTCTATAGTTAAATATTCACCATGTCTCCCACATGGGAAATGTGGGATAGCCCCACTTTAAATGCAAAGCGGTCTAGCCAAAATTAGCGTGCCTTGATTCGAATACCTTGACCTCATGGCCCTAATTTGTTTTACTCACTAGTAATCCCAAGTGAATTGACAAGGTGTAAAGTGAGCTCAATTTTATTTAAATATCTCTGACACAGGACTATGTTGAGGCAGCAATGAGACAAATTTGGTAAAGCTTAATTTTGGAGCACTTAGGGGCCGAACCGGGTCTTGGAATAAAAATGAATAGTGCCCACAATTTCCAAAGGATTATAAATATGTTAATTGTTTTTCATGTAATTCTTTAAATATCCATTTAAAGGTATTTTTATAGCACAGTTGTAGGGGGTCACATTATGAAAACATTGTAAGGGCCATGGATGGAATTTGGAACCATTTTTGGTTAATTGAAGAGTTCTATGAGGTCTGGTATTAATCCATTTTTATATTACAAAGGTTTATTGTCATTATGGAATGGTAATTGTACTTCTTTTGAATTTTAATAGATTGATTGTATTTTTATAATTCGTAGGCGTAGCCTTCAGTGAACTCCATTATCGATATCATGTTATGGATGTTTATTTCAGTTTTTGGATGAAGCTTTTGATTAGATAAAATCAGTAATAGATTTTTATTAATTTGGTTAAGCAATTCATCAATTAAAATGGGAAATTGGATTGAATATTTCATTTTATTATCCATACTCTAGAAATTTCAAAAAAATGCACATTTAAGTGTTATGATTAAAAATTAGATTAATGTGCATCTATAATCAAGAATTAATAAAGTTTGGAGTAATTAAACCAATAAATTCAAGTTGTGTTTCGAGATCCTTAGAAATGATTAAAAATTAAAAATTAGCCTCACCCATTTTAGGACCACCAAGACACCATAAGACTAGGTTCTCCTTGTTCTCAAACTCTCATTTCTTCAAATATTAAAAATTCTCGGGAAACTAAGAAAATTTTATGTCTATTTATACCCTCACATGACTACTGGATAAATCATCTTATCTTACACTTGATGCATTTTTTCCAAGAAAATCAAACAACTTCAAAACTTTAAATTCAGACCCATTACCACTCATACCATAACATACCTCTTGTCATTAACTTGGCTTGATTAACAATGCTAAAAATTATACCATTAGACCAAGAAAACCTTTCTTTTATAACTATGCATCCATACTTTGTATCACATATATTTTACATGAAACTTATAACCTTCTTGGAGTACCACCCATGAGAATAAGACCCATGTATTAGCATTTCTACTCACCTTAAAATTTTGTTTTCCAACACACACTCCTTTCCATAGTTTTTCAACACTTCTAATGACCTTAAATCATAAGCCTAAGCTTGAAACATGCTTCAACTATTAATTAACCTTCTAGAACATCACACATAATCATTTTATAGCTTCTCAGTGATAACATATACCTTCACAAATATATCATACTCCAAAGACACATCGGGCTTCAAACCAAATACTAGATCTTTAAGGGTAAAAATTTTGAATTATGTTTTAAGATACATACCCTTAGACACGACATGCACACACACATGCTCACACAAATCTGGAATAATATTCATGTCTTCTAGATGCCTAATAAATACTTGACACTTATTCAAGATCAACCAAATAATTAATTCTTTAAATAACAACCTAATATTCCTTATTCAAAAACATTGAGAGATTTAACATTATACCTTTGATCTTCACTCACCTCTTAAAATTTTTTTCCTTAAGTTGGGTCTTCTTGTGAGCTATAATATTGATTAAATCCCACTTATTCGTATAAAAATTCTCTATTATTACTCTTTCTCATAAAAATAAACCTTGTCATCTCATCTTCTTCATCCTATTTTCATGCCTCATACACATGCTTGACAAAAATCACTTGTTAAAAACAACATAGAACCTTACTAGCTCCCCTTGAGATCAAAAAAATTTGAGCATTAAAAACATTGCTTAGATTTTTGTATCCTTCTTATATCCTTAGGTCACTCATATTAAATGATAACATATTTTTCTTATCGGATCAATCTCCACCTCAAGAGATATAGGCCTACATAGGTCTATAGACACAACTTTAGATCAACAAACTCGGAGAATATACAAAAATAACTTTGATCATATCCATCTTCTCAATCATATTAAGTGTGACTAAAACATCTCATAGTTTTACCAGACCTTTCTACATCTTGTCATATCTCCGGGACTATCATAACTCTTTCCTTTCAATAAAACCCTTCTTAGCATCCTAATTGTACCTTGTGATCTTAAATTCTTCAACACTAACCCTTAGATTGACAAAAACCTAAATAAGTTATTAAAAATAATTGTAATAATTTTTAAATATCCTTAACATATATCTTTTACCTTGAACATGATTTCAAACTCATAGCACCTAATAATTTTATCTTCACACATACCAATGGTATTCTCAAAATTAGAGTCACAAATTCTTCATGAAAATACTTACGTAACATCTTTTAATTATGTGAGCACACAACATCAATAGAAGAGGAATTCAAACAAATTCTTATTACGAGCTTAAAAACCTTTTCGAAATCTAAGGTCCTTACAAACACCCCTCTAGCTTGCAATTTTTATTACTTGCACATTTTTAAACATGAGTTTTCTAGTTTACTTTTATACTGTCTTATGATCCTACAATATGTACATCAGCCATTATATGAAAAATTAATTCTTAATATGATAATAACATTCTATAAAAATCATCCATAAGACCATATAGGTTGGAAATATCACATTCATACAAAAATCCTTCATTTGGGACTCAAGAAACCCTAAAGCACTAAAAGGGCCTAGTCATCAAACTATAATGTTATATAACAATACCTCCTTCAAAAAAGCTAATAAAACCATTAGGAATGTTCTATAAGAACACTAGAAACCTCCACTAACCTATAAAAACTCAAATCCATCATATCAATAAAAAAACCATCAAAAAGAGCAACTTTCTTCACTAGGTCTTTGACCTACAAAATAGTCTTCGAAAATGAATCTTAAATCCACATCCAATGACCTCCTCATCCGTGAAATTATAATATATCAATGGAAATATAATGCAAAAGGGTAATCACCAAGTACATAGGATTCCACAAATTAGAAAGAAGCACATCCAAAACGCTTTTGTAACCAAGTCACCCGAAACTTCCCAAAATTGCTTTGCAAAACAAGTCTTGAAAAATGAACTTCAACAAACCTTATAAGGTATGAAACCTAATTGGAAACCATAACAAAAATAAATTATATCTCCCATAATTTCTCCAAAACTAATTTTTGTAATATGTCTAATGCAAAACTTGAGACCAAACTATAATTTTCCAGAAACTTGCATTTTTGAATGGTTTTAACACACATCCAAGACACCTATCTTGAACCTAAATATACCTAAGATATTCTTCTACAACATGAAATAATCATAATAATAAAAACAATTCATTATAGGAATTCATACTCACTATCATCTCCATCACATTAAACATAGGGTTTTAAGAGGGTTAAAAAGTATTTTAGATTGTTAACAATTATTCATAAAGCTCTTCCTCTTAACTCTCAAACTAGTGTTTTGAATGGAATTTTAGGAACCTTCCCCAAATAACATGAAGATATTGAACCACCATGCTAATATTTCACATGAAAATGAACTTTAAATTTTCCAGTTTGGCCTTAACTTCTCATTTTGACAAACCGGCTAAGGGAGAAATCATGTAACTTGCTTAATATTCCATTCCATGACCTAAAACATGGTACACACCTAAGGAACAAAATATTATACCTTCTCCAATTATCAAATTTTCATCACCAAATTTAAAATAGTCCAACACACTTCAGTAGGGCATTCTCTCTTAAGGACTAGGTCTAGGAATAGAACTAATACTCACCTTCCATGCAATATGTTTAAAGTACTAACCTCAACCTTCACCAACATGCTAAAAACACTTACGAAAGCTTTGACATAGATCACATTTACATTTTCAAGTTGAAATCATACATACACTCCTCATTATCTCACATAGGGTTTGACAATTGGTCTAGTGAAGACATAGAAACCATGACTTCACTTCATATATTTCTCTAAGACACTTGTGTGTGTCCCCACAAATCATGTAGGTACTTCATATTCTCTCACAAATCTCAATTAATGCATGCATACTTATACTTTATCATTTCATACCATACCTACTGACTAGGCCTTAAGAACAAACACCTTGAACATGATTACTTCACAAAAAATAACCTTCTAATCACTTTTCCATCCTTAAAACCTGTAATATCCTTTGCCAAACTTCATGAAACTTTAAAAAAATCATCACTACCTCTGCAAGTCATAACAACACTCCTACAAGACATTAAATTTCTCAATAACCCAAGAAACAACACCAAAAACAAACAACGCATATTGACCAATCAAGACACTACCAATCAACATTCATGCTCCATACTCCTTTTGACATCAATAACACCTAATGAAATCAATGAAAACACATTAAAAACAATTTATTAGTGGTTTAAGTGATCATATTGGTGTTAGAAGGTGGAGAAAGAGTGGAAACAACAATTTCACACTTGTAGAGGAGATAATGTAGTGAATTTAGGGACATGAATCAATGGAATGTCAATTTTTATTATAATAGTAATAATATTTATGGGAGGTGCACCAAAATGGAAGGATCATTACGGGAAGGAAAGTTATTAATGCATCTTTGAATGAAATGTGTAGAATGGAAAAGAGTGATTTAATCAAATGAATTAATTTTTGAGTACATTGTAATAAGTGATATGTCTTATCCAATCGATTCAATCGAATAAATATGGCTAAAACAAGAGTAAGATAACTTTTTAAAATTACAACACACTTATATATATAATAAACAATCCCATTTATATTCACAATGCCATACATATTCGTCTCACCAAAATCCATTATTATTATTTTTACAATTTTAGTTCTTTCAAATATCTCCATGTAATTAATATTTAGATACCTTATCAAGAATGGAGATATCGGGAAGATTCATTCTAAATTGACCACCTTAATATATGACAATAGCTTAGTTAGTTTCTTCCATGCGATTATAGCTTTATCAATCGTACAAACGGTAGCTTCTTAACGGAAAATTAATTTACATATTTAGGGATACCGTTTTTGATATTATTTGTTTTACATAACATTTAATGCACGAGAGGCAATAAAAAATAGTGTTCAAGTTATGGGGTTCCATTTGTGTTTATTGTTTTTCTCTTATAGAAACACATCACTCCTATTTTACTCCCTATTCAATATTTAACATGCTTATGTTTAATTCTTATATAAACATGGGTGTTCTCCTCTATGAGACCATGTTTCATCTTAGATGATTGAAATAATTTTCTCTAGTGGCGCCAAGAGATAAACGTAACGTAACCTCAAGGTTAATCTCTTTTTAACATTCTTTGTGAAGTCATGGTATTAAAACATTATAAGTGTCCATCCACAAGTTCTTCATTGACATGTTCTACGAGTATGCTTATTACTATTATGAGGGAGCATTGAGCTACTACAAGATAATAATTACATTGAATAATAAATACTTTCTAAAATTAAGATATCATTAATTACACATATGCACATGTAGATAATTACCCATTAGGGTTAAAATTACAATTACAATCATATCAAATTCAAAATTATTCAACATGACATTTTAGAAATTTGACACCTAGGAGTATGGAGCTACTAGCCCTAGGCTCGATCAAGGGTATGTTATATAGTAATACCCCTTGTATGGTAACTCAAGGTAAGTGGACGGTCTCATTTTAAACTAGATATCATATCCATAAAACTTGTGGGAATTAGAAGTCTCCCCATGTGATGTTAAAGGTATTACAATCTAATCACGACATAGTTGAAAGATGAAGAATTTTTAGAGAAATAGTTCCATTACAATAGATTATTTGTTTTACTTAATACCATACATGGTTTAATCTTTACAAAAGAAATATAATAATAAATAATATAACAAATTATTTGATACAACTATATCATATAAATACAACATATATGTATAGTTTTATATTGAATAAAAATGCATACATGGTTTTGTCAAACTTTCACCTTTTTAAATGGTAAAGAAGGTATGATTACACATAATAATATAAATCCCTATTCTATAAAGGTAAACATCTTACAAATCATATACAATTACGAGTATTCGAGATAACACCATTAATTTCTATTTTCACCACATTACATGCAACATGTTAAAACACAAAAGCATGGGTTATCAATAGAGACGATATGGATCCTACCAATCCCATCTAAAAATTCTAAAAAAAAATTGAAACCATAGTTTAGAGAGAGAGAGAGAGAGAGAGAGAGAGACCAATTTTTTAGTTCCGGACATGCTATTTCATAGTTACATATTAAATGTTTTAGAGAGAGAGAAGTGGAGAGGAAATCATTGATTTCCTTTACATGATCATGTAGTTAATTCACATAAAAATACAAGAGAGATGGCTTAATCTATTTTGATACACATAATTCACAATTGAACATGATTAAAAGTTAAATAGGATCATACAATTACCAAAATGTTTCTTATTTTAGCTATCACTACGAGAGATTTAGTTAGTTTTTTTCCTATCATGCAACTATAAAATATCATCAACCAGTTTATTTAAGAATCCCATGTAGCTTATTTATTGTCAAAATGTATGTTTGTATACATCGTATTTGTTTTACCAATTGAAGATGTCTTTGAGGGTCAACACAGTCCATAGGGCTTAGTTGTGCTTCATGCAAACTAACCCAAGTGGCTATGGAATGGACATGCAAGAAGGTCACCACAACACCAAATGGAACATTTAAAACACCTATCATATTCATAATTCATAGATATTGAAATAACAAAACTGAAAAATGATGTCCATACTATAAGCATATCTCCGGAGCGAGTTGGTGGGCATATGTTCTTGCACTTTAACAAGCTAAGCTAATGTTGTTCCAAAATTATTGCAGATTTTTTTGAAGGAATATCACTAAACAAAAAGTTCTATAATTTTTTTCGTATTCGAAGAAAAATAAAACGAGCTAATTCCATAGGGGTTTGTTGTGTCGGCCGATGCCTCCAAAACCATCTCTCCAAAGTGCTCTTAAAATCAACATCATAAAAAAATAAAGCACATATTTTAGCAAAGTAATAATTGAGAAGAGAAAAGAATATGAGACACCTCTTGTGTGTTTTAACATTACTTGTGAAGTCATGGTATTAAAACATTATAAGTGTCCATCCACAAGTTCTTCATTGACATGTTCTACGAGTATGCTTATTACTATTATGAGGAGCATTGAGCTACTACAAGATAATAATTACATTGAATAATAAATACTTTCTAAAATTAAGATATCATTAATTACACATATGCACATGTAGATAATTACCCATTAGGGTTAAAATTACAATTCTGATCATATCAAATTCAAAATTATTCAACATGACATTTTAGAAATTTGACACCTAGGAGTATGGAGCTACTAGCCTAGGCTCGATCAAGGGTATGTTATATAGTAATACCCCTTGTATGGTAACTCAAGGTAAGTGGACGGTCTCATTTTAAACTAGATATCATATCCATAAAACTTGTGGGAATTAGAAGTCTCCCCATGTGATGTTAAAGGTATTACAATCTAATCACGACATAGTTGAAAGATGAAGAATTTTAGAGAAATAGTTCCATTACAATAGATTATTTGTTTTACTTAATACCATACATGGTTTAATCTTTACAAAAGAAATATAATAATAAATAATATAACAAATTATTTGATCTGACTATATCATATAAATACAACATATATGTATAGTTTTATATTGAATAAAAATGCATACATGGTTTTGTCAAACTTTCACCTTTTTAAATGGTAAAGAAGGTATGATTACACATAATAATATAAATCCCTATTCTATAAAGGTAAACATCTTACAAATCATATACAATTACGAGTATTCAGATAACACCATTAATTTCTATTTTCACCACATTACATGCAACATGTTAAAACACAAAAGCATGGGTTATCAATAGAGACGATATGGATCCTACCAATCCCATCTAAAAATTCTAAAAAAAATTGAAACCATAGTTTAGAGAGAGAGACCAATTTTTAGTTCCTAGGACATGCTTATTTCATAGTTACATATTAAATGTTTTAGAGAGAGAGAGTGGAGAGGAAATCATTGATTTCCTTTGCATGATCATGTAGTTAATTCACATAAAAATACAAGAGAGATGGCTTAATCTATTTTGATACACATAATTCACAATTGAACATGATTAAAAGTTAAATAGGATCATACAATTACTAAAATGTTTCTTATTTTAGCTATCACTACGAGATTTAGTTAGTTTTTTTCCTATCATGCAACTATAAAATATCATCAACCAGTTTATTTAAGAATCCCATGTAGCTTATTTATTGTCAAAATGTATGTTTGTATACATCGTATTTGTTTTACCAATTGAAGATGTCTTTGAGGGTCAACACGAGTCCATAGGGCTTAGTTGTGCTTCAGGCAAACTAACCCAAGTGGCTATGGAATGGACATGCAAGAAGGTCACCACAACACCAAATGGAACATTTAAAACACCTATCATATTCATAATTCATAGATATTGAAATAACAAAACTGAAAAATGATGTCCATACTATAAGCATATCTCCAGAGCGAGTTGGTGGGCATATGTTCTTGCACTTTAACAAGCTAAGCTAATGTTGTTCCAAAATTATTGCAGATTTTTTTTGAAGGAATATCACTAAACAAAAAGTTCTATAATTTTTTTTCTGTATTCGAAGAAAAATAAAACGAGCTAATTCCATAGGGGGTTTGTTGTGTCGGCCAGATGCCTCCAAAAACCATCTCTCCAAAGTGCTCTTAAAATCAACATCATAAAAAAATAAAGCACATATTTTAGCAAAGTAATAATTGAGAAGAGAAAAGAATATGAGACACCTCTTGTGTGTTTTAACATTACTGTGAAGTCATGGTATTAAAACATTATAAGTGTCCATCCACAAGTTCTTCATTGACATGTTCTACGAGTATGCTTATTACTATTATGAGGGAGCATTGAGCTACTACAAGATAATAATTACATTGAATAATAAATACTTTCTAAAATTAAGATATCATTAATTACACATATGCACATGTAGATAATTACCCATTAGGGTTAAAATTACAATTACAATCATATCAAATTCAAAATTATTCAACATGACATTTTAGAAATTTGACACCTAGGAGTATGGAGCTACTAGCCCTAGGCTCGATCAAGGGTATGTTATATAGTAATACCCCTTGTATGGTAACTCAAGGTAAGTGGACGGTCTCATTTTAAACTAGATATCATATCCATAAAACTTGTGGGAATTAGAAGTCTCCCCATGTGATGTTAAAGGTATTACAATCTAATCACGACATAGTTGAAAGATGAAGAATTTTTAGAGAAATAGTTCCATTACAATAGATTATTTGTTTTACTTAATACCATACATGGTTTAATCTTTACAAAAGAAATATAATAATAAATAATATAACAAATTATTTGATACAACTATATCATATAAATACAACATATATGTATAGTTTTATATTGAATAAAAATGCATACATGGTTTTGTCAAACTTTCACCTTTTTTAAATGGTAAAGAAGGTATGATTACACATAATAATATAAATCCCTATTCTATAAAGGTAAACATCTTACAAATCATATACATTAGTATTCGAGATAACACCATTAATTTCTATTTTCACCACATTACATGAACATGTTAAAACACAAAAGCATGGGTTATCAATAGAGACGATATGGATCCTACCAATCCCATCTAAAAATTCTAAAAAAATTGAAACCATAGTTTAGAGAGAGAGAGAGAGAGAGAGAGAGAGACCAATTTTTAGTTCCTACATGCTATTTCATAGTTACATATTAAATGTTTTAGAGAGAGAGAAGTGGAGAGGAAATCATTGATTTCCTTTACATGATCATGTAGTTAATTCACATAAAAATACAAGAGAGATGGCTTAATCTATTTTGATACACATAATTCACAATTGAACATGATTAAAAGTTAAATAGGATCATACAATTACCAAAATGTTTCTTATTTTAGCTATCACTACTAGAGATTTAGTTAGTTTTTTTCCTATCATGCAACTATAAAATATCATCAACCAGTTTATTTAAGAATCCCATGTAGCTTATTTATTGTCAAAATGTATGTTTGTATACATCGTATTTGTTTTACCAATTGAAGATGTCTTTGAGGGTCAACACAGTCCATAGGGCTTAGTTGTGCTTCAGGCAAACTAACCCAAGTGGCTATGGAATGGACATGCAAGAAGGTCACCACAACACCAAATGGAACATTTAAAACACCTATCATATTCATAATTCATAGATATTGAAATAACAAAACTGAAAAATGATGTCCATACTATAAGCATATCTCCAGAGCGAGTTGGTGGGCATATGTTCTTGCACTTTAACAAGCTAAGCTAATGTTGTTCCAAAATTATTGCAGATTTTTTTGAAGGAATATCACTGAACAAAAAGTTCTATAATTTTTTTCGTATTCGAAGAAAAATAAAACGAGCTAATTCCATAGGGGGTTTGTGCTGTGTAATAATTGGCGAGATGCCTCCAAAACCATCTCTCCAAAGTGCTCCATCCACAAGTTCTTCATTGACATGTTCTACGAGTATGCTTATTACTATTATGAGGGAGCATTGAGCTACTACAAGATAATAATTACATTGAATAATAAATACTTTCTAAAATTAAGATATCATTAATTACACATATGCACATGTAGATAATTACCCATTAGGGTTAAAATTACAATTACAATCATATCAAATTCAAAATTATTCAACATGACATTTTAGAAATTTGACACCTAGGAGTATGGAGCTACTAGCCTAGGCTCGATCAAGGGTATGTTATATAGTAATACCCCTTGTATGGTAACTCAAGGTAAGTGGACGGTCTCATTTTAAACTAGATATCATATCCATAAAACTTGTGGGAATTAGAAGTCTCCCATGTGATGTTAAAGGTATTACAATCTAATCACGACATAGTTGAAAGATGAAGAATTTTTAGAGAAATAGTTCCATTACAATAGATTATTTGTTTTACTTAATACCATACATGGTTTAATCTTTACAAAAGAAATATAATAATAAATAATATAACAAATTATTTGATACAACTATATCATATAAATACAACATATATGTATAGTTTTATATTGAATAAAAATGCATACATGGTTTTGTCAAACTTTCACCTTTTTTAAATGGTAAAGAAGGTATGATTACACATAATAATATAAATCCCTATTCTATAAAGGTAAACATCTTACAAATCATATACAATTCTGAGTATTCGAGATAACACCATTAATTTCTATTTTCACCACATTACATGCACACATGTTAAAACACAAAAGCATGGGTTATCAATAGAGACGATATGGATCCTACCAATCCCATCTAAAAATTCTAAAAAAATTGAAACCATAGTTTAGAGAGAGAGAGAGAGAGAGAGAGAGAGACCAATTTTTTTAGTTCCTAGGACATGCTATTTCATAGTTACATATTAAATGTTTTAGAGAGAGAGAAGTGGAGAGGAAATCATTGATTTCCTTTACATGATCATGTAGTTAATTCACATAAAAATACAAGAGAGATGGCTTAATCTATTTTGATACACATAATTCACAATTGAACATGATTAAAAGTTAAATAGGATCATACAATTACCAAAATGTTTCTTATTTTAGCTATCACTACAGAGATTTAGTTAGTTTTTTTCCTATCATGCAACTATAAAATATCTTCAACCAGTTTATTTAAGAATCCCATGTAGCTTATTTATTGTCAAAATGTATGTTTGTATACATCGTATTTGTTTTACCAATTGAAGATGTCTTTGAGGGTCAACACAGGTCCATAGGGCTTAGTTGTGCTTCTGTGCAAACTAACCCAAGTGGCTATGGAATGGACATGCAAGAAGGTCACCACAACACCAAATGGAACATTTAAAACACCTATCATATTCATAATTCATAGATATTGAAATAACAAAACTGAAAAATGATGTCCATACTATAAGCATATCTCCAGAGCGAGTTGGTGGGCATATGTTCTTGCACTTTAACAAGCTAAGCTAATGTTGTTCCAAAATTATTGCAGATTTTTTTTTGAAGGAATATCACCGAACAAAAAGTTCTATAATTTTTTTCCGTATTCGAAGAAAAATAAAACGAGCTAATTCCATAGGGGTTTGTTGTGTCCGCGGATGCCTCCAAAACCATCTCTCCAAAGTTATCTTAAAATCAACATCATAAACAAATAAAGCACATAATTTAGCAAAGTAATAATTGAGAAGAGAAAAGAATATGAGACACCTCTTGTGTGCTAGTTTCAAGATAAATTTGGTACATTTGGAGGGGCTGATTTAAACACCTTTGGGTTACATTTTCATAAACATTTATCCTTCTTGATTAGAGGTACTACATGCAAAGTGGGGAGATTGTGTTTTGGTTTTTTTAAGTAGGATCATAATTTTGTTGATTTTCATATTTCCCATAGTGATATCTTCCATGGTTGGCTTAATTTTAATACAAATTTGTTTTGAACAAAGTTGTATTCTTGATTGACTTCATTATACTCCCTCACTTTGATCTACAAAAGAAATAAATTAGTTCTCTAAATATCAAGATTTCATGAAATAATGTAAGGAAGGAGAGGTGGAGAAAGATCTATGCCCGATATAAAGAGACTATGGTTGCATGGGAGGTGTGGAAAAGGAATAATTTATGCTCGACCATGTCTTGATTGCCATGGAACTTGGAAAGTTTGAGAGTACCCGAAGAGGTAATGGTAACAATTCCCATGAATTCAAACCCTTCACATTTTTGAAGCAATATGCTTCATGACCCTATAGTTTTGCATGTACTGCAACATGTACATTTGATTTCACCATATGTTACTTGATGGAAATAGTACCAATAGTTTTCACTTTTTATTTAATGATAAATTTTAAGAGCCAACCATAATGTGACACATAGGGGGCTTGGTTATTGGTACACTTTTTAAATGCTTTATAAAAATTATATGTGTACTGAATCAATCGAAATCCACTTTTCCTTCCAAATAAATGTAGGAAAATAAAATGGTGTTGTAACACAGTCATATGCTACACAATGATATTTTTTACGATAATAAGACCTCTACATAAATCTACGCACCCATAAAGTTAAGGTGCATGGTTATGGGGTCATCTACCCTATTACAACTCTAGTTAAATTACCTTGTGTGCATAGTCTACAAATCATATTATTGTATTCTTGCATATGCTCTTGACAATAAGGATAAAACATGTTATCCTTCTTTCACAGAATGAGAAATAATTTTCTCAGGGTGTGGTTGAGGTAAAAATTAGAAAATTTTGTTGAGATAAAATTGGCTAATGTGATTACTTGAAGTGTCAATACCTTTTCAACAATCATTCATTTACTCATAACTTATGGTGGACTTATGGTTACAAACTAGTTAAGCCAATATCAACTATCCATTGACCTACGAATTGATAAAAAATACTCCCCCTCTCTATGATAAAACAAACATAAAAATGATAATTCAAAATAAATGAGGAGGCCAAAGGATAAGGAAACACCAAAAATCAAAAGGAACACTACAAAATTATCCCTTACAAGACACTATAAATGTGTAGATGTGGGTGGAGGAGATTACGAGGTGATATGAGGATCATGTTATATCATATTGTGAACATGCAAGTCTGATGGTTCAATAGGTGGAGATGAAATGAAACACTTTCCTAGGAAATATGAAGTCTAAGATGGATATCCTAAAGGTGCTTTGTGTCATATATACAACCTCATCAAAAGTGAACAATTTGCATAGATTTTTAAGTGGAGTGAGATGTGTGGGACATTGTATATTTTGAAAACCTCGTAAATGAGAAATGATTTTTACATGAAAGAATATGTGGTGAAAAAATGTGTTACAAAATGTAAATAGGATGATAATGGTTGCATTATGATCTTGTTGAATCATGTGAAGCTCAATTAATGTCACGTTGGATGTAACGTGGATGGAGAAGAGAGTAGGGAACACATTAGTAAGTATTGCAAAGTTTACAATGTTATGTTTTGGGAGGCATAAGTACCAATCAATTGTGGGAAAACAAGTGAATGCTGGAAGGTGTGTAAGAGGAGTGAGTTGTCAT
Organism: Taxus wallichiana var. yunnanensis; assembly: GCA_018340775.1. Classification (NCBI taxonomy): domain Eukaryota; kingdom Viridiplantae; phylum Streptophyta; class Pinopsida; order Cupressales; family Taxaceae; genus Taxus; species Taxus wallichiana. The sequence goes on along the minus strand of CM031237.1, from coordinate 72,374,949 downwards.
TTTGAATAAGGTGACATATAAACTGAATTAGATGTAACTCGATGTTCTGGGGTCCTCTATGACATTGAATATTTCAAATGTATGTAGTTTGAAATATGGTGCACATGGGGAGAATATGATTATTATAGATTATGTGAAAATATGGTGTAGGTGCAACTACCCCAAATGTTTAGCACCGAAGCTTGGTGTTGAGCTCAATGAAGTGTTGGTAAAGCATGTAGGGGTGGTAGTGAGCATGAGAGTGATTGGAATACATGAAGAATGATTAGATATAAGAAGTGAGTGCAGAAAAACATGGGGTGTGGAAAGAGAGGGCATGTGATGGAATTCACATGAGGGAACACTAGAGAGCATGCAAACATGGAAAAAAGAGCTAGTGGGGTAGAAAATGGGGTAGATGTGAGAGTATGTGGGTAGAACATTTTTGGTGGTAGAAAAGAGTGTGTGATGGGGTAAAGTGGATACTATACAAGGTTTAGCATGTGCGGGCATGGATCGGAGACACCACAAAGAATACAAATAATAATGTAAGGTAGAGAACACATGGGTTAGACTAGAGAGTTCATAGGATAGAGTGGAGAGAACATGGGGGTGGACTAGAGAGCACATAAGAAAAATATAAATCAAACACCTATATGAGATGGACCATGAGTGAGTCTAATTATAGAACATGTTATGATGGTAAGATTGTTTATTAGATATTATTGAGATTGTAATGTGTATGTGTTTGTGATTCAAATGGATGGGAAAATATGAATGTAGAATCATCTTAGGAATCAAAAGTATTAGGATAACACATAACAAAAAATACTAAGTCTTGGTAGTGACTTGTAACCCAAGAGGAGTGATATATAACCTCGACCGTCTATAAAAAGTGAATATGAACCATTCCATGATAAGGGATAAAATATAATCACAAGTGCAACATTTGACCAAGAAAATCTATAGGTATCGAAAAACAAGGGGAAGCATTGTTTTCATGAATGTGTCAATCATGGGCAACTATAATATTAAATTTTTTTCCAAATGTTCAAGTAGAAATAGTCAAGTAAATAGGTGGAGAGAGATGAGGAACACATATAAATAGTTAAGTAAATGAGGTTGCTACTAAATAATAGATGATAGAAATTAGCAGGGAATATGAGTGGTGTAATTTGGGTTATAGAACAAAGGATAGAGGAGTCATGCAACACAGGATGTGAATGTATGTCATGAGTGTGAATCAACACAACAAGAAGAAGTATCATGTGTTTGAGAGATAATCAAAACACAATCCATAAGTTGGATCTTGGTCTCGAGAAAATGACTAAATGTGGTGAGAATAAACATCAAGATGAGGAAGTGGCATGTTTTACAAGTCAACCGTAGAAACGCGCATCCAATGTAATGAATTCTATGTAGGTAGTGTTGAGAGGAAGTCTCGAGGAGACTCTTAAGAGACATGGGGTAGGCAAGAACAAATGATAGTTAACTGAGGGTAAGATGGTTACGGAATGTGTACCGAGTTATAGATAAGAAGAGGTGATTAAGCCTATGAAAACTAGATAGTTTTTTGGGTGACAACAATTAATAGGTATAAAAATTTTAGAATCTTATTTCTTGTCAATAATTATTATGGTTTTAATATTATAATTTGTTCCATGTAATTAGGTAAATAGTATAGTGTTGTGTGTCGAGAGTCTAGATCAAGTAATAGCAAATTAATTGTCTAGCGTGGAAGTGGTTACGTAGTGTCAAATTTACAGGAATATGATAGTTTCTTTGGTTTGATAAATATGTCTTAGATTAAAATATGCAATGGGTGTTATTGGTGATTTTTTTTACACTAATTAAAGAGCCTATGCATTTTTATGATTATTCAAGGTGCCTACATTATTTTTAATTATCAATCCTTTGGGGTAAGTTTCAAATTCATTTCTTTATGTATGATTTATAATGTGCAAAGTAATTTCTTTGTATGAATATTTATCTAAAATGACCATACAAAATTAAAAAAGACATCATTCAAAACTAATTGTTTGAGCAATAATCATTTTAACCATAATATTTAAGTTGAAGTTTTTCCAAAAAAATTAATTTCATTTTTTTCTTATCACTAATGTTTTGATAAAGTACCATTCTTAACTCTAATTATGTATTATATAAATTCGACCATATAATATTTTTACAAATTTTAGGGGTCTTTGGCTTTAAGTGTTGCCTAGGGTGGTTACAAATGTGAATATGGACTTGATAGGTGTGACCAAGGAGAAATTTTATTGGTCGATGGTTAGATGGATCAATAGAAACATTAGAATACATGGGTATGTTGAGAGCGAAGGGAAATATGGTAAGTAGAAAAAATGTGGGGTGTTGAGATGTAGGGTAGGGAAGTGAATAACATTTTTGGAGGGAGTTGCTACATGATATTGGTTGTAGCCACGACTAGGAATGGTAATGGCATAAATATTAGTAAATGGAAAGAAAGGGAGATTTCGCGAGATCGGTAAGAAGGTTCTTAGACCGAGTTAGAAAATCATCTAAGCTACTCAACAGGGACACATACATGGATCAATACAAGGTGTTATTAAAACCATTGTGATCAAATAAGGGATAGAAAAAAGAAAGGGTATGAGTAGAAAATGGGAAGTGGATGTGGTAAATTTTTTATCTCGACCACTCGAGTTTGGTATTGTGGATGACATTAGGATAAAGTAGAAGCTAGGTGTAGATGTTTATAAACCAGTAAATGGAGCCAAGTCCCAATTACAAGTGTGACAAACCAAGTGAAATGTTGGGAAATATCACTTAGTGATTCTTTCAAAAATGATCTAGATGTGGAATAGAGGGTGAAACAAGTGGAGTGTGGGTGGAGGGGAATATATAGTATGTGAGGTGGAGCACATAGGAGATGGATCATATAGTGTACAATGTAGAGCACAAATGGTCGGAGATAGAGAGTGCAAATGAGGGGTCCCTATACCACAAGGGTTGGAGAAAACATGTAGGGGGAGTAGAGATCTCAAGGGATAGAGCTCATTTATAGGGGTGGAGAGAAAATTCCAAAAGGGATAGAGTAATAATAAGGGTGTAACAAATATAATTTGAGAAAAAGTGTATATGGATGTTGTAATAGATAGTATAAGGTGTGGAGTGATAGCGGAGGTCACTAAAGAGATTAAGATTGAGATAATGTATGAAAGGGGTCAGAAATAAAAAGGTTAAGATGGTTATATAATTTCTATGAATTATGGATAAGATTGTGGTCATTAATCCATAGGAAAACTAGATAGTTGTTTAGGGTGCCAATAATTAATGGTTATAAAAATTTTAAAATCTTATATCATGCCAATAATTATTATGGTTGTAATAAGTATCAATTGCAAGTTTGAATAAACCAAGTGGAATGTTGGGAAATATCAGCGAGTGATTCTTTCAAATATGATCTACAGGTGAAAATGGTGGAGTGTGTGTGGAAGGGAATAGATAGTATGTGTAGTGGATCACACACGGAGATGGAGCATAGATTGTATAGTGTAGAGCACATGTGGATGGGGATAGAGAGTGCAAATGAAGGGGCCCTAGAGCACAAGGATAGGAGAAATCATGGAAAGGGAGTAGAGAGCTCAAGGGATGGAGCTCATTTATAGAAGGAGAGAAAATTCCAAAAGGGATAGAGTAAGAATAGATAGGTAACATTTAGAGAATTTGAGACAAAGTGTATATGGAGGTTGTACTATAAAATATAAGGTATGGAGTGATAGTGGAGGTCGCCAAGGAGATTAAGAGTGAGATAATGTATGAAGGGGGTCATAAATAAAAATAGTAAGATGGTTACATAATTTATATGAGTTATACATAAGAATGGTGTGTTTAAGCCCTAGATAAACTAGATAGTTGTTTAGGCTACCAATAATAAATGGATATAAAAAATTTAAAATCTTATGTGTCACCAATAATTATTATGGTTGCAATATAATTTGGTATTAAAATTTATTCCATGTAACTAGGTTAGTAATATGGTGGCGTGTCTCAAGAGGCCATATCAACCCGTAGAAAACTAATTTCCTAATGTGGAAGTGGTTAGCTACTTGTCAAATTTATAGGAATATGATTTGTTTTGTTTTATTCAAATATGTAATGGTTGTTATTGGTAAGTCTATTTACACTAATTAAATATTCTATGAATTTGGTATGATTATTGAAGGTGCCTACATTTATTTGTAATTATCAAACCTTAGGGGTTAATTTACGATTCCTTGCTTTATGTACGACATATATGGTGTGAATAATTTATTTCTATGAATATTTATGGAACATGAAGATATGAAATTATAAACAAACATAATTCAAACACCAATTTGAGCAATAATATTTTTAACCCTAATATTTAAGTTGATGTTTTTCCAAAAGAATGAATGTCTATTGTTTATGCTTATCCCTATTGTTTTGATAAAGAACTTGTCTTAACCTTAATTATGTATTTTTAAAAATCTAAAACATAATATTTTTACTAATTGTGGGGGTATTTGGCTTTAAGTGTTGCCTTGGGTGATTAGAAATATTAATTTTGAGTTCTAGGTATGACCAAAGGTAAATGTTACTTGAGCATAGTTAGATAGATACGTGATTTCAAGAAAAACATGGAAATACATGGGTATATTGAAAGTAGAAGGGAAATACAGTAAGTATAAAAATGTGGTGTGTTAAGATGTGGGGTAGGGATGTGAATAAAGTTTTTATGCAGGAGTTGCAACATGGTTTCAACCATGACCGGAAGCGTAATATTATAAATAGTAATTGATGGAAATAAAGGGATATCCAAGAAGAGATTAATAACAAGGTTCTCAAATTGAGCTAGACAATCATCTACGCTACTCGACAAAGACACATATATTCAACAATACAATGTATCCTTAAAAGCGTAGTGATCAAATAAGGGATAACAAAAATATAAAAGGTATAAGAAGAAAATGGGAACTATGTGAGCTAAAAAATTTATCAAACTAGTACGAGTTTGGTATTGTGTCAAAAATTGGGATAAAGTAGAAGCTACGTATAGAGGTTTTCAAACAAGTAAATGGGTTCAAGTATTAATGTCAAGTGTTACTAAACCAAGTGTAATGTTGGGAAATATGAGCTAGTGATTATTATAAATATGATCTAGATGTGTACTAGAGGGTGAAATAGGTGGAGTGTGTGTGGAGGGGACTAGATAGCATGCAAGGTAGAGAAAACATAGAGATGAAGGAGATAGTGTGTGTAGTGCCCACCTCTTCCTACAATAGTTATTTTGTTGACCCATTACTTTCATTTGATGATGGACATGGACCTAAGCATAATTTGGTTACTATATGTTTTTATTTTGGTTTGTTTGATGACAATTGTGGTGATTTGAGCGCATATCGCCAAGCTAGTATTGTGGATTATTATCTTAGCTCTTCCATTGTATGATTTTTGATATCACCATATTATGATATAGTTGTCTTTATTTCACATATGATGGATTTACTTATGGTTTCTTCATATTATTGGTTATCATTTGGATTGTAATGACTAATTGGATGTCGTCATGTGTTTCTTAGATTGTTGATATATTACGAATTATTGTGGATGTATACAATTAGCATTAGCCATTTGATATTGACATTATTTTTCTATAGTTATAATGAATTATCCATGTATGATTTATTGATATTTTTCAATTGATATGTTTTATTGGGCGAGATATGTTTAATTTTTGTATTGATTCTATAAATTACATGGCATAGGAGAACATGGGTTTCGTAACTACACCTCCGGTTTGTCTGATTGGTGACTAGGCCAAGTCATATTCATGTTTCATTCTATGAATCCTTATATGTTTGTGGCATGTCGTGTTTGGGCACCATGGGTGATCCCTAATTGTAATTTACTCTAGTCTTGTAATGAGCTAGTTTAGGGACCTAGTAGTCCTTACTTGTGTTAATTATGTTTTATGTTAATTAATTATGTTGTTTGAGGTATGGGACCACCGAATTTTCACTTAGATGTGCCCTGCCACCTCAACCCTTGTGCCATTTATCCCAATCTCGAATTTGGGCTAAGAGTGGCAATTTTGGGAGCTCTTTTAATTTTGGGAGCTTTCCTTTCATGGAAAAGGACCCCTTGGACACTACCTATGGGTAGGGGGTCTCTTTTCAAGGAAAAATGGATGTTTCACTCCCATTTGACCCCTCACACATCACTTTCATGTAAGAGAGGTTGGGTTTTCTATTTCATAAAAGTTGTAGGGTGTTGGATTTATATTCATTTTGGAGAATTCGGAAGATTACCCCCTTAAATGGGTTTTTTAAATTATTTTTGTATTTTTGGGAATATTTTGTGGGGAGAGGAAAGGGTGACACATGTCACCCTCTAATTTGGGAGGATTTTTATTGATATTCATTTGATATTCCCTCATGGAGAAGGGTTGGGTAATTTTTGTTATTCTTTCTTTTGTGTGTTGGAGATTTTAGAGAGTGCTTGTGGAGCTTGGAGCTTTGGACTTTTAGATTGCATAGAATTTTTGAATATCTTGATAGGTGTAGGTATCCATGTATTTATTCCACTTATCCTTATAAAAATATAATGAAAATATGAAATAAAATTGTGTTATTTTATGTGTTGTTTTGTGTTGGATTATGGGAGTGTTGTGAATGTGTTTTCTTGTTTCTTTTTCTCCATCCATCATGTTTTGTAATGGACTTTGGAGTGTCAAAAATATGGACGAATATCCTTCTCACCATATGGAATGATTGGAAATCCATGATTATTTTATTTTATTCCTCCACTCATATAGTTTGATGTGGGGAAGGATTCTCATATGCTTTGATCTTCCTTCCCCATCCTTGGAAATTAAATCATTATTGTTTGAAAATTATTCTAAGGAGGATTGGTGCATGGGTTGGAGAGATAAGGAGGGAAATTTTTATTTGGAGAGATAAGGAGGGTGCTTGGAGATTTACATTGTGATCCTATGGATGGATTCACCACTTAGCTTCATATTCAATTATTAGCACTCTTCCCCACTTTTGGGGAAAGGATGGAGTTTTCCCTCATGTGTTGTTTTTGTTTTAGATGTTGTGAATGCTGAAAACATTTTCTTCTATTTTTGTTTCCCTTTGGTATTCACTTGTGCAACCGAGGCAAGAATCCTCTCTCTCCCATGGGTTTGGAGGGAGGATAGCATGTCCTCCATGTGTTGGAGATGGCATATAATGATGCCAATAGGTTTGGAGGTAACCATTCCCTTTCTTCTTGGGCTATTAAGACCATTTTGAAGTGGAGAACTTGTGGATTTAGCTTGGAATTTAATGAAGAAAAATAGATATTTTGACATGTTGTTTCCCATCCTAGGGAAGGATTTTCCACTTGGATTGTATTAGGTTCTTGAAATGATGTTATAACCATTGTAAATTGTTTTCTATCTTGGAATAAATATTTTATTTTTCACTAGAATAGGTTAAGTTAAGTTGTACTCTTTGTGAGTGCATATTGATACATTGTGAGCTTGATTCCTTCTTGTTGTAATTGAGCTTGTTCGTGAACCTTGTTTAACCCAATAAAGGGTTTCGGAATACTCATGTTCATTGAAAGAATTATTCTAGAGTTGGGTTATGGAATAGAAAGGTTTTAATTTCCATACATATTGAAAGAAGGATAGGTGAAATGAATGAATGTGGAGTAAATAAATTTTTGTTCTTGCCCCATTTTTCTTACTTGTTGTATGAAGAGAAATGAGGTTTTATTATTTTTAGTTCATTGTGGATATCAAAAGTGAGTTTTAATTGCATAAGATTATGGAAATGAAGATGGCGTGTTTTATATTTCACTTCTTAAATTATGATAAAATGGGGAAAAGGGTAATTCATTTTATCTTTGACTAAACACCTAAAAGAACATTTGAAATGTAATTCTTGCACTCATTATGTTGAATATTACAACTAGGAATGTAATGGGCTAATTTCTACTCAAATACCTATTCAAACTTCTTATATTGGATGTATGTTTTCTACCTTGTTCTACATGTAGTTGGAATGTATTTTTTTTAATCAAAAATAGGGTTCTCTACTTACATGTATTATTGAATGAAAGATTACAGATTTAGTTCTTATATTTCTTCATATTTAATTTAAGGAAATAGTGATGTTTAGTATTGTTGTTTGTCTTAAAAGAATCCTTTAAATTTCAACCTTGCCCTCATTATTTTGAGCTTAACAAAAAAATACTATGCTTGTTCTATCCTCTTAAGAAAATCATCTTGCCTTGAATGCGATGCATATTGTAAACTACACACACACACACACACACACACACACACACACACACACACACACACACACCCCTATATCCACTTTTATATGGTTATCTACATAAAAATTAGTTATTTTTTCTATTAGATATATATCCCCAACTTTAGAAGAAATGTGGCACATTAAATACTACTTTTGAATGTATTATTAAACCCTCATTGTATTTATATATACATATATATCTATAAGTTTATAACTTAAAAAGAGAAAAAAGGGGCAATGGATGTTTCTTTGTAAAACCAATAAAAAAATGTATATTTGGTGGGCGGTGACCTGCCGCACCCCATTCTCCACCACAACCTCCCCCATTACCGTAATCCATGCACATTTCAATCACGATTCTGAGATGCACCCATAGTTTAACATGCATGGCTATATTAAAAAAACAACCATTTTATGTATTTATGTAAATTGATGTGTGTGTGTGTGTGTGTGTGTGTGTGTGTGTGTGTGTGTGTGTGTTATGTATATGTATATGTATATGTATATATATATGTATACATATACATACATACATGTACACACACACACCCACCCACATATATATATATATATATATATATATATATACACACACACATGTACATATATGTATGTATATGTATATGTATATGCACACGCTCAACCGTCCTCTCTCTTGAATAAAAACAAAAAAATAGGTTGGTTTACCGGAGAGATTTAAAAAGAGAAACAATAATGAAATTAAACCCTAGAAAAACATATATATATATATATATATATATATATATATATATATATGATAATATGAAATACGAAGAGATAAATTCTCCCCTTCAATGTAAATCTAAACAAGTGAATGGGAAAATTTCCTCCATGAATTTTCTCCTTCCTCCATCCTCTTTCCTGTAGAACTTGTGCAATTGGAGGCCACAAAAGAAAAACAAGATTTTTAAAACAAAGGATAAGGATTGATTAGGGATTTTAGAAAATACCTAAAATCTAGGTCCAGATCAATAGAATCTAATGGCTCATATTAAATCCTCCTAACTTAAAGTTGTGGAAATAAATACTTTTTTTAATGGATGTTTAGGTAACTTTATTAAATGGGATCCTAGGGGATTTAATTAGGGCCATGGTAAGTATAAAATTATAATGTGGCATTTAAGAAATTCATTAAATAAAAAAATTAGATCGGGGCTTTTGATGGAAATAAAGTAGTAAATTGGGATTTACGAAAATATATAAATAAATAAGTCTTAGGTATGGGTAAGCATGGTTGGCGGAATGAGGATTTTTTTCAAAAACATAATATGGGCAATGATGTTATTTAACCTGGAAAACAAATATGGAATATATATATATATATATATATATATATATATATATATATATATATATATATATATATATATATAATAATATAGTGTTAACTATCTACTAGTGTTAAATATTAATAAAGTAAAACATTTAATTAAAAAGAATATGAATTTATTTAAGTCCTGAATCTATGTTTTGGTGTGTCAACATAGGGCATTAGATTTGGTATCAAAGCTCTAGTTCTAACACCGGATGCACTGTGTATGAATGTATAATAGATTAATCATTTTGGTTTGGTTTCCAATTTGACGAAAATGTTTTCATAAAAATTAATCAATTCCTTCCTATATTGTTTTGAATGTTGTAACGAGGTGATGGGTTTCTCACATCTACAACACTCACATTGGAGCATTGTAACCACTCTTAGGATGTGTGTTTTTTTAGAACACCATATTAGGTGGGAAATTTAGTGAAATAGAACAATCAGTGGTGATTGGGGTGCAATTTTTGTTCAAATTTTCTATGCTAAAATTCTTTGTAAAAGTTATAAAATGTCATTCAAAAATAACATGCGAAATAACTTTATTTCTCTCGTAGTGGAGATCGTTCAGGATGGTCATATTTTGTAGTGGCATGGGGTGTCACAAAATAATTTAAATTCAGTTTATAAAATAAGTTGATCGTTTATTTGAAGGCACTTTGAGCCATGTCGATCAAATTGTTACATGGGACAACAACTGAAATTTAAAAAAAGATGTTTCGTTTTAGGCCCATTATTTAGGGAGATTTAGTAGAAAACTTGAATCTACCACTTCTCACCTATATTATTTCTACATTTTAGTTAGTTTTGAGAAAATGTAATGGCAAGTGAGTTTTTGAAGCTTGTTTAGGAGGCCTCTAGTCCTTATGTCACAAAAAATAAGCTAGTCAATCACATAAATTATTTCCAGAAATGAGGTCATAAATAGAGTTTTGGTTATCATAATTACATTCTATAAGTTGCATACGATTCTATATATATAGGAGAATAGATGAGAATATATAGAATGTTTTTTCTAGTTGTGATCACTTGTTTTTAATACCAATTTCATAGCCAATTTTAATAAAAAATTATTGAAATCCAATAGAAAACTTTAATAGTTGCCTCGAGAAGGTGCTTCCAATTAAAGATTCTTTCACTAGTTTTGGGATCTATATGTCTTGTTTGACTGCCTATATAATAAATAACATTTTAATATTTGGTAGTTTTTTAGTAGGCCCTTTTTGTAGCCATTTTTTTCTTGATTGCATAACATCGGAATCGGGTTGTTTTGATCCATTTGATGTCTTAGGACATGCTTTCGTGGTGCAAGATTTTATAATATGATCATTATGTTGTGTTATTTTTTTATAGGTTGAATGATAATACCCAAAAAATTATTTTCTAAGAGGAATTTTGGATGCTAACTTCTTGGGTATAGTTTCGTCACTTTGGACACCATATGTAGTAATGGTTATTTCATAAATAATTTGTGTTCAGATATACAAGTGTAGAATTGTTTACTTTGTCTAATGAGTATGTTTAGGGTGTGTGGTTAGCTTCCTTTCATTGTTGAGTGCTCCATTATTTTATTGGGAAACTAACTCGTAATGTTAAGGGCATCACATTTAAACCTAACACAACACATTTTAGTTTTTGTGTGAAATAAATAATTGTACCTTGTGTAGAACAACCTAATATGATAAAATGGTCTTCCACATATTGAAATTTCATCATTATGAAATTGGGATAATTTCTAATCCTCTTGTTTATTTTACTATTCGTAATTTTATAACCCTCTTTATAAAGAAATCTACCAAACAACCTTATAAACTTGCTTCCATTTTTAAAAGTGTATTTTTAAATTTAGCATACTTGGATGAAAATTGTTGTTAATGTAAGATCTTATAAATTTTCTCTAAAAAATATATGGTAAAGGGAAAGGATTCTTAGTGTCTCTTTTTATATGATGGCCTTATATGAAGTGATATTTCATAGTTATTTTATCTTCTTCTAAGTAAACTAAGTATCCCTTGAGCTATTGGAAACCAAATCTAGTTTACACAACTTAAAATTATTATCAAACCCCTCAGCATAACTTTTGGATTAGCTTCAAAATGATCAAATTATTTTAACCCTTCTTGAGCTTGATAAGCCTATTTTCATACTATGACCACTTACTAAGTTTTGTTGCAATGTAACTTGGTTAAAATGTTTTACCTTAGTAAGTACAGTTGTGATTATAAACCTCCTGAAATTGTTTAAAATGTTCCTTGATAATCATGTCTATAAAACTAAGACTTATGTGTATAAATAATGGAAATACCATCTCATTCTAACCTTATGTTGTAGATAGAAGAACAATGAATATGCAAAAATAACAACATTCTTTCATTCTCTCTCTTTGCGAAAATAAAATAAAATAAATTAGTGTCATTTTCTCTCTTGGTTTGGTGATAGTATACCAACAACGTTGTTGACCATGGAATTATATATATATATAGCCCGGTTTTCATGCTGCTATTTAGAAGGTTCTCAAGTGTAGAATGTAGTAATTATTCCCACCTTTTTTCCATCACATTTTACATTTAATTTCATCATTACCACACGTTTTCATATACATTCCCAATTATTTCATCACATTCTCATCATTTAAGCCTAAACTGAGGTGCCTCAGAGAGCCCTTGTCTTACCTAGGGGGGCCCAACCCTTGTTTCATCTTCCTGCCTCTTTTTGGGCTCTTTGTAGCTATTTTTCATCCTCATCTTTTTCCTAGTTGGCCATGTAGAGATTAATTATTAAATTAGAGAAAGATATCCCTTAAATATAAAGTTATGAGACCATAATGAGGGTCCTACTTGTCTCATACTACTATCAATCCATCTAGGGTTTCATCCATTACATCACTTACATCCACATAGTGTCATGTATCAACGGTAGAAGATCTAAATCAACACACTCGGCATGGGGGAGGGATTCCATTCTATTCCATGCACACATGCTAGTACATTTTCCATAGTTATTATTGTTTGTTTCTTCACAAAGTATGACTGGCATAAGAGAACCTAGGGCATGACATGCACACACACACACACCAGAACTACATTTCGGTCTGAAATGTAGTGCAACACTCATATTAGTAAGCCCACTATTGTGGCATCTTAGGTAAATATTTCTCATTCATTTTGCATCTTTTATGTTTAGTATTTTGATACTTCTTTTCCTTTTATAGGTCAATCCTTGATCTTACATTATTTCATACATCCAGTATAGTTTGGTAGATCCAATTTTACACGTAGAGAATATTTTAGGGTGTCTTTTAACGCTGCCAAAACTAGATTATGACCTTTTACATAGACTAAAACACCTATTTTGAAGACCGGGGCACCTCGGGGTGCCCTACTAGACCTTCCTAAGTGCTACACTTTATTGATATCTTCCATATCTTGCTTTTACGGGACCTCTACATGATCGTTACTTCTCTTAGAATCCACAAATCATACCTATGACAACCGGTGATGGTATACATCAATTAGCTAAGTCATTTCCTTGTACATATTTCGACACTTAGATTTTTATTTCATTTGATATAATTATTTAAAATCATTCCATACTATCCTAGCATAATTTACGTGTTCTAGTTCTCCTATATTAGATTACACGAACTAGAAATATTGGACTTGCGCCATTTCCAAGCCCTTAAAAACCTCTGTGCATACCAATCTTGCATTTCTCGGGCGTCTGTTGAAAGAATTTTTCGGAGATTTCATTATTAGTGACCGAGTCTTAAAAGAAAACCTAAAAGTATAAAGGCCGAGGCCCCTATTGAATGAAAATTTAAGCCCAATTGGCTTAGTCCCTACCTTGTCGAGATAAACTTGGTGGTTATGTTTCTCTCCTCACCACTCTTTTAGGCAAACCACTTAAAAATCACTAGACACCATGCATCTTAAGAAATAATACACTTAGAATTAATAAAATACAACCATACCCGATGACACACTCTTGTGCTTTACTTCACACTTGATTGTTGAGGGATTAAAATTATAATGAACCCCACACACTTAACATTAGGCATTATACATTGAATTCCATCATACATTTTGCATCATACACATTCATTATACGCATATTCTACATTACACTAGTCCCTATCTTTATTATATTCATTTTGATATCTTCGCACTTTCGGTCACATTATACACTTTGTGGATTTTCGTATTCTACATTTTCTATATACTATACTAGTATTCATTACATATGAGTATATTTTTACATTACATCCCTACATTCTACATTATAATAGTACTTACCATATGCACCACATACATTATTAGGCTATCGACACATAACATATACATAGTCATACTATGCATTTCCACATACATGAGATAATTAATAAAATGATAAAATGGGTGTGTAAATTGGATGCACGAGAATCAAATATCTTATCATAAAGTGTTTATATGTTTGATGTTGATTCTATAATGTTTTAGGAGTGTTTGATCTCTTTTCCCTCCAAAATTTGTATTTCAAATATTTGAAATTCTATAATTTTGTGTGTGAAGTCTAAATAAGGCCTATATGTGTGTAAATGGCCAAATAAGGGATAGGGTAGTTAGGTTTTAAATATTTAAGGAGGAAGAGATAATTTTCAAGTGATTTCAGTGAGAATAGGAAGTTTAAACTACTTTCCAAGTCAAGAAGTTGGTAAGCTATCTAGGAAGTGGTTGAAAAAAAATAGGGATGATTTGTTTTGATGAGCCAAAGTTGGATTTTAGCCTCATATATGTAATTATTAATGTAATATGAGTGGAATGGGAATGATTTAGCATAAATAAACTATTTTTTTAGATTTTAAGTGAATTCAGGTTGTATTTTGCAAGGTTTACCTAATTTCCTCTATACATGCTTTGCAAACCCTATACATACCAAGAGCTTGAAAATGACAGTTAAGGTATTCAAGCTTGGGAGATGATTGTAATGCATGGAGAAGTTGAGAAACATAATTAAAATTCTAATGAAATTTATTTTGGAACTTCAATCACTGGGAGAAGCTCTATGGACTCAATTTCTTACTCGTTACCTTCAAAATAAGGCTTTCTTGATCGCATGACCATATGGTGAAAACGTCCAAAAATTTGTAATCATCTTTCCCTGGTCTCATTTATCACTATTTATATTTTTAGATTTAAATTCTATAGGAAAACATATTTTTCATGGTACAATGCTTTACATACCTCTATGAGACCTAATTAGGCATGTAGCAATAGGAAAAGTGACATTTCTTCCAAAACAACACAACATGTACTTCACATATGTTGTGTAGCTTCATAATGGGATTCTGGATTCATAATGGGTTTTTATTTTAAATAAGTATGAAATATTTATCATCAAAAATAAGAGTTGTAAGGACTAAAAGCCATTAGCCTTTCCTTTGAAGGGAGTATGGGCCTAATAACAAGGTCCTATGATTTTGAGCTTTGATAGTCATTAACATAGATGAGTGTATGGTGTGAGTGAGTGTGTTAGGGGTGAACATCATGTATCGAAAATTTTTTCCTTTCCAAGAATATGTATATGTTGTAATGGTTAAGTGTGTGTAAGGTCAATTAGTCTATGTTTGATTAATCAACCATAAGAGCATCATTCAACATCGAGGAGATTGTCGAGAGTATTGAAGGGTGATGTTGTCCGCCTAGATGTTGTATTTCTAGACCTTCATGTTACAAATATATTTTGACATTATTAAAAAAATTTAATATTATTAATAATGAGTTAATACAACTCATAATACTAATATAGTTAATAGTTGTTTGTGAGTGAAGTTGTTGAATAAACAACTCACGTAGCTATTTTGGTGTGTGAGATAATAAAGGGATGTGAGAGATATTCTATGAATAAGACTGAGAGATTCATGGAGAGAGACATGAGGGATTAAAGATGAGTGTTGACTCCACCTTTTTCAGAGATCAAACTACTATAAATGTAAATTGTATCAATGTAAGTGATATCCCCAATGAATTCAGTTTCTATATTTATTAGCCGGTGTTTTTATATTATATTACATTTCTTATCGGTAGTATCGAGCAATCTCTGGTCTTAGGCTGTCATGGGAGAATGAATTCGTGTGTTATACTTAGACTATGAATCTAAAGCACTCCTGAGCATTGTATTGGCGCAAAGGAGCTAATAATATTCTCGCATCAAGTTCAAATTTTGAACTATTTATGGATTACAACTGTTTTAGATTCATACTTGTTCTAGAGTGATTAATCATTGTATCTTTATATGTCCTGTGTGTGCATATCTACTTATCAATTACAGAGACAAAAGGCTATCATTCTTTAACTTGGCATGCAGAACTGGTGTGACTCCTATTGTTGTTGAATGTGAGAAGATTGAAAATAAATCCATAATGCTATTGGTATTCGAGGTGCTAGTAATCCGTGAAGGTGCACGACAATAAAATAAAGTCTTGAGCATATTTTTTCTCCTCGTGCCCTCTTGTAAGTACCCATATCTTCAAATTATTTGACAGAAGTTATATTTATGGATCTATGGTCTTCAACATGTCCTATACACCTATTACAATGCCTATCATGCAAAACTAATTACCAGTGATCTGATCAAGTCCCTACACTATCCTAACACCACATATCGCCACCATTAAATCCTCCTAATAGAGGAAACCGTATCAGGCCATAAGAGAAATCAAACCACTAAAAAACATATTATCTTGTACAAGTGTTAGCAGTCCTTCCACGTGCCCGCAACCTTCTTCAAGCAATATTAACATCATGATTTCCTTTAAATTAGTGATATGATTCCACACAGCTCGCCCTTTACGTTTTCTATCTCAACTCACTTTTCCCTCCACATCAATCTCGCATTAGATCTGACACTTGCATTGAATCTTTTGTTGCCTCGGCATTGGACTGACCATACATGCATGGAATAGTTTTTCAACACTATGATAGAGTCATTTTCTCATAGTCATGTGGGTTTATTCACAGTTCACCATGATGCATTAAGATTTGATGTGACATTTTCCTCTTGTGTATTTGAAAAATGAGAAGTGGAAAGGTGTCAAATAAAAAAATTAGTCTTTTCTTTAAGTTTTGGTCTTTGTTTTTTAATAATGTCTTATTAAAAAATTATCTTGAGCATCATAAATTCATGTCATCATTTTAAAGTCAGTATTTGTTATTGGTCATTATATGCGATTAGCGTCCTTATTGTATTGTAAAGGGTCAATGTAGAGGTTAATTACCAAGAGAGTAATTTTTTTTTCAAGTCAAGTGTTATTCAAGTGTCAAAATTATTTTAATTGTTTGTTAAGTATATGTCATCTTGTCAATGTTAGTATTGATTCATCAAAAGTTCTAAAAAAATTGCCTCATAGATGCATTTTTGGTATTACCCGACATCCATTTTTTTGGGAGAATAAGATGAATAATAGTATAGTTTTGATGATAATTTTGATGACTGCAAAGAAGGAAAATGCTTAAGGAGTGCACCCAAGGTGCTTCCCGGGACCCTACAAGGGCGCTGCCCTTGTCCCCGCTAAGAGCTACTGCTCCCATACCCCGCTTCGGAATTTCAAAATTAGAGCGAAGATTTTTAAGGAAGATGCATCGAAAAAAGGTGGTGTAAATATGAGCGTCAACATCCAATTTTTTAAGTAAGAAGCATGATTCATTGGAGGATGGAGAATACAGAGGAAGGAGTTCAATCAATGACCTCTCGCCATCCACAAGTGATGGGGATGCATAATGAAGTTGTGGCAGTGTGTATGTATGTGTGTTTTCTTTTATTTCAAATTTTCAATATGATTTCAGAGTTCCTATTTGATTAAATGAAATTTTCACATTCAAGGGGGAACCAAAACATGGTCTCAATTTTCAATTTTCCCTCTATTTAGTTTGTATTTAGTAGTTGTGGTTCCTAACTATTCCCTCGAAGGAAAGACATAGTGGATAGAATAAAGCACAAAGGAAAAGTAACATCATGATTTTTGGGTTGTTGGTTATCCTGTAAAACCATCCTTTGTTTTAGGTTGTTGGTTTTACTGTAAAACCATCATTTATTGAGGTTGTTGGTTGTCCTTGTAAAACCATCCTTGCGCAGGTTTTGGGTGTCCTACAAAACCATCTAGATCATGAGCATGCATGGGTGACAAGATGAAGAAGGAAGTGTGATTTTTGTTTCTATAATGTCAACATTAGGGGAGTGTATATTGGGAATTAATAATGTTAACAATAGGGGAGTGAATGTTACAAATATATTGTGAAATTATTAATAAATTGTAATATGATTAATAACGTGTTAATAAAACTCATATTAATAATATAGTTAATGGTTTTGTGTGAGTGAAGTTGTTGAATAAATAACTCACATAGCTATTTTGGTGTGTGAGATAATAAAGGGATGTGAGAGATATCCTAGGGATAAGACTGAGAGATTCATGGAGAGAGATATGAGGGATTGAATATGAGTGTTCACTCCACCTTTATAGGAGATGAAACTACTATATATGTAAACTCTATCAACGTAATTGATATCCCGAATGAATTCAGTTTCTATATTTTATTATTCATAGTTTTTATATTATATTACATTTCTTATCACTTTACTAAAATTTATGTAATAATGTTAAGAAATATGTTTGAAATGTTGGGTCCCACTAGAATTATATAAACTATGGAGAGAACCTCGTGGGATAAATATATGAATAATATATGGATGGAGATATGCGAATATAAAATGAAAATTTGTATATACAATCAATTTTATATTCCAAGCATCTTATATACATAGCCCCGCAATATACTAGTGAGTATATGGAAGAATATTTCCATATCTATATATGCATAGATACGTGAGAAATGTACGTATGTAAACAATACATGAAAGGGAATATTTAGATAAATGACACCCACATATAAGGAATAACTTATACATAATCCAATGGTGTTTCTATATTTTTGGGATTTATACCTAGGAATTATCATAATAAAATACGGGGAATGTAAGTGTGTTTTGTGTGTGTGTGTGTGTGTGTGTGTGTGTGTGTGTGTGTGTGTGTGTGTGTGTGTGTGTTTTGTGTGTCCTTATTAAACTTAGGATATTTATAGGGATGGCACTATAGATGAAATTTTTACAAATATGGTAGGTGATAAAAATAGTAAATCAACATGATGGATTCACCCGTAAGTGTGTGTGTGTGTGTGTGTGTGTGTGTGTGTGTGTGTGTGTGTGTGTGTGTGTGTGTGTGTGTGTGTGTGTCGTGCGTGTGCGTGTGCGTGTGCATGTGCGTGTCCTTATTACTCTTGGGATATTTTCAAGGATGGTGCCATGGATGTCATTTTTACATATATGCTTTAGGTGATGGAATTATTAAATCAACATGATGGCTTCACCCGTAAGTGTGTGTGTGTGTGTGTCCTTATTACTCCCGGGATATTTATTGGGATGGTCCCATATTTGTCATTTTTACATATGTGTTAGGTGATAGAAGTAGTAAATCAACATGATGGCTTCACCCATAAGCATGACCTAACGATACTAAAATACTAAATACCATGACAACGATAACCCTTATATGTCTGCACAATAAAATAAAATAAATTGGTTATTTATGATCCCCAAGAGCACCGAGAGGTGTGAGGAAAGAGCATAAATTGTATATGGTCTATGTTACCATGATATATATCAGTAAAAATAAATAAAATAGTGTCTGGACTGTTTTGTAACCATGTTTTCTATATTTTAAGTAAAATATATAAGGACAAATGTTATATCTACAACACATAATAGTACAAAAATTAAAATAAAATAAAATAATGAAATCCCTAGTAAAAATAATAGATTCAAAAGTGACAGGAGTTAACCTCTAACCATAAATTGGTCGCAGTGTGGCCACAAAAATGTATGCCTACATATTTAGAAACCCTACAAGATGTGTTCGATATGTCAATGAAATCATCTCAAATAAATGCTACTAAATAAATATGGTCTTATACTAAGACAAATGAAAAAGTGAGGGACATCATTTTTTCTTACAATGAATAATGTAGGTTAAGTTCAAAACTTAATCTTAATATAATGCATTACACTACGAGAAATGTTAGTTGTTTTTTTGGCAAGTGGACCTCCCTTAGACGAATGTCTAAGAATTTCAGGTTTGATAAAAGGAACATGTGAGACATGCATGAGTGATAAATAATATTGAATGAAATGGTATGCCTATGTAGGCACCTGAGAGGGTATCAAGGCATCATACACTATTAACTAATGTATTATTGTTTATTGTTGACAATGTGTTGGATAAATGGAATTTGTCTCAAGTCACAATTATGATTCTCAAAAATCATATGGAGGTTGATGTCTAGTCACATGTGTGATTAAGGAATGTGATGGAAATTATGTAATGTAATTGTTCGATGAATTGTTTTTATGAAATATCATCCATTATTTATCCTCCAACAATACCTAAAAACAATGAATGTAAGAGAAATATAAAAATACTCCAAAATCCAATAGGTGCAATGTTGAGTGTGAGAGTTTTATAATGTTGGCATTCATATAATATTGTGATGTATATGGGTGGAATCTGCATTGAGAATTGAGATAACAAGGGTCCAATATGCATTGGATATTAAAATCAAAGGTGAAGTGTAATAAATATATAGTGGGATGTGACAACATTGAATGTGGGTGCGTGTGGGTAATTGAATGTGTAACATGAATTATATAAACCTTATTTTATATTTTTTAGGTATTTTGTGGGAATGTATGATTGTTAGAGATTAGTGTGGTCGTATATTGTTTTTGTATTTTAGGCTTAAGATACCATATGCACAAGTGCATTTTATGATATCTACACAAATGAATAAAGCCATATTGAAGTATTCATTTTGTACTTTTGAAAAATTGGAGTGTGGATTATTAACATATTTGATTTTTTTTTATTATTTTGAAGGTGTTTCATCTTACGAATAATCAATAGTTTGGGAAGAGAATCCCAAAAAATAGGAATCGTATTGCATTAAATAGAGGTTGTATATATACTACGAATAATAACAAGAGATTTGTGTAAAATCATATACTCTTATAGATGAATAAATAGTTAACATAGTATAGGATAGTTGTCCCCGAGTCGAATGGGTGACATAGTATGTACAAAATATCTACAAATAACATGAGAATTTGTCTACAAGTTCTTCGTTATTTATCATTGATTTAAAAAATGCCATAATTAATGAGTTAATAAACATAGAAAGGTTCATACTTGAGTTGTAATAATCTATGACCAAGAGTTTTTCTATCTAGTTATATATCATATTTACCTCTCTCGTAGCTTAATTTTCATTAACCAAAAAATTAAAAAAGCGATTGATTCTTCTATTTAGAAACTCTTTATTTAAAATAGTGTATTGATTTCCTAGAACTAGGATTTTTATCTTTCTCATAAATCTCTTCAATGGGAGAGGATTTTGGAATGTTTTCTCATAAAAGTTGAGGCACTATGTTCCTTAACCCCTAGAGATAAATATAGACTGATATTCATTGATGGGATTAAAATTTATCTTATGAAAGTATCATTAATTTTATATTAGGGATAACACCTAAATATATATTTGTATTTACCACTAACCATTATTATGTTTAATAAAAATGTTATCTGCATATTCTCTTTATGGTGTCTACTTTGTGGTTTTCTCTCACAATTTTGGAATATATGTATTATTAATTATCATATTATTCTCATTCAATATATATGTGCAATATTTAGTTACCCATGTAAATTGAGACAATCATATAGGAAGAATCCTTCCTGGTGAGAATAACTTGAAGGAGGTTATAAATTTATTATATTACCGTAATGGGTATCATGGGAAATCCCAATATTTGTAGGGTCTTGAATCAAATGAAAAAACAAAATATATTATGCATCAAAAGAAATAATACCCTTAGCTTAAAATTTGTGTAGCTCTCTCTCAAGAAATACAATCATTGTAACGATGTCCATTAATTCCATGATAGTTTCACAATAAGGTTAAACTATGGAACTATAAAAACTAAGAGGAGAAAAATGATGATTGGATAGAGAAGTGATAAAGATTTTATCCATTAAAATATGTAAAATTTCATTTCTTCGATTTATATAATTATAAAAAATGAATTTGTTCCTTCTTATGTGTTATAAGAGGGATTTTGTGTTCCTTAATTATATAGTATGATATAAATTATTGCATCTATGTAAGACCTTAACTTATAGTTAATTATGAGATGAATATTTTTGAGGCCCAAGATAGTGTTCAAAGACATAGTTGGCATGGGTATGCTCTACATTCCTTATATGCACAATGTCTTCCTTTAGCAATTTGATCTCAATAATAAAAAATTAATATGCATTTGAAAATCATCCCATAATTATAATATATATTATGTGATATACTCATAAGATATTTCATTGACATGACCATTTTTAGAGGATATTATGTCATTTTTGGGCATATAGCATTAAGAATGGATAACAAATACCATGGTTTACCACTATAAAAAAGTGTCATTTGTTGTAACACATATTAGATAATATGTTTATATAAATGGTTGTATTGAATAATCTCATGTAAAAAATTTGCACTCGCACTAACACAAGCGTTGAATGCTTAAAGGAAATCAATAGGCCAAGAAGTGTTTTTTTTAATATATATATATATGGAAAATTAATAAAATGACTATTTATGAAAATTTAATGTTAATGTTTCAAAACAAAAAAATATGTCAATATGATGGGAAAAAATTCCAAAGAATTTTTAAGGAAATGTATGTTTCTCATGTTATGCCCTTGTTAAGGGAAATAAAGATTTTTAATTTGAAAAATTATGTGTTATAAATTTTCAAAAAATAAAAGAGGTGTTTATTTAATTTCTTTAAATAAATAAAAATGTATAATGGATTTGAAAATATTCGTTTTATGAGATGTACCTCGAAAGGTGTATTGATGAATAGGGAACCCTAGAAATATTCCCTAAGAACAGTTTAACCATGAATCCTAATTAGGGAGACTCTTTTAATCATATAAAGTCATGAAATAGACCTGAATCAATATAAAAGATGAATAAAAACCTGAAATTATGATAAATCTAAAACTCTATGGTGGTGGAAGGTTGTGCAACATCATTATCTAGGTTCACAAGAGGATTTAAGCCAAACAAAAAATAGGATTTAGTTTGGGTTCATATTTAAACTCTATATTAGGTGTTATCAACATGATATAAATTCAAATTGTCAATTTAGAATTGCAATTAGAAAATACAATTTTGATCAAAATATTCATATATATAAATTTGTAATACCTATCAATTAGAACATGTGTTAAATACGTAAAAGCATCATGAAAAAATGCAATTAGTTATTTCATTGTTCTAAAATGCAATCTAAGTGTGACAAAATGATGAAAAAAATGAAAATATTATATCAATGCTTCTTCTCTTATTCTAGAAGTGTAAGGTATGTCGGGACCAAACCATTTCTTACTAGGGAAATTGCTTGTTGCTTTAATTTGTATGTATCTATTATTTCTAGGAAAATGATGGAGCTCCAAAAATTTTGTGCCTTTGTGACTAAGCGAGATGTGATTCTATAATATATTATGTCTCACAAATGTATGAAACCCTATATAATAAACTGAAAATATCCAAAACTAGAAGGGGTGAAACCCTTGTGCATTATTTTTTCGGTTGAAGTGCAATCCATACATGTCCTACACTTGAATTACTCTAGAAAGGCCTCATGAAATATGTAGTTATGTAATTAAAGATGTGATATTTGTAATCCCTTCATAATATTTTTACTAACTTGTAAAATTTTTAGTGCTCACTTTGCTTTGAGGGCTTGTGACTTGGGAATTTTGACTATATAAGCTCCTTTGGTTTTAAAACTATGGGGGCTGGGGGAATCCCAATTTCTATGCTACCTTAGGGAAATTTATGATATCTTTGGATACTATTTGAAATATATTTTCTTGAGAATATATTTTAATTGTGGAGTAAATATTATAATTGACTTTCTTATATAAGATTTCATAGGTTTAACCCACGAGGTACGTATTGACCCATAAATATATAAAATTAAAAAAATGATCATTGGAAGGTTCCAAATGAAAGAACCAGTTTAATCAAAACCATTTTTTGGTTAGGTCTTTATTTAGCGTTTCATCAAAGAGTGACATGAGGTGAAAATTTTTCAGAATCATGTGAGATTTTATGTGAGCAACTTAGTAGTGTTATAAGGAGCAAAATTATTATAATTGCACTATGAATATAGCATTTATGATCATAACAGATACATATATCATAATTTAAGAATTAAGCCAATAATAACATAATTATAAGATTAATTACCAATTTTAACTATCTACAATAAACACATATGTGCATATGTATATACACATGCATTAACACATACTATAGACACTAAATCACACACTTTGGATATTATTTAGTCTCGATCTTATCCTACTATTCATATGGTTTTGAGTGAAGAAATTACTATTTAACCCCTTTCTTTTGGCCATTTTATCTTGTTATCTCACATCATTCCCAACCTTCATTGCATACTTACCAAGTTTGTTTCTCTCATTCTATGTTATTTTTCTCTTGATTTGGGTACCTAGGCTAGTAATGGGGCACTAACATATGCCTTGATCCCATTCAAGGTACCTAAATCCTTTTTATATTTTCATGCTATTTTTTTGGAACTTTCTATCCATTTTAGCAATCTATATTTTTGGTGGTCATCCTTTTTGAGGTTAAGCTGCGAAATTAGAAAAATAGAACCATATAAATATAAAGTTATGAGACCATAATCAAGGACAAAGAACTAGTCACCACTATCACCACCTAAGGTTTCATCCATCGAAGGAATATGAAGGTCATTTTATTCCATCTAGATCCATCACAATGGATAAGCTTCGTTAATCATCACACTACATATGACGGAAGTTTATTTGATTCCATCTATCATTTTATTATATTTTCTACACATATTTATTGCTCACTACTTTTGTAAAGTTTAACTACCACAACAACACTGAGGGCATGATTCACACACACACATAGACCTACATCGGGTATGAGATGTAGTAAAATGCTCGATTAGTAAGTCTACCATTGTGGCGTAAAAAATACGACTACTTGATTTGAATTTTTTCTTTTTGGGGTTTGATCCTTGTTTTGGGGTTTTGTAGGTATATCTTTCATCATTGATCATTGATGAAATTTGGCACATGAAACAATGTGAGGACTTCATATCATCGTCCAACCCTACAAGTGTTGTTTCTGACCTCTGCACAAAACCAAGGCACATTGAACTCACAAAGGTAGGGCCCCCACACGCACCATGATATTCTCCTAGGTGCCCCAATCCATTATAATTTAAAAGATATGTAAGTTTTGGACATTGGAATAGTTTTTCATCCTTTTTCTCCAGTTAGCATGTCTGATAGAGTCAAATAAGATCATCAAACCGATTAAGAACTATCTAACACTCCTTGCACATTAGGGATTCATATTTTATTTACTTAGTTGGTTGGGTCACTTTCCATATTTATTTACTATTGTTCCTAGTTTAGATTAACTAACATTATTCCATATTTTACTTAATCATTAAAATTACTGAACCCTATCTTCTAATCCACCTTTGTTCTATGGTTTTCTCATCTCTTCTATTACACTTCTAGGGTGTGTCAAGTTTATTTGCTTTAATTGATTCAAACAAACCAATCTTATAAAGATGCTCTCCAAAACACCTTAGCGGCTATGTATTTTCCTATCGACATGTTGCTAAATCAAGTGAATTCTATTTTTGGTGGTCTTTTTAGGGAACCCCTTTATTCCAAATCAAATTAGTCTATTTTGACATCCATTTAAGCTCTTCATTATTTATTTGAAGATAAATTTCAGTCTATGGAATGTTGGTGTAGGTGGTATTTTTCTTCACTTATTTAGTGTTATTCCACCTCACTAGGTGAGTCATCTCACTTAGGTGGACATGGATCTAGGTGTCATCTTAGTTATGATAGATTCTCTTACAAAATCTATCATATGTGTAAGTGTGTCATAGGAGTTACATTCCCATTTGGGAAAGTAACTCCTCTTCTCCATTATGGAGGAATATTCTCTTACATGGGAGTTACACATTCACTCCCCTATTTGTACTCACCTCCTTTAATCTATGATAAGCCTAAGCCAAGCTAAGCAATTCCATTCTACTCCATTTTTAATCTTGAGCTCTCATATGCATGCACATTGCTTTACAAAGCTTGCTTGCTTTAATCTCGTAACTCCTACACTTTGGTGAAGTGCAACTATTCGATGCACATGAATTCCTTCTAGGTCTTCATCCTTCACTCCTTCATGGTATTAGAGCTTGGGGATTGGAATCACACAACTTTCCATAGTTACTCCACCATATAGTTGTTTGTGCAAGATCTCACTTTTGCATGTTCTTTACTTGCATATTTTGAGATTCTTGTGGGTGTATGTTTGGGTTTAATGTGTTGTAGGAGCCAGCTCACTGCCTAGCTCTCTACCCAGCTCACGGTTCATACTCTACATTGCATTGGTTTCATTGCTTGTTCCATTGGCTTCTACACTTTCCTATTACACGTTCTACGTTGGCCTATGTATTGATCTACCTTCGGTTGTTTGATTTTCTTGCAATGTTCATGTTTGGTTGACTATTGTGCATAGTTGGAGATTCTTGATCACCTGTTCGGCTGGTTTAGGTCATGATTGCCTCACCACCGTTGGTGCTTTTTGCCCTTGGTTTGTTGGTTCGGTTTATGGTGTTTGGTTGGGTTTATCGCTGCTAAAGTTTTTGCATTTCCTTTCCCACTCGGTCACCTTTGTTCATGTGGTGGTTTTGCATTAAAGCTCATGGAATATTACCTATTTTTTTTCACTAAATTCATTCCTCTACCGTGTTCTCTTAAGCCAACACTCTTCTCACGACTACGCCTAATTATCCTTGGACCAAACTCACCATCCTTTTTTTTGGACCTCTGCGTTTCCTTGGTCCCCACATTTGGAACTTGCTTAGCTTGGCTTGAGTGGTTTTGTAGCATAGCTGGTTTGGATTGATCCATTCACTCAGACCATTACACAAGCGCTTAGGATCTTCCGTAAATGCTTAGACCATTACAAGGAATCCTACACACATCTCTACTCTACCGTTTCAACTCTACAAATCAGGTCTTCTCGCTCTACTTATGCTTTGTTCTCTTATAGTGAATGGTTACAACCTACACATGGCACAGACCCCTGGCTTGGCTTCAAGTCTTCCACCACATGGTTTGACAACTCGCCAACAGAGGTAGCTTCTAGCTTCGTGTATCCATGGCTTGACACCTCAGCTAGGCCCATCCCTTTTAGAATTTTTTGGTGGTCAAAACAATCCCTCCTTTTTAATGTTTTGAGGAAAAACATTTATTTCATGGCATTGTAATAATTTTTAGGCTCTAATTTGCTTGTAATTATGTCCTTCATTCATGTGTCGAAGACGGAGGCGAGATCTCGGGGTTAGTAGGAGGCTACCCCCCAGCAAGCAAAACAAACATTGCCTAAAATTTGATGCCATTTCTAATGAGTACCTACCCTTTGCACCCATTTCGGGAACTTTTTTAATCAGTTTGCAAAGTTTATTGGCATTTTCCATTAGTTGTGGGAATTGTATTTTTGCTATAACTTTTGACTCACTGCTCGGTTTTGAGCACTTCTTTAGTCAAAGTTGCATGATTTTTGCACATTACGTGATGACATTATCATTTTTGTAAACACACTACTTTATAAAGTGCCACATTCAGGGGGTTCACTAGTACTCTTGGGTTTTTACACCCGTAAGCATTATCGGCTAAGTTCGACTTCTTACATTCACGTACCTTGCACTTCTTGCTTCGCATCATGGAGGGTGCTCTTTTCTATACTTTAGTGTCATAGGATCTCTGTACATCCTCCGACACTTCTTATTGGGAGAGATAACTATTCATCTTTACATCTTACTTTGCTCATGAGGGTCTTTCACCCTTCTTAATTGGGCCGAGTTCCTGCACCCACTAATCATTGTTCTCTTGAGGACTTTCCTCGACACTTGTGACCATGTTTTTTATCACATCATGATGCATGTCTCTTGATCTTTCTACTTTCATGTGAAAGACTCGATCCTCCCCACCATGTCTCAAACATTCTTCAGGTCCTCTGTGGAGACCCTTTACATACTACCACCATTTTTTTGCTTCTAATCGAGTTGTCTCCTCTTCTTCATGTGATGGAAGTTCCACCGACATGACTCCTTGTTCTACTTCGATGACGAGGATTGTGCACCCAGTTCGATGTCAAGAGTACTACATAGGACTCCTCCTCTCATAATTCTAGAGAGTGTTGACACTTCCCACATCTCATCGGATATCAAGAAGTCTCCTACTAAGCCTCATACATCATCATCACCCACCTATTTTCCACCTTTCATGTGTGAGGCTCCTTTAACTCCTTTACCTTCATTGGATGACTCATACCTATCTGAAATCGCTCTTCTATTTGTTGAGCCCCCTCATTTGGATGAGTATCTTCCTAACCTCAGTTGTCTTTTCGCAGAATACACTTTTGATGTACTATAGGTTCCTCATCCATCTACAGGTATTTCAAAGGATTTCATCATCTCCATTGTTGGGAGTTCCCCTTATGGGACTCTTACCACTTCAACTTTTCTAAAGACCTTCATTGATCCACCCTTGCTTGTGGATCCATTTTCTATTGTGAAGGATGTTTTGTTTCCTTCACATTAGTTGGACACCCTTTCTAAAGGTGTTCACCCTTCATAATCTGACAGGTCTACACACATGGCATTATCTTTGGTTCATTGGCACTCACTTGCTAGACCTATGCCACACTTTTATGGACCATACTCCGAGTTCTTTGTGTTGCTTCCTACAGTTTCCTTCACGGAGTGGGTAGACTTCCAGCACATTATTTTTGTCCTTCCTAAGGGTAGGCACATAGTTTGTTGTGGATGGATCTTCTTCAATCCAGAGGTAGAGGATCTCGTCATTGATAATCTTCTCGGGAGATTTCCTAGAGGTGCATATTTCAGATTCTTCCATGGCATCTTATGTATTCCTCTCATCTCCCTCTTCTTCCCTCTTCTTCTTCTTTCTGAGAGATTTCCTCTTTTTACATGGGTACCTTTACAGGCTCGTATGTGGCCTGGACCCATCTTTGGCATCTTTCTTAGATTAGAGAGTGGACTTGTATCTCTTTTGGGGGGAGTTTTTCCCACTTGGTTTTCTCCTTTTACTCCACTTTTTGAGAGTTTCTTGTACGTGGGTACCTCATCAGGCTTTGTGCCAGGATCCATTTATCATTTATGACTTACCATCTCATCCTAATTTACGATGAAGTGGGGGTGTTGGTGTACATGGTATTTTTCGTCAATTATTTAGTGTTATTCCACCTCACTAGGTGAGTCATCTCAGTTAGGTGGACATGGATCTAGGTGTCATCTTAGTTATGACAGATTCTCTTATAGAATCTGTTATATGTGTAAGTGTGTCATAAGAGTTACATTCCCATTTGGGAAAGTAACTCCTCTTCTCCATTATGGAGGAATATTCTCCTACATGGGAGTTACACATTCACTCCCTTATTTATACTCACCTCCTTTGATCTATGATAAGCCTAAGCCAAGCCAAGCAATTCAACTCTGCTCCATTTTTTAATCTTGAGCTCTTATATGCATGCACATTGCTTTACAAGGCTTGTTTGCTTTAATCTCGCAACTCCTACACTTTGGTGAAGTGCAAATATTTGATGCACATGAATTCCTTCCAGGTCTTTATCCTTCACTCCTTCAAGGAATCCATGATCATATCTCTTAAATAAAAATCACACAACTTAAGGATGCTTCTCGGCTCATGTGTGTTCTCCTTCTACATATTATTCTATGTCTTCTACATGTGCTTATATTGAGCCTCAAGTTATACCATTACCAGATCCTCTTACTATTGATCGCAATGCTAAGCAACATGACCTTCTTACTAAGCTCCTTAGTCATCAATTGATCACTTTACCGCCTACTCATTACTATCCTCCTTATTGGCTAGAAAAATATCAAGGTCATCCATATTTTAATTACCATCAAATCAATGGACATAATGAAAATGTTTTCTATGTTATACAATGATGAATTAAACATCTTGAGCATCGAGATTTATCTCATTCATTGAACAACATTTTATGCCCATCCATATATATATATATATATATATATATATACTACATGTCAATGGAATTATAAATTTGATTCATCTATATCTAATGAGCATCATGTTATCATTTCTACAGTGCCTTCTTTGGCCACTCAATTTTATCCTATTTAGTCCACTCCACCTCCTCTTATGGATAGTCCTACATAATTCAAGTTCTTTTTGACATCACCAAGTCAATCTAAGCAGCCTCCTTTAAAGATTGGTACAGTACCTCTTCCTATCAATTCATCCAAAACATTACCAAGTCAAACTACACAACTAACTCTCAAAATCAATTCACCCTCTTCTCCTCTCAAGTATTTTATAATGTCATGACTCGCACATAAGCTCCAAATAATCACTTTTTTCAAAGAAACTACTCCTATTGATGTAAAATACACATCTCAAATTCTACCACCATCGCATATTCCAATTGTTGCTTCACCCTACCATTTTGTTGGCTCTCTCTCTTATCATGTCATAGAGAAAGCTCTACCACAATGACATGGCATGTCTCACATCGCTGAATAGATCTCCATCATCATAGTAAACTTGGGGGCATCATCTGATTCCCACCCCCATCTAGAATTCACACAAATATATATCTTTACACACATAATACATTAGAATAGACATTACCTGATGACACACTCTTGTGCTTCAGTTCACACTTGACTATTGAGGGCATACTACATATGAACCTCACACAATGCACCATAAGTACTAAAAATTGTGTCTATTCACTCATCATGCATTCTTACATCATACATCCTATATTTTGTCGACATTATTTTGAATTTTACACATCTACACATCACACATCGTCTTGGTATTCATCATACATCTATCAAAATACTATTGTCCCTGTATATAACATTACATACTACTCAATTTATATACTACATACTACATAGCACACATCTCTACATTATTAGTCTAACTACACACATTTCATTACATATCATTCATCACATATTACACATTTATACACATCTTATGGTCATCTATTATCATCACGCATGCTACATTGTCTTTTACGTATTGCACTCACTAACCTATGATGCACTTTATTTCCTCTGTCACAAACTCAAGCTGTTGATGGTATACAAATCAAATTGACCTTATCATACTTACATGTTCATCATTAGACAACCCATGATGAAAAATTCCTAGCTTATTTACAGATGCTTTAGGCTAAATGGTCACTTATTCCTTCATCTTGTAGTGTTATACACTTTAGGCTACATCACCACTCCATTGATTTATCTTATAGTGATATACGCCTTACGCTACATCATCACTCTTTCAATCATCGTGTCACGATATATGCTTTGGCTATAAGTCTCACACACATCATTTATAGGTCTCATATCATCAATACAAATGCACATTCATCACATCACATTAGACACAACACACATTTCGACCATTTCCCGATGACACACTCTAGTTTACGTTTCATTCTTGATGCTTTGAGGGGAAAACATAATAAAACTCACTACATACATATTTATTCACTAATGGTGCACGCGGATCCTATCATTCCATCTTGTATTCCATTCCACCCATCCATAGCATACTTCATTTCTTGGTTACTTTTACTATTGCTTGCATTTTCTTGTATATGGTCTCTTCATTACACATGCTAGTTAGATATCTTGTATGTAATTTATCTATACAACACACACATGCACAATCACTCATTTTCTTCATTGTGTTCATAGATACATGTCTTTTGTATGTAGTATGGATGCTCACCTTCTACCCATCCCACATTGGTTGTTGGGGGCATCCACATTCATCTCTAAGAGGTGTTGTTGTTTCATTTTATACTTACAACTCTATATTACATGGTTGTGAATGATTTGTACATAGTGGATATCTTTCTAACATGCTAACGGGTGCTTCATGAGAAAAATTGTTTGCAGGATTACTTGCTTCAATGGTTATCTCGGTGTTTATACTGTTGGTCTATTATTTGTTATTTTATGCAGGCCTTACCCTTTGTTTGGTGTGCACACTAATTTTTTTATGTTGCCATGATGGCCTTATGTGTCTTGCATCATCGTGAGTGATGACCCATGTTTTTAGCCCACTTTCTGGGTTTACTTTGTACTCTTGTGTGTTTGTATTACTATATTGCTTGGTAGTTTATATATTGTTTCAATAGATTACACATTATCTTTTACATGTATGCTCGTTTGTACTAAAACTTGTCTTTAGGTATCCTCATGTTTTTACATGCCTTGGTCTCTACTAAGTGCATTCCTTTCCCCATGCAGGGAAGAGTTATTAGAGTAGGTATTTACCTTATCTCATGTTCACCTAGGTACTTTATGTACCTTTATTGTATTTATCCTCACCTAATTATATGTGTGGATATTTCATTTTATTTATTTAGATATTAGGGGATATTATTTAATTGTTAGGTATAGTTATTTCCTTGATCTATGGTATTGACTAGATCGTTGATGTATAGTTCTCTCATAAATCTATGACTTAACTAGTTCTTTGATGACTAGTTCTTTCCGTGATTTATGGCTTGATCTACGAACTTGACTAGTTATTAGATTGTTATTCCTTGCTTATATAAGAAAGGCCCATTCTCATTATATTTCATTGACTTCCATAATAATATATGAGATTGTTGCTCATTTGTTTGCAAAAATTTATGTAAAGTTATTATAGAGAATTTATTTCATCTTATTGATCATGGTGTTTGATTAACATCTGTGTTCTTGGCTTGGCATTTTCTAGTTATCATTCCTTTTATGGTATCACAGTTACAACTTTCCATCACACTAGAAGCTCAAACTAGTGGTGGAGAGGATCTCATCATGTTAACTAGATGTTATACCAACACACCCCCACATGATGGATCCAGATGCAACCACATGAGCCTTAAGCTCACAATGTATTCACCAAATTAGGCCCAATGACATTAGGACGCAATGACACCAGGACTTCCCAGGAGGTCAGCCATCCTTGTACTACTCCACGTCATGCACACTTAACTATCTAGTATCAGAGTTGCACAAATTTCCATCACACCAGAAGCTTGAAATTGTAATGGAGAGGGATCTCATCATGTTAACTAGCTGCTATGCCAAAGAAACCCCATACGATGGAGCCAATACAACCACGTGAGCCTTAACCTCACCATGTATTCACCAAATTAGGCCCAACGACATTAGGATTTAATGACATTGGGAATTCCTGGGAGGTCACCCATCCCAGTACTACTCCAGTTCGAGTGTGCTTAACTACCTAGTATTATAATTGCACAACTTGACATCACAAGTAGAAGCTCGAACTAGTGGTGGAGAACATCTCATTGTATGAACCAATTGTTATGCCAAAACACCCCCACATGATGGAACCGGATGTAACCACGTGAGCACCGGCCCCACCATGTATTCACCAAATTAGGTCCAAAAACATTAGGATGTAATGACACTAGGAGTTCTGGGACGTCACCTATCCTAGTACTACTCCGAGTCGGGCACGCTTAACTACTTGACTCTAATACCATCTTATGATTTACCGTCGCACCACAAGCTCAAAATTTCAATGGATAGGATTTCATCATGTTAACCAATTCAACTACACTTTGAACACACCTCCACATGATGGAGCCAGATGCAATCACGTGAGCCTTGGTCCCACCATGTATTCATCAAATTAGGCCCAACTTCATTAGGAGGAAATGACACTGGGACTTCTCGGGAGGTCACCCATCCCAATACTACTCGAGGTCTGGCTTGCTTGAATGCTTGGCTCTGATATAATGTTAGCATTTTCATTAAAGTGCCAAAATCTGGGGGCCTCTTTTTGCATTGTTTGGTGGTCTTGTTGCATTGCTTGGTTCTTGCATTTCTTTTGGTGATTTTTTCAGATGACGTCTTTATCTCGCTTTCGCATTAGATCATGTTGAGTTATTATCAACACATAAGTACCACACATGGAAACCAAGAATGAAAACAATAATTAAGTGGAAAGGATTATGGGCTTTAACTTCTTCGAACAACCAGTTGTTCATTAGATAATATGAGAAATTTTAGTACCAATGTAAATTTGACGAGTGTATGAGTTTGATAGGAACTTATGTAAGTGATAATCTTTTGTTTCATTTAGAAAAGTGTGACTCTTCTTTAAAAATAAGGGATAAATTGGAGGATTTATTTGGTAAGGTGGATCATATGAGAGCCATGCAAATTGAAATTGATATCACCTCTCTTAATCTTGAATATTTTCCAACAATTATAGAATATCTTACCAAGATCAAGCATTTGTTGACACAGTTGAAGGGGAGTGGAAGAGATAAGAAAAATGAAGGGTGTGTTTACTTGATTCTATCCAAGGTGAGACAACCATTTCAAATATTTTCTTCTACCTTTTTCTCTAACATGGATGCCTTAGGTGACACATTCAAAATTCCTAACTTAGAAACATTTTGTGAAAGACTTACTAGGAAGAATCCAAATTGTCTCACCTTGAGTCTTCCACCTCTTAAAAGGCATAAGTTTCATGTAATCCTAAGGGCAAGGGAAATCCAAAAATTAATACCAAATCCACCCCTTCTCCATCTCAAAGTGCTCCTAAACCCAAATAAAACAACTCTAAACCCAAGTAGTCTTCTAAATCCAAGAATAAATCTAGCATTTGATGCTCTTTTTGTGGGGGTATTGGTCATGAATAACATAGTTGTTATAAGAAAATGCAAGCCTTAGAAGATGCAGTCAAGAAACACAAAATTTATATATCCACTACACCTCCTTCTAATAAGCATGGAAAAGTACTTAATGTTGTTGAGAGATCTCAATCACCACTTGTAGATAGTTGGGTTATAGATTTTGGTGCTTCTTATCACATGAATTCTTCCAAGGAGTCTTTTGTTTCTCTAGGTTTGAGTTATAATTCAAAAGTTAAGGTTGGCAATTCTTACTTTCTTTCGTTGAGGGAAAAGGTGATATACAAATTGATGGTGGTAGTATCCAAGATGCACTATATGTTCCTAACATCCACACAAATTTGTTTTCTGTATATCAAATTTTTCATTTTGGTAAAGGGAAAATAATGACTTTTACACCACATGGGGTAGAATTAAAGACTTTGCTGGAGCCTTATTCACTTATTGCTCAGGTATTGTTGATCATAGTTCTAGACTATATCACTTTGAGGGTTTTGATGACACTTCTTCTATAGGGAAAGGATTGGTTTCTCATGAAGATTTAGAGAGTAAGATTTGACATGAAATATTTGGACATCTTAATTATAGATATTTGAAGGAGTTGAGCACTCATGGTATGGTAGATGGTCTTCCTAGAGTTTATTGTCTTGAGGGAGTTTTCTCTGGATGTGCATTAGGGAAACAACACCAAGATCCATTTCTTAAGAGTTTTTCTAAGAGAGATTCTTCACCGCTTGAGCTTGTGCATAGTGACTTGATGGTTTTTCCTACCCCTCTTTCACTTTGGATCTAGGTATGCACTTACCTTTATTGATAATTTCTTGAGGTGTACTTGGGTTTATTTTATCAAGTAAAAAATTGATTTTTTTTTCACACTTTAAATTCTTCAAGGATTTGGTCAAGAAACAATCTTCTAGTTGCATAAACAACCTTCGTACTCATAATGTGGGGTAGTACTTCAGTAATGATTTTTCTAAATTTTTAGAAACTCAAGGCATTATACACCAACATTTTGTTCCTCATAATCCACAAAAAAAGGCTTAGAAGAAAGGAAGAATATAACTTTGGAGGAAATGGCTAACTATATGATGCATTCTAAAGATTTACCTCGTATTTATTAGGAAAAAGAATTTAATTGTGCTAAATAGATACATAATTGCACACCACATAGAGCACTTGAGCATTTGACTCCAAAGGAAGATTGGTCCAACACTAAGCCATATGTCTCTCATTTGTTTGAGTCTTTGGGAGCTATGCCTGGGCCTTTTTCTAAATAAGAAAAGGAAAGCTTTAGATAATAAGAGTAAACCCTTGATCTTTGGAGGATATTATGAGGACATTAGAGCTTATCAACTTTTAGATCCTGATACACATGACATTATTTTTCAAACACATGTTTAGTTTGATGAGCACTTCACTTCACATGATTCTTCATCTTCTTTCGTGCCTCCTTCTTCATATCATCTTGAGGACCCTTTCTTTGAGAAGATTGATGAGGAGGTTATAGATGTTGTTGAGGATCCTATTCCCACTGATTTTTCACTATGCCTAAGTGGTCTCACACTATATTTTATGAGGCATCAAATTTTATACAAGAGCTTCCACTAACTAGGCATCATCACACACATTCTACAAGTTCTGGAATTTTGTGTCAAGAAATTTTGAGGATCAACAGTCTTTTTCAAAGGCTCGTGGGATACAGGAGTGGGATGATGCGATGGTAGCTAAGTATTTTTCTTTCATGAAGAATCATACTTGGGATTTGGTATCTCTTCCTAAAGGAAGAAATATGGTTATGTGTAAGTGGGTATACCAAACTAAATACACAGTTAATGGGTCCATTGACAAGTATAAGGCTTGTCTTGTTGCAAAGGGTTTTTCACAAGTTGAAGGTATTGATTAATCTGAGACTTTTGCACCCATTTCCAAGATGGATTATGTATGCCTTGTACTTGTTATTACTGCATCATATAGGTGGCCCATATACAAGATGGATGTGAAGAGTTCCTTATTACATGGAGATCTACAAGAGGAAATAAACATGGAGTATCCAACTGGATTTGTTTAGGATTCTTCTCTTGTTTGTAGGCTTCGAATGTCTCTCTACAATCCCAAGCAAGCCCCTCGGATTTGTATGAGAAGATGGAATCTTTTCTTCTATCTAATGGTTTTGTTTGTTGCCACTCCATCATACAGTGTATCTCCAAAGATGTTGGTGAGGATATCGTGATACTTGTCTTGTATGTTGATTATATTTTACTTACCAGAAGCTCTTCTTCCCACATTCAGAGTATTCAGAGGGTTCTTTCTACACAATTTGACATGAAAGATCTTGGGCTATTGAATTATTTCCTTGGTTTGAAGATTTTTCTGTCAGATTTAGGGGTTCATTTGAGTCAACAAAAATACACCCATGATCTTCTTCGACACTTTGATATTGCTGATGGAAATCCAAGTTCATCTCCTTTTCAATATGGAGTTACTATTACTTCCACATGTACCACACCACTTTTTGATCCTACATTGTATAAGGAGTCAGTTGGGAGTCTCATGTACTTGACCCATACTCTCCCGATATTTCATTTGTAGTAGGGTTTGTATCTCGGTTTTCACATTCTCCTCGTAGTAGTCACCGATGTGTCTGCTAAAGGATTTTGTGTTGTTTGCATGGCACTTCTAACTTTGGCCTACACTACACTAGGGGTTATACTCGGTTGGTTGGGTATACTGATTGATTGAGCAGAGTTCTATTGATGATAAATGTTAAACTTCTCGCTATCTTTTTTTTCTTGGTTCTTCTCTAGTTGTTTAGGTGTGAAAAATGCAATAGGCTATTGCACTTTCATCTTTAGAGACAAAGTAATGGGAATTAGTTACTTTGTGAGTCACAGATTCTTTGGCTTTGACAATTATTGATAGAGTTTGGATTCCCACAAGATTCACCGACTACTCTTTGGTGTGACAACCAAAGTGCAATACACATTTCTCACAAACCGGATGAGAACCAAAGGACTAAGCATACCGAGATACACATCCACTTCATTTATCAGCACATTCAGGATGGATTTATTTTCTTGGAGTACATTCCAACTTAGTAGCAGGTTGCAGACATCTTTACGAAGCCTTTTGCATCACCTCGCTACCTTGAGTTATGTGGGATGCTTGGGGTTTTGAAAGTTGTTCTTGGGGGGTGTTCGTGAGAACATATTCCTTGTTCTTTTTATTTATCTTTCCTTCTAGTAGGATTTTTCCTTTTTTGTTCACGATTTCTTCATGGATATATTGTACATGAATACCTCATCAAGCCTAGTTACTGGGACTCATACTATGGACATGCCACTTCTATTTTGGCCCCTATATTCACATGAGGGGGGGTGTTAGAGTAGGTATTTACGTTAGCTCATGTTCACCTAGGTACTTTATTTACCTTTATTGTATTTATCCTCACCCACTCATGTGTGTGGATATTTCCTTTTATTTATTTAGATATTAGGGAATATTATCTACTTGTTAGGTATAGTTATTTCCTTGATCTATGGTATTGAATAGATCCTTGATGTCTAGTTCTCTCATAAATCTATGGACTTAACTAGTTCTTCGATGATTAGTTCTTTCCATGATTTATAGCTCAATATACGACCTTGACTAGTTCTTAGATTTTTATTCCTTGCTTATATAAAAGGGACCATTCTCATTATATTTCATTGAGTTCCATAATAATGTATGATAGTGTTGCTCGTTTGTTTGCAAAGGTCTATGTAAAGTTATTCGGTGAATTACTTTCATCTTATTGATCATGGTGTTTGATTAGCATTTGTGTTCTTGGCTTGGTACAATTTCGTTATCATTCCTTTTAAGATTTATAGAGCCCATGCGATTTGTCCTCTTTGGGGCCAAATTCTCCTATCGGTGACATCGTATGTGCCACCAAATAGGGGGCATCATTTATGGTTTAAATGCTAGACAATGCTTCTACACCAGTTTAGTAGAATTCAGTTTCCACCCTTGGCATTGTGGGTTATACAATGAGTTTTTACAGACCACTCTACAAACCCCATATAGAAAAAATTTTACAAGACATGGTAGTCCTTAGCATTCTAGCTAGATGTTACAAGTTAGAGGGTACATTGAAATTCCTCTCTAAACTACTTCATCCAATGGGGTCGGATCACCCAAGAAAACCATGTAGTATAAAGATCTCCTCATACATGTTCAAGGAAGTAGTTAAATGTTGGAGGATATAGCGAAATTCCAACCTATAATTTGTCAACCTATGACATTAAATATCCCAAAAACCCAAGACAAGATATCCTCTTTCTACACCCTTTCTCTCATCACGGATTAGGTGCACATGTTCCATTTTTCATTTGCATATTTTACATTTACATATTGTTATACATGCATCTGTTACATGCAATTTTAAATATACACATATTTATTTGAATTCTTGATCATCTTCTCCTTACATGTTCGACCGAATGAGGAGCAAGTTGTCAACAACAACAAAACAACGTCAACAACAGCATTTTTTTGTAGCACACACCTCACACTAAGTTGTAGATACATCACAAACATTAGTAACTACACATACATTTCCACCCTTGGTTCCCTCTCATTACTTTTTTTGCACTTTTACATCTTTATTTCCCATGCTCCACCATCTTTTCGTCACTCCATTCTTAGTCTAGTCCTTCTACACATTTTCTACATCACTCTACATTGAAATATCCACACCCTAATCCATAAATCCTAAAATTGATATCTACCCCTGAATTAACCCTCTCTTATATATTTATGTCACCCTCTTCAAGCACATGCTCTTTTTTATTTAACTTGACCTTTTTTCCTATTTTTTCATTGTCTAGGTTTCATATCTTTTTTATTTTATTCATTTTTATTCATCATAACTATTTTATGGAAAATGATCTTATATTATATTAAATTCAACATGATACATGATATTTTTTTAACAAGAACATAGGCACTATGAGAACATTTTCAAATGTACTTCCTTTTACTTTTCTTTATTCCTGCACTTTTTAATTTTTGCTCTTAAAATTTTTCTCTAACTTCACTTGAAATTAATGATGATGATGAATACGATGTACATCTTATATAAAATTTCCAATAAGAACTTTTTCTACTTCCTTTTCATTTTAAAGTATATTTATTAATCGTCGTATTTTGAAATAAATATGACATGATTTTATTTTATAATTTTTAACACTTTTAATTTCATTTGATATAAAATAATAACATAGTAAATTTAATTTTATTATTTTCATTTAGATTTGAAAACGTTGTTTTAAGTAATTTTGTAATTATATATATTTAATTAATGATAAACAAGTAATAAACTAATTACCATGTGGAGCCATATAATTCTATTTAAGATGCCACTTTTGAATCCATGTACGTAGGTCAAACTAGTGAATAAACGTATGAAATTATACATTCTATAATTTTCATGATTTACAACTATTTTTTGTTTTTTATTATTAGTGCATTCATTTGGGCACTAGATTACATAGATTGTTGAAATTTATGCTCATACTTCGGAGGAAGCATATAGTATATTTACAATTATGAGTAAGTGTACAACTAAACTGGTTGATCACCTTCAACTTAAGACACTATGAATTAGCAACATCCACTTCGTCAAATTCACCCATGGCATGATCCTATCCTAAACCATTTTGACTCTCCATAGCGGGTATCTCCAAGCCTTGTATTCAACAAGACTTGATCCTTGGTGGGTTTTAGAAATATGTTCTATTATTCTTCTAATTATTTACCAAATAAAAGTGAGCAGGTAAATTGAATACTATTATTTAATTTATGAGTTTTACTATTATTCTCACCCCACTCAACTAAATATAAAATAAAATATTATCCACAAACTCTACATTTGATTATTTTATGTCCTATGTGCATGTCAAACCGAGCACCATGTGATGTCTCCACTTATCTCTATTTAACATTATTGGATCTTTTTTATTTGTTTTGGATGTACTTTATTAATATTTTATGGTTTTGAACAAAAGTTTAATATAGGACATGCATATCCCTCAGTTTCATTATTACTTTGCCCAT
The DNA here is from genome assembly GCA_018340775.1 of Taxus wallichiana var. yunnanensis. Classification (NCBI taxonomy): domain Eukaryota; kingdom Viridiplantae; phylum Streptophyta; class Pinopsida; order Cupressales; family Taxaceae; genus Taxus; species Taxus wallichiana. The sequence goes on along the minus strand of CM031237.1, from coordinate 72,334,246 downwards.
AAGTTTTGAAAAATATCTTGAGACACTTCATGAGTCCTAATAGTCCTTGATGAAAACATGCATATGATAGAGAGAATATGTGAATGCTACACTAAAACTAAGGCACATGTGAATGTCGAAATACAACAAAATTTTTAGGAACAAATATTTTTAATGACAATGCTTAAAACTTTGTCAATTTATAATTTTGGAAAAGTTTTTTTAGACAACTATCTCAAGACATGGGAAATGATCCATTTGGTGACTTTAGTGAATATAAGAAAGTTTTTAAAGATCCCAAGACTTGTGTTTATTAATACTAGCCTCAATATCCTAAGTCACCCTTTCTAAATTCTAGTAGGATCTCTTATAAAATTTTGGAGATACATAATATTGTAGATTCTAGAAAGTTTTAAATAAAACTATTAAATATTTTTTAGTGTAAATCCCAATTACCTTTATTTTATTTTATGTGAGAATACCTTGATTTTTTTACTATGATACTTGCATTTGTCTCATTTTTTCATTTTTACATGTCAACTCAAAAAATTCAAGTCCCTTGTATTTTTGTAATGCATGTGTATCTAGAGATCGTGACCTTATGATCTAGAGAAAAACAAAATATCCTAGATATATCCGACTACGAAACATTGTCAACAAGAAGAATTTAACTTTGTCTCGACACAAGAGGGTCATCTATAAGCCTATAATGGCTAAAAACCACTCTACTTGCTTAAAACTTGCTTTTACTGACATAATAGCACCTTGCATGGACTTCAATTCACCTCACACTTTTATGATAACTCCTCAAAACATCATTATGGTCATGACAAAGCTCATTCTTCTTACACATAAGTTCCCCCTTACATACCTTAAGTTGCTCCTTGGTTTGGATTCACTAGTACCTAGTTGAATCCATCTTATTGTCCTCTAAATATCCTTTTCGTCTTCACCCCTATTTTACACACTCATATTAGAGTTAGATCCAATGTACAATGCATTCAAGGAAGTCAGAATTATTACATTCTCTCCTTTGTGTAAAATTGGCTATTAAACCCTTAAGACAAGTTTTTGTTCCACTCCTAAAAATGATTCTATCATTACCCACTAATTCCTATCACCTTCCCTAGTTGTCTTACCACACCCTTGATGTGCATGTAAATTTTTAGGGTCAAAATCTTTGTGTAACTCTTTATACTTCACCTTTTAAAAATTAGCTTCTAAACCCTATAATAGGCCGAGGGACAACCTTTTGATGCATATATTTCCTCACACCCTTAGCAATCATCCTTAAATTTAATATTTTGGGTCACCCATTATGGGAAACTAGGTACCAAGGAAGTTTCAAGGTTTAAATCCCACTTTAAATGGTACTTTCTTTTAAAGTGACCCTCCAATGAGCCTTAAGATCGTGCTTGAACTCACTCTTCTTGAATGTCACAAAATAAGAAACTTGAACATTTGGTTTCCAAAATCCATTCATAATCTCTTGTTAGAGGTCATAGGCATGATAAGTTGAAGTTTTTGATTCAAAATAAGTTGATTAGACCTTCTAAATAACAAACCCTAACTCTAACTCTTAAAACCCTCCTAGTAAACCCGAGAGAGGTTATTCGATATGTCTTATTATTCAATTCAAGGTTCAAAATTTGGAGAAAAGGATTTTTATCCTGATACATGTGATAGACCTACTAGTGGTGTTTAAAGTCAAGAATAGTATCCTTGTGTTCACTTCCTCACTATCCACTGTAGATGCATAGTCATTGTTAAGCACTAAAACAAATAAATCACTCTTATCCTGTGTTAGATCCTTCTTTATACATTTTAATAAATGTAATATTTAACAACCTCCTTCCTACATCTTTAAAAAGTTTCCATAGCATTATGCATTACATTCATAGTCACAATTTGTAAGTTTACTCAATATGCATAAGAAATACTAAAGAAATCAGTCCCTCAATCCTTTCATGTCAAAAAATATATTTCCATACCAACCTTCCTTACATTAATCAACCATCTAGCTTACTAAAATTCTCACAATAGTCACTCACGGGCCTTACTTGACACCAATACTGAAAAAATCCATTAGCTAACCGAAAAGAGATAGCAAGGTTTAAAATCACATTCAATTTTCATGACCATGCGAAATGGATTATACAATCTTCTTCTCTTGGAAATTCAATGCATTACTAACATGAATCGATAATATCATGTCTCAAACATTAGATTAATATTAAGATCTATAGTAAACCAAAGCTCTAAATGTTCATAAAAACAAATTACATGTCAATCTTTGAAGCAAGATCATTCCAAGGATTACAACATTGATTTGACCAAGCTATATGATCACTAGCAGAACCCACACAAAGATGTAAAACTCATAAATATATCTCAGTAAACAAGATAAAAACATATCTGAAATAAGCATACTTATTTTTCATTATCAAGTTTTATACAAAATACTCTATCCCCTTTACTTCATGGCTCCTTTCATCCTCTCCATGAGGAATACTTGCAAAACCTCTACCACACTCATCTTATACTTGAGGTTTTCAAGCATGCAACTACTACAAGTAATGTGACTCCTCTTACATGCCAGCAAATATGACATTTTTAATGACTCTTCAACTTATCTCTCTCTCTCTCTCTCTCTCTCTCTCTCTCTCTCTCTCTCTCTCTCTCTCTCTCTCTCTCTCTCTCTCTCTCTCTCTTCTCTCTCTCTCTCTCTCTCTCTCTCTCTCTCTCTCTCTACTAGAGCTATAATTTCCATTCCTTCATTATTTCAAACATCTAAATTATGCAAAAACACACACAATGACTCAACACATGTCCTTTATGCTAACATGACACCTATAAGACTCTAACAACACCTAATAACACTTGAGTAACCCTTTTTAAGACTAAGAAGTTAATACATGTATTTGAACTTTCAAATAACCCTTTATGGAGGGAAAAAAAAATGAGGACATTTTCAATTTTTTAGGTCCACTACTAACATGAAATGCCTCACATGAACCTTTAGAATCACTACATATCTCTAAGATCTCACATCGACTCCAAGAAGCTGAAATTTTTAATTTGAAGGTCTCTTCATAGATCCTCCTACATCATAATCCCATGGTGGAGAAAAATCATGCATACCCTTTGTCTAATTTCTATTTGTTTCATGTCCCAGGAGATTTTTTTATCTTCTCTTCTTGCACTCAATGCTCTAAGTTTATTCATAGCCACAAACATCCCATGTAGTTTGTTCTAGATTCCATTTTCGTTTACTCTTCTCTATTTCTCTAGGATCTTCACCTTGATTCTCATCATCTTCAAATCTCCAAGCTTTGTACTGCACACAAAAAGAATACAATCAAAAAAATACATTATTGTTTAGGTTCCATGATGCTTCCCATCACGATCTACTCCATGCCCAATTTTTATTCACCATTTGTCTTATCAAAATCTTCATGTTCTTGCTCATTCACTTGTTCATGTTCACTCTTCGCCATCTCAATCTGCCTCAACTCTTTAACTTGTTTTCTCTATTTTCATTCTCATCATCACATGCCCAAGAATTCACCTTAACTTCAACTGTACCTACACTTTTCACTTTACCATCCACTTCATCTAACCAAATTTTAAAAATATTATGAATGTCACCCACGAAACCTTCATTACATTCTTCTTGACCAACTTCAAATGCACATTCAACATCTCTTTATACAATTTCAATAAATTCACTCACTTCATTTTCAATATCAATCAACAAGTAATCAACTTTACTCACCTTATATTCTTAGTTTACCTCTTTAATTTTATTTCTTTCCTTGGATTTTTCTCAATCTACCTACTCACTTATTCTCTCTTTCTTCTTCCATACCATATTCACTTCCTTTTGATTTTATTATATCTTCAAGAAGTCAAATTTTCCTCTCTTATGTTTCTCTTATTCAATGTTCTTGTTATCATTTTTTTGTACTTTTCATACTTGTCCTCTATTTTTGTTGGTTTCTTCCACCACACAGGTATGGTATAACCATGACAAAGAACTAGTTTCAAAGTCTCTTCCTCTATAATATTTTCTTCATTCGTCTTCTCATGAACCCATCCTCTTTCTTTTCTTCTCTTTCCAGCTACTCTTCTTCACTCTGGATCTCTCTTAATCTATGATTTTTTGTTACAATCTGCATCACATGCCACTTACATTTTATTTTCATAACTAATTATAACACATTACTTCGTTTCCTCTTTATCAACTCTATTAGTTGATCTATATCTTTTCTCGATTTAACATCCGTGATTCCATCCGTTCTTCATGCTTCCTCTTCTTCTCTCTATCTCTTATTCTTCTCTATCTCTTTTTGTTTCCTCTTGTAGCTAATAATTTTCCACAACTCCACTATTGAAAATTGTGTTTCACCTTTCCTCTTCCACATCTCACATTTTCCTCCCTAGGTTTTTTTGATCTCTTCACTCTGTCTTTTCAACTTCTCTCACTTCTCTTTACTTCACTTCAACTATCACCTTCTTCACTACACACACTTTCTCAACACACCATTAGCAAGAAAGTACATATATTAAAAACTCAAATAAAATCACCATGCAAATCCTTCCTTTGATACCAAATAATGCAGAAAAAAAATAAAATATCATGTATATATCTTACTATTAAGACATTATCAATAAGAACTAAACTCGTCTCTCCATTAGAAGATAATGTATAAGCCTATTATGGATAAAAATAATCTACTTTCTCAAACCTTTCTTTTAGTGACATAATACCACCTTGCATGGTTTTATTCTCACATCACACTTCTCCTATAAATTCTGAAAATATCATTGTAGTCATGAAGAAGCACATTCATCTTATAGATAGGTTCAACCCTTACCCTATTTTTCTCCTTGGTCTCGCTTCACTAATCCCTAGTTCAATTCATCTTATTGTTCTCTAAAATCATTTTAGCCTTCACCCTTATTTCACACACTCACATCATAGTTAGATCCAATGTATAATGCATTCAAGGAATTTAGAATTCTCACATTTACTCCTTTGTGTAAAATTGGCTACTAAACCCTTAAGATAAGGTGTTGCTCCACCACTCCATACAAGATTATAGCATTACCAACTAAGCTCTATCACCTTCCATAGTTGTCTTGCCACACCCTTGATGTGCATGTGAAATTTCAAGGACTAAATATTTGTGTATCTCCTTATACTTCACCTTTTGCAATGTGGCTTCTAAACCCTTCAATAAGCTAAGGACAACATTTTGAAGCATATATCTCATCACTCTGTTAGGAATAAACCTTAAATTTAATATTTTCAGTAACCCATTATGGGAAAATAGGTACCTATTAAATTTCAAGGTTTAACTCCCACTTCAAAGGGTACTTTATTTGTAAAGTGACCTCTAGAATGAACCTTAAGACTATGCTTGAGTTGTCCCTTCTAGAATGTGACAAAATAAGGAAATTAAATGATTTTTTTCTAAAATCCCTTAATAATATCTTGTTATAGGTCCTTGGCATGATAATTTGAATTTTTTAGTTAATAAAAAGTTGATTAGACCTTCTAAATAGAAATTCCTAACACTAACTTTTAAAACCCACTAGTAAACCCAAGAGAGGTTATTCTAAGATAACTTTCCTTCTTATTTGATTTAAGGCTCAAAATTTTGAGAAAATGTTTTTCCTATCCTGATACATGTGATAAACTTACAAGTGGAGTTGAAAATCAAGAATATTCTCCTTGTGTTCACTTCCTTTCGGTCCACCTGTAGATTCATAGTAACGGTTAAGAACTAAAACAAATAAATCACTCTTCTTCTGCATTAGATCCTTCTTTCTACATTTTAATAAAGCTAATATTTAAGAACCTCCTTATGAAATCTTTGCAAATTTTCCATATCCTTATGCATTATGTGCATAGTCATAGTTTCTAAGGTTACTCAATATGCATGAGAAATACTCAAGAAATCAGTCCCTCAATCCTTTCATGTCAAGCAATATCTTTCCATACAAACCTTCCTTACATTAATCAACCATCTAGCTTACTGAATTGCTCAAAATAGTCACTTACAATCCTTACATGACACCAAAATTGACAAGAATCCATTAGCTAACCAAAAAAGAGATAAAGGTTTAAAATCACATTTAACTTTCATGACCCTAAGAAAGGGATTATATAACCGTCTTATTAGAAATGCAATCCATTACTAACATGCGAATCAACAATATCCACTCTCAAACATCACATTCACATTCGATAGACAGCCAATTAAAGCTCCAAATGTTCATAAAAATAGAGTACATGTAAATCTTTGAAGGAAGATCATTCCAAATTTAACAACATTGATTTCACCAAGCTATAAGCTCATTAGCAAACCCACACACAGATGTAAAGCTCATAAATATATCCACAAAAAGATAAAACCATAACTTAAATAAACATACTTAGTATTCATTAACAATTTTTATAAAATACTCTAACTCATTTACTTCATTTCTCCCTTCATCCTCTCCACAAGAAATAATTACAAAAATCTTCCACACTCATGCTATGCTCAAGGTTTTCATGCATGAAACTACTACAAGTAATGTAACTCCTCTTGCATGACTGCAAATATGACATTTTTATGACTCTTCAACTTCTCTCTCTCTCTCTCTCTCTCTCTCTCTCTCTCTCTCTCTCTGCTAGAGATATAAATGTCATTCCTCACATTATTTTAAGCATCTAAATCATGCAAAAACACACAATGACTCAACACATGTCCTTCATGCTAACAAGACACCTATAAGACTCTAACAACACCTAATAAAGTATGACTTTCCCTTTTTAAAAATATACACTTATTACATGTATTTTAACTTTCAAATATCCCACCATGGAGGTAAAACACAAAAGAATGACAATTTTAATTTCTCAGGTCCACTATTAACTAGAAATTCCTCACATGACCATTTAGAATCGCTACATCTCTCTCATATCTCACATTGACTCAAAGAAGATGAAATTTGAATTTGAAGGTCTCTTCATAGATGCTCTTGCGTCATACTCCCATGGTGGAGAAAAATCATGCATACCCTTTGTATGATTTCTCTTCTCTTCATCCCCATTGCATGTCTTTAATCTTCTCTTCTTGCTCTCATTATTCTAAGTTTCTTCATAACCACTAGGGTCCCATGTAGTTTTTTTTATTCAATTTACTTTTACTCTTCTCCATTTCTATAGGATCGTCCCCTTCACTCTCATCATCTTAAAATCTTGAAGCTTTGTACCTTCACACACAAAGAATACAATAGAAAAAATACATTATTCCTTAATTTCCATGATGCTTCCCATCACTGTATACTCCATGCCCAGCTTGTATTCATCATTTGTCTTATCAAAATATTCATGTTATTGCTAATTCACTTATTCATGCTCAATATTCACCATCTCAAGCTACCTCAAATCTATAATTTCTTTTTAGTTTTTATCATTTTCATCATCGCATGCCCAAGAATTCACCATTGTTACAAATGTACTTGCAATTTTCACTCATTATCCACTCCATCCAACCAATTTTTAAAAATATCATTAATGTCACCTAGAAAAAATTCATTACATTTCTACTCACCAACTTCAATTGCACAATCAAAATATCTTAGTACACTTAATATTATTTCACTCAATCCATTTATAATATCTATCAACAAGGAATCAACTTTACTCTCCTTTCATTTTTTTTTTATAAGTTTACCTCTTGAATTTGATTGCTTTCCTTGAGTGTTTCTCCATTTACCTACTCATTGCTTGTCTCTTTCTTCTTCCATACCATCTTCACTTCCTTTTTATTTTCTTGTACATTCAAGAAGTCATATTTTCCTCTCTTATGTTGCTCTTGTTGATTTTTTCTTGTTCTCACTTACTTGTACTTGTCATACTTTTCCTCTACTTCTACTAATTTATTACACCACACGGCATGATATAACTGCTTATGACTAGGAACTGGTTTCAAAGTCTCTTCCTCTTTACTCTTTTCTTCATTCATCTTCTTGTGAAACCATGCTCTTTTTTATTCTCTTCTCATTTTCTCTTCTTCACTCTTGATATCTCTTAATCTATGATTTTTTCTTACAATTTGCATCACATGCCACTTATCTTTCCTTCTCATAAAAATTCAAAAACATACCCTAGTTACTTCTTCATCACATCTTACAAATTTTCTATATCTTCTCTCAACTTTTCAACTTTTGTCTTTGATTCCATCCACTCTTCATGCTTCCTCTTCTTCTCTTTTTTTTTTTCTTCTCTATCTCTTCTTGTTTCATATTATAGATAATAATTTTCCACAACTCCAATATTCCTTCCTCTTGATCCATCTCTGTCACACTAAAAATTGTATTTCAGCTTTCCTCTTCCACACCTGACCTTGGCCTCACAAGGTCTTTTGGTCTCTTCACTATCTCTTTTGAAATTCTCCCACTTCTCTTTACTTCACTTCAATTGTAACCTTCTTCACTACACACACTTTCTAAACAAATTTTTAGCCACAAAATAAATATATTCAAAACTCAAATAAAATCACCACACAAATCTAGTCTACGATACCAAATGATGCAAGGAAAAATAAAAATATCATGCATATATCTTATTATTAAGAGACTATCAACAAGATCTCAACTCGTCTCTGCATAGGAAGATCATCTATAAGCCTATAATGGATAAAACCTATATACTTTCTCAAACCTTGGTATTACTGAAATAATATCACCTTACATGGTTTAAGACTCACCTCACAACTCTCCTAGAACACCTCACAAAGCATAACTCCATTCATGAAAAAAGCTCATTCTTTTTACGAGATAGGTTCCACCCTTAGTTACCTTAAATTTCTAATTTCTTTGGCTTCACTATTCCATAATTTAATTCATCTTATTGTCCTCTTCAAATCCTTTCAGCCTTCATCACTATTTCACAAACTCACATCACAGTTATATCCAAAGTACAATACATTCAAGGAAGTCAAAATACTTACATATAATCTTTTGTGTAAAACTGGATACTAAACCCTTAAGATAAGGTGTTTCTCCACTCCTCCAAACAAGCTTCTAGAATTACCCACCAAGGTCTATAACCTTGTGTAGTTGTCTTCCCACACCCATGATGTTCATGTAAATTGTTGGTGTCTAACTCTTTTTAAACTCCTTATACTTCACCTTTTGTAATTTGTCTTCTAAACCCTCTAATAGCAAGAGGAAAACCTTTTTATGCATATATCTCCTCATTCCCTTGGTAATCGGTCTCAAATTTTATATTTTTGGTCACCCATTATATGAAAATAGGAACTTATGAAGTTTTAAGGCATAACTCGCACTTTATATTGTACTTTCTTTGTAAAATGTCCCCTCCAATTAGCCTTATGATTGTAATTGAACTCTCCCTTATAGATTGTCACAAAAATAAGGAACTCTGGAACCATTGGGTTTCAAAATCCTTTCATAATATATATTTAGAGGTCCTTGGGATGATAACTTGAAGTTTTTGATTCAAAATAAGTCGATTACATGTTCTAAATAGCAATTCATAATGTTGACTAGTAAACCCGAGAGAGGTTATGCTAATATAACTTTGGTTATTTTATGATTCAAGGCTCAAAATTATGAGAAAATGATTGTATTATCTGATACATGTGATAGACTTACCATTGGAGTTAATGGTGGAGAATAGTCGCCTTGTGTTCACTTCCTCACAATCCACCTATAGAGGCATAGTCATTGGTAAGCACTAGAACCAACAAATCACTCTTCTCTTGGGTTAGACACTTCTTTCTACTTTTTAGGAAAGGTAATATTTAACATCCTCCTTCCTAACATCTTCAAAAGATTCCACAACCTTATAAATTACATGCACAATCATTTTATAAGGTTACTCAAAATCCACAAGAAATACTAAAGTAATCAGTCCCTCAATCCTTTCATGCCAAGCAATATATTTCCATACACACCTCCCTTATGTGAATCAACCATATAGCTTACTGAAATGCTCAAAATAGTCATTAATATTCCTTACTTGACACCAAGACTGAAAATAATCCATTAGCTAACTAGAACAAAGATAACAAGGTTTAAAATCACATTCAACTTTATTGACCTTGAGAAAGGGCTTATACAACCTTCTTCCCATAAATGTAATGCATTACTAACATGAATCAACAATTTCCACTCTCAAACATCATTGTCATATTGAGATCCATACAACTAAAGCTCCAAATGTTCATAAAAATAGAGTGCATGCCAATCTTGGAAGCATGATCATTCTAAGGCTAACAACATTGATTTGACCAACCTATAAGCTCACTACAAAACCCACATAAAGATGTAAAATTCATAGATATATCCACAAACAAGATAAAAAGAGAAGTAAAAGAAGCATACTTATTTTTCATTATCAAGTTTTGTATGAAATAGTATAACTCCTATACTTCATGGATCCTTTCCTCCTCTCAATGAGGAAAACTTGAAAAAATCTACCAAACTCATCTTAAGCTTGAGCTTTTTATGCATGCAACTACTACAAGTAATGTAACTCATCTTACATGCCTACAAATCTGAATTTTTATGACTCTTCAAGTTCTCTCTCTCGTAGACCTATAACTACCATTCATTACATTATTTTAAGCATCTAAATGATGCAAAAACATACAAAAGGACTCAACACATGTCCTCCATGATAACATGACACCTATAAGACTCTAACAACACCAAATAACACTTCATCGCCCTTTTAAGACTATACACCCATTGCATGTATTTGAACTTTCAAATATCCCTTTATGGAGGAAAACACAAAAGGAGGAAAAATTTAATTTCTCACTTCCACATTTAACTAGAAATGCCTCACATGACCATTTATAATCCCAACATCTCTCTCATAGCCCACATTGACTCCAATAAGATGAAATTTCTAATTTGAATGTCTCTTCGAGAGATGCTCTTGCATCACCTTACCATGTGTTGAGATCATACGGTACCATTATAATAAAAAAGTTATTGAAATTATTGAGGAATATATTGAATCTTTTTGAAATCCTTGTATTTTCTTTACACATTCAGTGGAATTTTGAATTCTATGAACCCATAGAAGGTTTGGGATTATGCCACGAGGCATTATCCTATAGTGGTTACAAGGTCACAAAACTTCGAGAGCGCATGACTAATTTTTCCATGTGAACATTATAACTTAGAGAAGTTTCACTAATAACAAGCTTACAATTGTAGTGCCCACATTTTCTAGCTTCAGTTATCTACTAACTCTATACTCATTTTTATGATTTGACATGGATTATGGCACATTTGGATATTATGTTATGATATTTGATCATTCATGGACATGCATGATGTTTTGGGAATGTAGCGCAAATTTATCCTTGATTAGTATGTTAGTTCATTTCAGTAGATGCTTTGGATACTAATATGTTATGAAATTATTTATCTTATGGGATATATGATGGACACATGATTTTGTCACACATCTTGATGTTATGGATTATTTTGTTAATTGATGTGATCATATGATAGCATGGATATATGTCGTTATATGTTACTGCAATGACTAACACATGATGGATTTATGTGGAATTGTGTATGTTACTCCATTTCCATTCCTTGTTGATGATGTGTTAGCATAGTTAGCATGTTTATACTTCAATTGGTTTACCAAGTAGTTGATTTATAATTTTAATGGAAATATGTGTTTAATGTTTGCAATGAGTGTGTAGAATACAGGGCATGGGAGAATGTGGGTTTTAGGGAAGCTACACGAATGTGCACAAGATGCCGATGGGGCGAAGTCTTAGCCATGTTAGCTATATGAATCCTTATTGGCTGCATTTATTGTTTGGGCACCATGAGTGACCATTAGATATCAATGTTGTATATTTTGTAAAATTAAATGTGTTTAGGTTGTTTAATTTTGTTAGGAACTAGGTTGGGTGACCTAATGGTTCCCACTTGTATTAATGATGTGTTTATTTGATTAATGAGGATTTAGGTCACATAAACACCATTGATTGGGCCCCACATCCTAAAAAAATGTGTCCAAAGTGCCAGGCCCAGGTGGGTTACTATTGACATTCTAGAGAGACCCCTTTTGGTTTTGGGGGTTCTCTTATCATAAAAATGAGTCCTTCGACCATACCATTAGGTAAGGGGATTAATTTAAAGGAAAACTGGTATTTTCCCTCCCATTTCACCTCACTCTTATAACCATTCATGTAAGAATGGTTGGGGGTTGTGTATTGTTAAAAGTTGCATGGGTTTGTTTTACTTTCTTTTTGCGTAATTTAGGGGAGTAATGATTAAATGAAGATTTATCTTTTCTTCCTTTTGTTTTTGCAATATTTGTTTGGAGGAAAGAGAAGGGTGACACATGCCACCCCCTCATTTATAAGGAATATTACTAGTTTTTCTTCAAATACTCCCTCATGTGGGAGAAAGGGGATTTTTCTTGTCATTTGGGCTTGGAATGCTTTTGGAGTTGGAGCTCTTGCTTGGACATGGATTTTGAGAAGCTTACAGATTGGAAAGATTTTATGAGGTAAGATCTTTAATCCTTTTATTTTTTTTTCATGTTAAAGTTTAGTTTCATCTTGGTGTAAGTATGATCTTTATTTGGTATGTGGTGTATGATTTTCTCAATTACTTCCTTTCATTGTTTTCTCCATCCATCATATGGTTTGATGGATTGGCGAGTTTTGTGTGGGGAAGAGGGAGGGATTTTCCCTATTACCCCTCATGGTTTGATGGGAAAGTCATATTGGTTTCTTGTTTATCCCCTCATATGGTTTGAGGTGGGGAAGGTAGTTCATATTGTTTGAACCCCTTCCCCATCCTTGGAGAGGAAACCCGTGGGTTTGAAAATCCTCCCAAGGAGAAATTTAGGTGAATGGGAGGAGTAATAAGGAGGGGTGATTGCTATGGAGGGATAAGGATGATTTTGAAGATTTTGTAAGTGTACATCCTATGGATCGACCACACTCTATGGCACTTTTGGATGTCTCATCCACTATTCCCCTTGTTGAGGATGAATTGGGTGTTCTCCACTTTTTGCTTGGTCATCATTTGTTTTTGCTTTTGTGGATCATGAGTTTGGTCTTTTATGTGATGTGCTTGTTATTACCCCTCCCTTTTTTTGTACACATTTGTGGTAAGGTAGCTCTCTCTCCCATGGGCTTGGGGAAGCTAACATGTCTTCCACCATTTGGAAATGCATGTAATGATGCCTATAGGTTGGGTGGTGAATCAAGCCTTTCTCTTTGTGTTGAAAACTATGTGGAGTACAAGATTTGGAGTTTAAATCTTGAGGATTGTTGGAGAAAATGGAGACTTTGTCATGTTAGGTTTCTTTCCACCTTTGGTGAAAGCCTTGCTTCTTGGTGTACATTTGGTTATTGTAAAATTATGTTGTAGATTTATTTTTATGGTCTCCCATGTTGGGATGCAAATGTATCTTATTCTTAAAATGTGTTACTCCTTGTACATTTTCCTCCTTCCTCGATAGGGAATTTGTATGATTATTATGACTATCTCCTTGAAAAGAGAATTTGTTGTATTGTGATCTTGATGCCTTAATATTGTAAATGACTCTAAATCTTGATATTGAACATGTTTAAAATTGGTACTCCTTCATTTTGTAAAAAATTTTTTAATATTACTTTTGGTGAAGGTTGTGTCAACATGTTGAATGAAAGAGTTACTATGGTTTGGATCCTCTTTTTGAGAAGAAATTTTTTTCCTTCATATTGAAGTATTTACCCACTCTTGTGTTGCAGGAATAAGGTTATATTACATTTAATTTTCTCTATGTTGAAAGTATCTTTGTTCTTTCTTTTATGTATGTTTAAGAAAATTACAAAATGAATGTTTTGTGTAAGCCTGCATTTTACCTTGTAATATAAAGAGATGTCAATGAAATAAAAGTATATCGAGGGGAATAAGTTTCCTCTCTTGCTTCTGTTATTAAGAGAATGAGTTCCTATTTTTATTTTAGCTCATTATAGATCCTCAAATGTGGTTTTTTTGGCATGAACTATGGACTCTTACGAAACCATATTTTTCTTAGAAATTCTTAGTTTGAAGATGTGAAATGTTAGCCACAGTTTGGCCTTATATTGAAGGAATTATTCAACAAAAATAAAAAAATAAAATTATTACTCCTCTCCATATGTTAATCTTGAAAGTAAGAATGCATTGTTTCATTTTAAGGGAATGTTGATTTTAGAAGAATTTGGAGGGCTTGTGTTTAGGAACTTAGTTATTTTTATTTAGTTTCCAAACTACCTCAATTGCCTAAACAATAAACCATAGAATTGATCTCGTTACCCTTCACACGAGATATAAATATTCACAGACACACACACACACACACACACACACACACACACACACACACACACACACACACACACACACACACACATCTTTGTGTGTGTGTGTGTGTGTTTCTGTTTAAATACATTTGTATATTTGGATATAGCTCTGTAAAAACAAATTTTAAAAAATGAAACATATATATATATATATATATATATATATATATATGTATGTATGTATGTATGTATGTATGTATGTATATATATATCTATGTGTGTGTGTGTGTGTATTGTATTGTTCCAATATATAAAATAAAATAAAATAAAACATAAAAAAGATTGTTTTGTTCATACGGGTATTAATAATAATAATAATAAATGTAGAGTGGGGAGGGGCAGACCATGGCTAGACGTGACCTGCGCACCTCCCAAACCCATTTACCAATCCTTATACTTCTTTGCATCTCTTGCATGCCTCCCACTTCCACTTCCTCCACCCAACCCCATTCTCACCTTACCCATCTCTCGCGTACCTCCCACTTCCATTGCCTCACACAGTTGCATTTCCTTACTATGGCCACAACCTTAAACAAATCTCTGCGTTATATATGAGCAGATATATTTTTAAAAATAAAAATAAAAACAAAACCCTAACTACAATTATAAGAAAAAAATCAATAATAAATATAATATCAGAAGAAATTCCATAGATCGGGAATAACTTGCAAAAAAGAAAAACCAAAAAAATTAAGAAATGAAGAAGATATGTATGGCTTTTATGGCTTCCCTCACCTCTCTTCAAACCTGCAAAACAAGAAAACAAAATGAGGAAAAAAGAAAACAAAGAGAAAAGGAAATAGAATACGTGGGAAGTAGGTTTTTACGTAAAAATAAAGAATTTCTTTAAATGATTTTAGGGTTACCTAAGCCCTTAAACATCCACCATGGAATTTATTCCCATCCTAGGGTAAAATAAAATAAAATTTATTATTAGAAGTTTTAATTTAGTATAAGTTTTCTTACATTTTCCTCTACCCACATATGGTGGGGAATAAAATTAGATTTGAGATTTTATTGTTTTAAGGTTTTAGAGACATGATCTTATGAATATTTTAGCCACTTTTCATTAGGAATAGACCTTACATAATTAACTTATATTTTTAAGGAAATAATGATTCATTTATAATATCTAAATTAATTTCCATTAGTTGGATAAAGAATAAGCCTTAATGAAAACACTATTTTTGACTTATCAGCTATAGTGATTTTCTTATTGGAAGTTGGAAATAAAATCTATAAAATCAAATTGGGTCAACTAAGAGTATTACTATGATGAAACTCGTACCTTTTTTATATCATAAATCCTCAAATGTTGGTGATTGCTTTGCCATAGTAATATTATTTAACGATAAACATATTGGAAAATGTTGATTCCTCATATGAAATATGAATTTTTCATCATTTCTTCATAACTCTTGAGGATGGACTATTATAGGATAGTATGGATCATCTTATGCCTCCCTTTTGGACAATATAAAACATCCCTTATCTATTGGGTTGTCAATTTCATACTAAAACTGGAAATTATTTAATCACACAAACCTTGGTGTGTGGTGCATGAAACAATGGTTTTATTTTTATTTGAGAGAAAATAAATTCTTCTAAATATTTTAATCTCTTGTAATTATTAACTAATTTTTTTTTTTAAATGTTGGATTTTTAGGAGTTTTAGAATGTATTTTTAGTGTCGTAAAACGGGCATTACATTTGGAATCAAAGCTTGGGTTCCAACACTGGGCACACTTGGTAGGATTAGGTAGTAGACTAATAAATTTTATTTGGTTAGGTTTCCCAGTTAGCTACAACATTTATGCTAAACTTTTGAATTTTTCTTTTTTGTCAGAAAAAAGTTTGTAATGAGGTGTTTGACGTAGCATACCTAGGATAACCAATTTGTAGTGTTTTTCTTACTTGAGTATGTGTCCCATGTTTGATTCAAATTTTGGACAAGAAAATTTTGAGAAATGGAACAATCGGGGGTTATTGGAATGCATTGTTAAAACTCTCTACTCTAAAACACTGTGTAAAAGTTAGAAAAAGTCCTTCAAAATTAGCATGCAAAATGACTTTGTGGCTTCCATAGCAAAGAATGCTTTGAATGATCATGTTCTCTAGTGACATGGGATGTCATAACAACTCTTAAAAAAGCCAACTTATAAGATCATATGATCATTTAAATGAAGGAATTTTGAACCCTATTGATTGCATTTCTGCATGGACAATAGCTGGAATCTAAGAAAATCCATTTTTATTTTGACACTTGCTTTAGGGAGTAATAGTAGAAAACTTGAATCTGTCACTTCTAACCTTTAGTATTTATATGTAGAAATTGACTACAGAAATTAGTTTTGAGAAAACGAAATGGGGAGTGAGTCTTCCAAGCCTATTTAAGAGGCCTCTAGTTTTTGTGGCACCAAACACATACTTTTCAATCATATAAATTACTGCCAAAAATGAGCTCATAACTAGATTTTTGGTTATCAGAATTGCATTATGTAAGTTGCATCGGATTCTTTATATATAGGATAATGGATGAAAGTTAATAAAACACATTTTTGAGTTGTGAAAACTTATTTTCAATACCAATTTTTTAGCCAATTTCACTAAAACGATGTTGAAATGCAATAGAAAAACTTTAGTAGTTGGCTCCTAGAAGGTGCTTCCAATTCAAAATCCATTCACCAATTTTGGGTGTTTAAAGTCTTGTTTGATTCCCCATATAATATATAATTGGCTGGAAGTTTTTTTTTTTTTTACAAATTAGGTATTGGGTACTTGTCTAGTAGGCCATTTTTATAGTTGTTTTTGCTAGATTGTAGAGCAAGAGAAGCGGGTCTAAATAAACCATTCGATTTCTTAAAACATCCTTAGAGGGTGCAAGATTTTATAATATAATTATCATGATGTTTTATATGGTTGAATGTTATGACCCATACTAATTTTATGTGCTACAAGACATTTTTGAGTGCTATCTACTTTGGTATGGTTGGTCTTTTTGAACACTTTGTAAATATTTTAGCTCTTGATTTTAAAAAAAATTTGTGTTTAGATATTCGAGTATAAAATTATCTCCTTAGTCTAAGGAATATGTTTAAGGTGTTTGGTTAGTTGGTTCCTCTTTGCATGATCATTTTTATCTTAGGAAACTCAACTGGAATGTTAGGGGCACCAAATTTAAACCTAACAAAAACCCTTTTTGGTTTGGGTGTAAAATAAATAATTGTACCTTGTGTAGAAAAACTTAACAAGATAAAATGGTCTTCCATGCCTTGAAATTTAATTATTAATAATAGTAATAATTTATACCCTTCATTTTTATGTTATTTCAAATTTATAACCCTCTTTATAAGGAAATCTATCAAACAACCTTATAAACTTGCTTCCTTTTTATAACGTAATTCTAAATTTAACATACTTGGGTAAAAAATTTGCTAATGTAAACTCATATAACTTGCCTTTAAACAATATATGATATGGGTAAAGGATTCTTAGTTTCCCTATTATATAATAGTGTTTCCCAAAGTGATGTTTCATAGCTAGTTTATCCTCTTCACGTAAACTAAGAATACATTGTACTATTATAAAATGAAACTAGTTTTCACAACTTAAAATTCTCATCAAAGCTCTAAGTATAACATTTCAAGTTAGATTCGGTAATGATCTAGTTATTTTAATCCTTCTTGAGCTCGATAAACCTATTTTCATTCTATAACCACTTACTAAGTGTTGATGCAATGTAATCAAGTTAAAACATTTTACCTTAGTAATTACATGTGTGATTATAAACCTTCTCAAATTGAATAAAATGTTACAAGTTAATTATGTTTATAATGTTAAAACACATGTAGAAAACATGGAATTACCCTCTCTTTCTAGCCTTAACTCATGGATCTAGAAGACCTTTGGCCTACGAAAAATAACATCTCTCTCTCTCTCTCTCTCTCTCTCTCTCTCTCTCTCTCTCTCTCTCTGTGTGTGTGTGTGTGTAAAAATAAATTAGTGTCAATTGTTCCCTTTTTGTGTGATATAATATGGTGCAATAGTGAAGATTGTAATAACTTGTAACCCACCAAAACATCTATATATCCATAACTACATCTATGTGTATTATACCCTATAAACAACAATAAAAATCATGAAATTTAATGTAGGTGGGAAAAATTATTGAATATGTGTTTTTACAACATTTGTTGACCAATAATGTTGTCATTTATCACCCCTTAAAATCAAAAAATTGAGGTAGTCGTAAGTCATAGTTTCAAATGGAATAAGTAATGTTTACTAATATTAGATATGTGATATTCATATAATATAGATCACATTCTATATTTTTGTTCTTTTGTAAGTCACCTAGGTTTGAGATGAGAAAGTAATGTGGATAATCGAGGATTACAATGGTCTCAAAAAATAGATATGCCCTTGGCTATTGGACTCTTATGAGACTCTTTCTTAAGACTTCATTCACATTAGAAATATCTTAATAACTTATTATAAGATAAATGATGTAACCCATTTTTGTGAGGACTAAGGGTGATGATTAACTATTCTTTCCACCTACCTTAGGTGAAGGCATCCTTTGTTACCAATATAAACACTAGTTAAGCAATGTAAATTTTGATTTGTTTTGAAATCTATTACGTTTTTTAGTACTCTTTAAAACATAGCCCCATTTGTTGTTACCACTCAATAGGGTAGTGAAATTTAAAGTTATTTGTGTAAAATAGATTCAACCTCTAGTTAATGTGTGTGTGTGTGTGTGTGTGTGTGTGTGTGTGTGTGTGTGTGTGTGTGTGTGTGTGTGTGTCTTATGTCTCGATGGACCATTTGTGACACCTTAGATTGTTTCCTTGAGTGGGCTGGTACACAACTAGTATGCAAAACTTGATAACCCTTTTAGAACAACATTTATGTTTTTCTTGGCTCACCCATCATGTTTTTCTTTTAAATGTAGACCTTATGTTGTACATCCTCTTATGTGGACCCTTATAGGAAGGTTAGATGATGAGGCAAATGAATTTGGTTTGGAAGCTAAAATTTCTCCTTGATTAATATTCTCCTAATTGAAAAATACACTTGACCTTGAACCATGTTATATTTGATGAGACATGTTTGTTAAAAAAATAAGATAATAATATAGTTCCCTTAAAGTGACCATGACATTGTACATAAACTATGTGTGACCATTTAGAAGTTTTAGACAATGATGTTATTAAAAATTCCCTTAGAGATATAACTTCCTTTAATTAAATTAATCTAAGTAAGAGAAACACTTAGTACTTGACCAAGTTTGAATTGGTGGGACATGCTTGTTGTGACAAACAACTACATGATATGACACGATACCTCGTGAGGTCCTATCCCTATCCCACCTAGTGACTTCTGGGAGGAAGTATAATCTAAGTATATCGGGATGTTGTAGTGCCCACTTGTCTTAGACACTTATTATATTTTTATTTCGATTATTGTTAACTATAGACATGGATATTATCATATCATTTTGGTTTTTCGTGATGTTAGATGATAGAGATATTATGACTATTGATGGATTATGATTCATAGTATGATTTATGTGGATTCCTATAGACATAGAGGTACATTTTATATTGATGTTGATGATGTGTTGTTAGAATATATATTTACTAACATTCATAATTCTTGTCATGTTGACTATGATGTAGCATTTGAACTAATCTTGTGATCTTACCGATATTGATGAAATGGTAGAATTGAGATGTTGTTGAAATTATAAATAGATGATAACATTGTTAGTTTATATGATGATTTAGTTATATGAGGATGTTTATTTATGGATTTGCATATACTTATATTTGATGTATTCGATGTGTTCACAAGGCCGAAGGAGGTATTGTGTGATTTTGTAGGTAATTATATCACAACAATCAAAAGGGGGTTACAAGACCAACCTTAGCGGAATCTTTGGATTAATACAACGATGGTCACCATGGAAACTTATGTAGTGTTTGATATTATGTTATTAGTTTGTTAGGGGGTCCCCATGGTGGGGATGACCTCCAAATGTGAACAAGGGATTTATGTGTAGTTCTTTCCTTTTCTTTTTTATTTATTGTGGAGTATATGTTTTATTTTGTGATGTAATTCATTCAGTCATTATTGATTAATGAGCCTTAATTAAGTGGAGTAAAAATGTTTATTAATTTAATTGGGTATGTGATAAAAGGTGCCATTTATTATAGAAATTAGTCATTGGGTCTTGTGTTTTAAGTTGAGTATATTTGAATTTGAGTAATGTTGACCCTACCTTACTCCGGAAATTCAGATTTGTGCTTAAGGGCCATTTTGGAGGCTTGTGGGACAAGTTAATCTTTTAGCACACCTCTTAATTTCATATAACATCCCTACCTATCGATTTTGGGGTAAAAACAACCCCATTATGTGTTTTGTAAGGCAAAAAGTGACATTTATCGTACTTTTTTACACGGGTTTTAAATTTTGTCCTTAGCGGGTGTGGGCTTATGTTGAGTGTGTAAGAGGTTTGTGATTTCTCTTAACCACCAATTTATCAGTGCCTTGGGGTTAAGGTTTTACTTGCGAGGTGGAGTTGAGGAAAATTTATGTGGCATCCTACATGGAGCAACCTCACCCTCTAGTTATCTTTTTCTATATATGTAAGTTTATTTGTTTGTTTGAGGTTACTTCATTTTATTGTGCACTTGTATTTTTGGAGTTAGAGAGTTTTTGGAGTGATCATTGAATTTTTGGAGCTTGTTAGAGTTGGATTGAGCTTGAAGGAGCTTGGAGTGTGATTATTTGATCAAGTTCTTACTATAGAAAGGTAGGAGCTACACTCTTTTTACTTGTTTGTTTTTATATGTTTGTATTGCATGTAAGTGAATTGTTTGTGCGCTTATTGGGATCTTGGGTAGAATGCCTAATTATGGTGTATGAGAGGGCTATGGGGATTTTATATTGTAGGGAGGCATAATATTTTGTTTCATGTTTTAGGAGGGATTTAGGTTTGGTGCCCTACCTTGGATAATAAAATTCTTGCTTTTCTTACTTAGTACTTTTGAGGGAGACACAAGAGATTGTAGGGAGGCATAAGATAATGTGGGAGGAATAATAGTGTCTTGAGGGAGGCATAAGAGTTGTGTAGGGGTTTTGGGTTTTGATTTGGAGGGTTATAAGGTGAGCACCTAATCCCATTAGGATGCATAAGTGATCTCCCCATAGATCCTTACTCCATTGGCTTGCATTATCAAGCCTTGTGTATTTTGATAGTTTCATTCTTATGATTTTTGTATTTTGTTTGAATGTGTTTTAAATTATTGTGAAGTTTTGTATTGTGATGTAGAATCATTATGTTGTTTCCATGAGTTATATCCATTTCTCATTGCACTTTGGTTGGGGCTAGGGGGCAATGAGGAATAGAGCTTCTTCTCCTCATTGGATTATTGGTTGAGTGGAGAGTGTTGTCTCTCCCCCATTTTTTTTGTTGTGATTGAAGTGAAGAAATGGTGGAGCTCTTGTTGAATATTTGGGACTTGGAGCATTTGTAGAAATAAAAGGAAATCCTTCATTGTAGAAACCTTTCTTGTGATTCCCTCTTAAGGTGGAAGGCTATTAGACTTGCATTTAAAAGAAAATTTGTATCATATATTTTCATTATTAAGTTGTAATGTATTGTTTGAAAGAAAGCTATTTTCCTTGTAAGTAATGAGCTATGCTCAAAGAAAAGTAAAGTTGGTTGTTATTTGTAGAAGTTTCATTATTGTAACAATTAAGGGAAAACTTGGAAGTTGTAAATCATTGAGAATGTATTCTTAGTAAATCAAAAATGTATAATAGTTGTTTTTTTTGTCCTTGAGTAAATGGTGTTAGTTGAAATGGAAGGATGCACTAAATTATAATAAGTTACTTTGTTGAAAATTACATTCTTGTTGTGGAAAGGAAAATAATGATACTTAGAAATAGATTAAGTTTCATTTCTTCATTTGATTTTGAAAACAATTTTGTTGGAAAATTATTCTTTTTGTTGTTTTCTTGTTACTATTGAAATAGAAAATATTTGAATTTAGTAATTTAAGGCATGGAATGAATAAATGGTTTAACCTTTCAAATAAAGAGCTAAGGATAAACTGTAAATCACTCTACTAAAATTTTTTTAGAAAAATTGTTTAATTGATGGTTATGTTTTGAAGAACATGACCACCACCCTATGTAGAGGGGCGGTCTCGAACCACCGGTCTTATCGAGAGGCAATATATGAACCACCACCTAGGCGAAGGCGGAGGTTTTGAATAGTCACCTAGGTAGGGTGGTGGTCCTAGGACCGCCACTACTTAAGGAGGAAGTTTGATCACTTTCGGTAGAAAAATTAAAATCCGTGAATGTGCAATTTTGAACTTGATTTAATTAAAATTTGATCCTATAAAATGTGAAAAGGAAACTACCAACAAACTACATGGGAATAAACTCATTGTTTTAAGCATGTAAATCCTTGAATGGGCATCTAAATGTATTAAATCTCATAGATTAAATGGAAATAGGTTTTTGCTGAAATAACGAACTCAAAAATGGAAATAACTAAATATCTACTCCAGATTTAGAGTAGAAACCTCTACAATCAACAAATGGAGTACATTGCTATAATAAATCCGTAAAATAAACTAAACAAAGCTATATCTAAATGAATCTCTCCATGGCTTCGTCCTTGATTTCATGGATTCCACTCCTCTAACCTACAAATCAAGGAAAATAAAAGAGACCAAATGAGGATGCTAGGGAAAAGAGAAGTGTTTAATAAAATTCCTTAAGGATGATTAGGGTAAGGTTGAACCGTAGGATCTAGTGGCCATAATCAATTTGATTCAGGGTTAAGAATCAACCTAACAATTGTTATGTGAGAATATATTTATTATGGGTTTTAAATAATTTAAGTATATGTGAAAATGGGTGAATGGGGCCTCTTAGTGCCCTTGTATGTTAAGTTAATTATGTAACTCTTCTAGTATTTTTTTAGTTAAGGATTGAATGGAACTATTAAAGCTAGTAATTTAAGGGAACTAATGTAAATGAAAGTGCAGCAACAGATTTACATAGGAAATAACACACAATAATATTATATTTTCTATATATCTGCACAACATGTTTGGATAATATATAGCCTATACAATAGAATAACTAGCTTCCTAGAAAATAGGAAGTCAACAAACAACTTACCCATTTATAATTTTACGGGTACAACAAAACTCTATAATAATATATTGTTGAAACAATATATTATAACAATATGAGTTGTAATACCAACTCAATTACATCACATAATTATAATCTAACTTTAATAATAATGTGAGCACTAATAATATGAAATCCTAACATTCCCCCCCTTAGTGTGAACATGGGGAAAACTTGCCTTTGTACTTGCACCTACTCATGATTTGGTGATTTTCACATGATGATAAAAAACCTCAAGGATGGTTTTGCAAATGGTTGACCAAAATCCGAAAATGGTGGTTTTGCAATTGGTTTACCACAAACCACAAAATGATGATTTTTTTTTCAAATGGATTTATTTCGCATAGAATGTTTCAGTTCTTGGAATAGAGTTACTTCTATCCTTTCATTCCTTTGAGAAACAGAGATAAGGGTTAGGGCTAGGAGGAGTACCGTGTTGAATGTCGAGAGGGTGTACACGTACCGTAGAGAGAGATCGATCGACCGCGAAGAACTCCTTTTTGTCTTGGAAGGACTACCTACAAGTAAGAATACAAGACCACCAGATTTTAATTAGACAATAAATGAGGGAACTGCCTTGGGCCCAGGAAATATAAAACTTCCTTTCAAAGGTGGTCAGTTCCCCTGCTAATATGAATTAACACAAATGATTGTAAAATCACAATTTAATTACCTCGTTAAAACAAGTAGAGGAAAGGCTGGTTTTTGGTTTTGAATCATAGTGACCGATGCTAGTCACTGTCACCGGTACTGGTTGCTAATAACCGATATCGGTAGGGGCAATGTTTTAGGGGCTTTTGGTGAAGGTTGGTTGTAAGGTGGTTGTGTCATTTATAAGGTTTGGTAAATGAGTGAGGTTAGGTAACGGGTAATGAGAAGGACTCGAGAGAGTACGGGAGGTGTTCTTGGGGTAATGTAAGGGTAGAGGAATGACAGTTAGATGTAGTGTGTTACCGGGTAGTAGATCTAGGAATAGACTTATAACGGCGGTGATTCGAAGTTCAAAAATGTTATTAAAAGGACATACAAGATACTACTTATGGTTATTGAAGAGGATGCAAGTCCAAGGACCGTGATGACAAAGGAAGAACTCGAGTAGGATGACCCGACAATCGAAGATGAGCTATCTTCCCTCCCGATGATCGGATGAGTGTCACAGGCTCTGTTACTCGGTTGCAGTCTTGGGCTTGATGTCCTTCTCTGCGCAAACTCTTCTTGTTTCTTCACTTGTCTCTCTTCGACCAAGTAAATTCCGGATTCTTCCAATGACTTCGATATTCCACCCGATCAAAAATCCTCTCCTTGTTTTTGGTTGGAGGAGGTCATTCTGACAGAGAACTAATGGCGGTTACGTAACCAACGGTGGTCGAGTAGAAACTGGTATCGATTCAGTCAAAGTGGGCTATTTTTATTAAAATAGCCAACTTTCCCTCCTTTTCTCCCAAGAGATTAGTTGTGGGCTTGGTCAAGTCATTATGAGGTCGGTTTTAGGTGCGAGTGAGGAGTCATTAGTCATGGGTGTGGATGTAGACCAGGTTATAGGTCTTAATTAGGTTAGTTTAGGGTTAGGACTAGGTCATGATGAGGTGGCAAAATGAGGTGGCAGGTATGGCGATGTGGATTTATTAATTATAAGGTAATTAATAAATAATTGTGTAAGGTTTAGGTGATGAGGTTAGGTTGCGAAATGAGATGCGGGGCATAGAGGGTCATAAGACACAAATTTGGTGTCTACATTAGCCCCTTGTTGTCATGTAGCTTGTCTTGTAAAGCTGCACGGACAATAATAAGAAGTGGTTACCCCTATTAAGGGTATAGGTAATCCCCCTCAAATCTATCACAGATTGAGGTAGCGTGAAATCAGGGATAGGGTTGATAAAGGGTAAATGGTGTTGAGATGATGGTGAGATGGTGGGGTAGGTCCAAAGAAGCAGACGCACGTTGAAATGCAAGATAGTGCGACTGTGGGTACATGATTTGAAGAGCAAACAAGCAATTCATAGGCAAAGGTCGATAGTTTATCCAAACAAGGGTGATATAACCCTAGTATCCAAGGCATAGGAAGTAGCTCCAGGGGATATAACGGGTAAGGTATGGGAACATTTGGGCATGTTCGGCAGTACCAAATGGTTGGTTTGGTTGAGATAAACATCACGGTCTTGGTCTAGGAAAAGTTGGTCGGCTGAGCAATTCAAGTATCCTAATCATGCTAAAACATGAACAGGTGAGCTCGATTGAACAAAAAGTGACATGATGGGTGGATAAAATTGTAATTTGTGGGTCTTGGTCGAGGGAGTTAAGTGGTGCGGCCTTGGGTCGGGTCGATTGATTAGTGAGGGCCTTGGGTCGGGCCTAATTGGTTGGGTGCGGCCTTGGGTCAGGCCAAATGGTTGGTTGCAACCTTGGGTTGGGCCTGATTGGTTGGTTGCAGCCTTGAGTCGGGCCAATTGGTTGGGGGCGGCCTTGGGTCAGGCCTGATTGGTTGGTTGGGGCCTTGGGTCGGGCCAAGTGGTTGGGTTACGGCCTTGGGTTGGGCCAAATGGTTGGTTATGGCCTTGGTCGGGCCTGATGGTTGGGTTGCGGCCTTGGGTCGGGCCGGATTAGTTGTTGGGGCCTTGGGTCAGGCCGGATGGTTGGGTTGTGGCCTTGGGTCGGGCCAATGAAGTCAAAAAAGGCTAAGCAGCAATGGCGGGTATAGGTGATATGGTGAATAGGCAAGGTGGTGAGAAAGGGAGATTGGTGAATAAGGGCAAAAGTTGGGTGAAGGTAGGTATTAAACCGATATCAGCTAGATATGACCAATATCGGTTAGGTGACCGATACCGGTTCCTTACGTCAGAATATAACCGATATCAGTTATAGGTCAAAAACCTATAAAAAGAAAAATACTGCCTGTCATTGTCACATTGTCAATTTGAAAACCAATTTTAGTTGTCTGAGGTGTATTAGTGAGATTGTTGAATTTGTCAGCTAAGGTGGCACTATTTGAGTGGAGAAGTGAGTGGTTGTTAGGCCCTAGCGAGTAGGAGGCAGTATTTGATTGGTGGAGGACCCAGCAGAGGATATTTATAGCCATGGCACAGCCAGGAGGAGCAGGAGGTGCTGGACCAGGGGACCGTCACCACCTATCCCACCACGATGACATGTCGTCGTACGTGCAGTGAGGTTTGAAACCTCTCATTATGTGAATTTAATGTTGTTAAGCTAGATTTGGGTTTTGGGTAGGAATCCAAGTTTTTGATAAAATAATTAATAAATGGAAGTTGTTTGGAAAATAGAGAGGATAGGTAGGTTAGTTAGGTTAAAACAAGAGGGTGGGTAGGTTTTAGGGCTTTTCAATGGGTAAAAGGGGAGTAATAGGCAAAAATGGGTTTGGGGGCGCGTCGGGTTTGGCTCGCAATTGTTGCCAATGACCGATGCTCGGTCCACTACCAAGGCTATCGGCATCGGTCACGAATTCTTCGGGCAAGGTGGGTTTTTGTTGACCGGTGTCGGTTGGATGTCGACCGGCGGTGGTGGAGAGATGCTTGGGGAGGGGACCGGTGGCGGTCATGGGTGACCGGTACCGGTCCTTAGTTAGGATTATTTATTTTGTTGGTTTGGTTTTGTTGTTGTTTTGGGTTTTTGGTTGTTGTGTGGGTGTTTTTGTTATTAGTGATTTGGGCTGTGTGTTTATTGTTGTGGGTTGTTGTGTGGGTGTTGTGTTTATTGTTGGGTTTTGTGTTTTGGGGGTGAAGAGGGAAGGGGGAGAGGTTGATAGGAGGGGTGATGGGTGGGGGGGAAATGGTTGGTGCGGTTAGGATAGATTAGGTGGTGGGTATGAATGGGGAGGTGTTAAATTGGTAGGGGCATAGGTAAATGGCGAGAGTAGAGCTGAGTGATTGGTAGGGGCGAGATAAGGAAAGGGGATATCGTAAATGTTTTTAGGGTAAAATAGGTGGGTGTAGGTGTGTGGTATAGCGCCGGGGTGTGGTCGGGTGGTTAAAAGGGGGTATAGAAGGTTACAGTAGTTGTTGTTTGAAAGGGTAGGTCTAATGAAGTGGGTTATTTGTGTAGGCATGTCAGCAGCTAACTATACGGGATAGGATGCCCCCGCTGTTGAGACGGATGCGGCCACACATGTCCGTAGCGCAGTGGGCCATTATGCGCGAGGTGGGACTCGGCGGAGTCCAGCGATATAGGGCTATAGATAGGGATCACAGTCTTATGGTTGCCCTCATCGAGAGATGGGATCCGGCGACTAATGTTTTCCATCTCCCGACTGGAGAGATGACATTACCTTAGAGGATGTATATCACATCCTGAGACTACCGATCGTAGGAGAGGCGGTATTCCAGGTAGATGCAGAGATAGCTATGGACAACATTCTACAGTATTTAGGGATGCGCACTGCACTATTGACTTATCACGGCATGAGTATTGCCGATGGGGACATGTATCACGCCCATAGACATGAGACACGGCTTGCTGTGTTGATGATGATAGGCATCACATGCTTCGCCTCCCGACTCGAGAGGGAGGCCACTTTCCATGGGCATTGATGGGGTGCTGCACGAGATGGTGGAGGAGCATACATGCTATGCTTGGGCACCCGTATACCTGGTGCAGCTATATAGAGAGCTCACAGGGTTATCACCGAATGAGGCGATTCGGGATTTGTTCCACATTTTGTTACACTTGTTGGGCATATGAGCACATCATATGTATTCGACCAAGAGGGGCTGCCCCCAAAGCAGGGCCACCACAGTGATATACATATATGGCTTTCAGAGGTGGTTGGGGGTCATGGGCCAGCCACGAGCAGTGCTCGCCGGACGGGATGTAGCTTATTACTATCATTTTCTAGAGGGAGTGACCACATTGGATATTGTACGGAGGCATTACAGAGGTCATCACCCCCGCGGAGGAGCCCAATCACGATGCGCTGGATCCAGTATACTTTCTGATACAGGATCGAGGCCGGAGAGAGTATGAGCGGATACCCCTGGAGAGGGTACGATGGCAGTTGGGGCTACAACAGGATGAGCCACCTCCCTTCCCTCAGTACCAGAGGGATGATGTAGAAGCCCCATTACCTGCACCACAGCTCGTGGACCCAGATTGGGTAGCAGAGAGGCGGCGGATGATACCGTGGGCGGCGCCGCCGCACAGACAGATCATTTTTGGTATGGTGGGTAGGGAGAGAGCATCGAGGAGAATTGCACACCCACCACGGCCGAGACTTAGCAAGCACTGTTGTTATAGCATAGAGGACCAACTCATGGGAGAGGTGCAATTATTTACGAGGGTAGCTTTGCTGCTGCATAGGCATAGATAGGTGTCCTACGGGCAGCAGCTAGCCGAGCACGATTACGAGCACGGCCACAGTACATGCAGCCCTGCAGCACCACCACTGAGCACCGCCACGTGCACCACCACCGGCGACCTACGATGCCCACGAGTGCACGCACAGGGGCCATTATTATTAGGAGTCGGGGGACTAGCCCCAGCAGCGATGGTGGCACGGGCCCACTATATGGAGGCAAGAGCGGAGGCCCGGTATTATCAGGATGTCCTTGATGGTACCGGGGCTGACTATCAGCCATATGTGGCGCACAGAGCCGAGACCTCTCGGAGTCAGAGATCCCAGGGGGTGCAGCTACAGCTGGTGGGTCGGTGACAGGGAGGAGGCGGGAGCCAGCATGCCAGGACCCGCAGGGAGAGGAGCTGAGGGCGGTGGGGAGAGTTGAGACATCCCTGGAGCGGAGATAGGTGTTTTTGTTTGTACATTGGATATAGGCACCGGTCTGCGAACCGGTTATGTATATAGAGGCCTGCGTGCCCACATATGATTCATTCATTCATTTATTCATCTTGTTGTATATACCGGCCTGCGAGCCGAGTACGGGTTGTATAGTTGATACCGGCCTACGAGCCGAGTCGAGATTTTGACAGTTATTGTGGCCTGCGTGCCGGCTTTGTATTATTATGAGATCACAGAGGCCCCTATGCAGGGCAAGTTGTATATTTGAAACCTTTGATGTATACATATATGATGATTTTGACTCACATGGTTTATATATTGATGGTGTTGATGTCTTTTGTTGATGGCTTTTGAAATGGAATGTATGTATATATAGATGATGAGTTTGATTCACATGGTTTATATATTGATGGTTTTGATGTCTTTGTTGATGGCTTTTGAAATGGAATGTATGTATATATAGATGATGAGTTTGATTCACATGTTGTGTATGAAATGTTTTATGTGTTTTGTCGATGGTTTGTGAAATTGAATGTATGTAGATGATGAGTTTGATCCAAATGGTGTATATATTGATGGTTTTGATGACAAATATGGATAATGGTGTTGTTATGCAGGAAAAAGAGGCGGGCGCCACAAAAATTGGGTAGAAAATAAAGGAAAGGACTATGTTTAAGAAAAAGTAGGCATGTGACCGATATCGGTTAGATAACCGACGTCGGTAGAGGATAGACCGATATCGGTTAGGTAACCGATACCGGTTATTCCAAAATGAGCTTTTCTAAAAATAGAAAAGCTTGGGTGGCAACTTAAGTTCTTATTTTTAGAGTCATGCAAGAAGTTAAATACGTGAATGCGACGCTGTTTGACGACTGAGACAGGTAATTGCATGAGAGAATTGAGTGATAAGGAGGAAAGAGACAGGTAAAGTGAGTGTGGGCTGAGATTCAGAAGGTAGAAAGGCAAGTTATATTTGAAAAGGGTGGTGAACATGGCTGAACGAGGAGAAGCATCCAGCAGGGAGAGACGAGAGGGAAGACAGGGTCCACCTCAAGCTGCTGCATCCCAAGAGGTAAGTTGTTTGGTTGTAATTTGATTCTTGCATGTTTTGTGAATGGGATGAGGGAGAGTAAGTAGATAAAGATGAGAAAGAAAAGGTGATAGGCAAGGGTTTGGGATGGGGTGAGTGTTGTGGGGTAGGTAAGCAGGGTGTTCACGTATGTTTTTAGGTATAGAGAGGAGTAAACGGGAAAAATATTTATCGCAGGCATATGTTTTTAAGCATGTCAGATATATTTTGACAAAGGACCGATATCGTTAGAGATAACCGGTATCGGCTAGTAAACCGGTATTGGCTATCTATAACTAATACCGGTTATTGTAAGAATTTCCAGAATGTGAGAAAAACCCTTGGGGATTTGATTTATTGAATGGTTGTGTGTCGTTTTGACGTGTGCAGGTGGAGGCAGGGCTCAGGATGAATGATAGTGTGCCAGCTTTGTTGTCACAGATCCGAGTGGATGTAACACCAGCTGAATGGGCATTGATAAATCATTTGGGGTTAAGTGGAATCCGCTATTATTCATGAATCGCACGTAACCATGCTATGTTATAGGCGTTGATTGAGAGATGGAATCCAAAAAGAATACCTTCTATCTGCCAACAGGGGAGATGATAGTGACATTGGAATACGTGTTCCGTATTTTGAGACTCCCAATTACAAGAAGATCAGTATATCAGGCATTTCCTAGCGCGGCGTGGGGAGTGATAATAGCAGTATTTGGTCCATACGCACGAGATTTGACACAGTGAGGTTTGACATTCACTTATGGTATAATGTATGCAAAGACACCCGAGGCAATAAGGTTAGCGATGGGTATTAATGATAGCGGTGGGGTATTATGCATTACCGAGGGTGGATGGGGGAAGATTTCCAAAAGCATTGATGTGTATTATTTGGGAAATGATAGAAAGGAACATGACTTTTGCATGGGCACCTGCATATTTGGTTGAGCTATACAGGGGTTTATGGGCTTGTAGGTGAAATCATAGGATGACACTGGATTGTTCATATTTATTACATTGTTGGGCCTATGAGCACATTGTTTGTGTGTGACCAATAGGCCGACCCAACCAGTCAGGAGAGATAGGAGTGCAGAGGTTGGGATTCAGACGATGGGTCCGCATGACAACAAGAGGTAAGATCCTAGGCCGTAATAGGTGACACCGAGTATTATAGGAAGGTATGGGAGATGGTGTGACGATTACGGATATCTCATTGGAGGCCTTACGGGAACTATATGGTGACAGAGAACATAGCTGAGGAGTTGAGGGGTGTACAACGATTGAGGTGGGTTGCGGGGCACAGGCCGAGTGATTACGAGAGGATTCCTCCAGATCGCGTGCGGCGACAATGTGGATTTGTTCAGGATATACCCCTGGCTTATAGACCATATATGAGGAGCGACGCGGAGGCATCATTCTCACCTCCCCGGCCGACACCTCCAGATGGACCAGAAGAGATAGCAGTCGATCGCAGGGTAATGGATGTAGGAACGACAGAGGCCTATAGATTATGGTGGGTAGTAGAGCTACGAGTTATGCGTGATCGTCATGACATAGCCATGATTATAGTGGAGAGAGATCATCTGTAGGGTTTAGTTCATCAGCTCCAAACACGGGTGAATGAGACAACAGGATTGTTAGCGGTTGCGAGTCATAAGCGAGAGGGACTAGAGGCGAGATTCCTCCAGGCGAGAGCGTATTCATATGTTACAGAGAGGTTGGAAGATCATTGGGCGTGTACCAATAGCCATGGTACCTTTGAGGATGGAGAGGCCCGGCGGAGGCGTTGACGATCACGATCATCCCCTGGTTCGGGATGAGGCACAAGGGTCTAAGTGAATTTGATAGAGGTATAAGAATAAATAAGGATGCTTTGACTGCTGCCGATGATAGAGAAGATGTATTCGTTGAACATCTAAATAAAACTAAATATGTATGTTGATTTGAGTTATAATAATAAGAAGGGTCATGTTTCGAATGTTTGTGTTGAAAAATGATAAAGATGAATGTTGGCAAAAAGAAATTAAAAAAATGTATATTTACAACACATGATAGGTTATGGTAGGGGATGGTCGAGCTAACCTTGGGAGACACCATGTATCCTAAGTGTTGCCTACATAGCCCATTGCACAAAGCAAGGAGGGGCCTCGGAGATGATGTAGTTCTCCTTAGAACCGGGGAGAGGTGAATTCGGTAATTTGGTTGTAGTTAGGCAATTTGTTGGTTGATAGGAATTTGATGTTGATAGGGTAATGTTGTTGGTGTTGGTAAGGTATTGGCGATGTTGATGTAGGTATAGGTAAAGCGAAAGTGAGCTTACCCAAGTAGTAGGGAACCATGTCCTAATTAAGGTCAACACATAATCCTAGATTCGATTCAAAGAGGGAAAAATGTTCCGTAGTTGAAAAAGAGCTAAACAAACCACATATTAACATCGAATGAGCTTGAACCCTTAGGTACCTTTCATAGATGAGAATTCGATAGGTGAAAAGATTTGTATAATCACAATATATCGAGTGTACGTCATGTCCCTTGAGTTTTTTTTTTAAACAAATGGTGAGGTGAGGTGGATGGTGTAGGCGAGGCGAGAGAACTTGTTATAAAGTGAGTATTCCACGAAAGAGAACCTAACCTAAATAGACAAGTCCATGACTCAAAAGTTCTTTTGAATGCGGCTTTTATTTTGCTGAATATAGACCGATCGATGCGGGAATTCTACAAGGAATATGTATTTTATTACTCTTGAGGTCTTCATGAAGTGATCAATGTGAGAAGCTTCGATAAAGGCTGGCCTGTGTATAGTTGTCCTTCAAGGAGCAATCTATTTATAGTAGCAGATGCACGGCATTCGTGTATAGTCATTCTCCTTGGGAGCAGTCTATATATAATAGCAAAGCAATAGTTTTGACATATAGCCGTCATTCGAGGAGCAAATCTATGTATAATTTAGAGATCTAGATGTCCGTTTGGCATAAAACATCTAGTTTTGTAGGAAGTTTGACTCAAGAAAATCCCGTAAGTGTTTAATTAAGAATGTGTCATTTTAATACTTTGAAGTCATGGACTAGACTAAAAATGGGAAGGCATCTTTAAGGGGTGATAATCAAACCATGTGAGCTTGATTTGATTTTGAGATGTAGGAAACAAAGTGTATGCGGTGGTAAATGAGCTCAAGGGACGAGTGCAAGGTAGATAAGAAGTGATATAACACTAAATTCAACAGTAGAATGGTCGAAGATGCAAGACATTAAGGGGTTCAGGCTCAGGTTTACCATTAAGCGAAGCTAAATGATAAGTGCCTGATCCATAAGTGTGAGTGATTATGTAAGGCCCAATCCAATTGGGAGCAAATTTTCCACGTTTGCTCTTTTCTAGTTTGGTTACATGTTGATTTTCTTTGAGGACAAGATCACCAACCTTAAAGGTACGCTCATGAAGTCACTTATCATAAGCGTGCTTGATGCACTTTTGATAGATTTGAAGGTGGTCAAGAGCTGTAAGACGACGCTCGTCAAGAAGCTCCAATTGGGCTAACCGCTCTTGGCGGAAATCATCATTGGTGAGAATATCCTGAAGAGATATTCTTAGGGAGGGTATTTGTATTTCGAGAGGCAAGACAGCCTCGGTACCATATACCAAAGAAAATGGGGTGGCATTAGTAGAGGTACGAATGCTAGTCCGATAAGCCCAGAGGGCAAAAGGGATGTGATCAGGCCAATTTTTCCCAGAAGTATTAACAACTTTCATGAGAATTTTGGTCAGGGTTTTGTTAGAAGATTCAGCTTGGCCATTTGCTTGTGGATAGTACGGTGACGAGAAGCTAAGTTTGATACCGAAGTTGTTACAAAGGTCTTGTAACAACTTATTTTTGAAAGATTTTCCATTATCTGTTATCAGGCGATGAGGAACACCAAAACGACAGATAATGTGATGGTTAATGAACTCTACAATTTTTTCCTTTTTGGTTGAAATGAGTGGAATGGCCTCCACCCATTTTGTGTAATATTCGGTTGCTGTGATTATCCATCGATGACGTTGCGAAGAGGGCGGATGAATCTCACCAATAAGGTCTAAACCCCATTGTGAGAAAGGCCAAAGATCTTATGCGACCTGTAGCGGATGGCTAGGAGTATGTTGAAGGTTGGCATGTTGTTGACACATAACACAACACTTAACATATTCGTAGCAGTCATTATTAAGAGTAGGCCAATAATAACCTAGGCGAAGGATTCATTTGGCCACGGCAAGGCCGCTAAAATGTCCACCACAAATACCGTCATGGACCTGTTAGATGGTATAGGTGACCTCCGCGCCGGTTAGACATCGAAGGAGGATGCCATCAAAGCCATGTTTATAAAGGAGTCCCCCCATGACGACATAACAAGAAACACTTTTAAGAAAAGCACGTTTTCCGGTACTCGTTAGGTCAGGTGGGAGAACAGAGGTTGTGAGGTAGTCGTGAAATTGGTGATACCAGATATCCTATGAATTAGTAGATACAATATTTATCATACAAACATCCGTATGCGGAGTAAGATGGGGCAAAGAGTTGTTGGACCAAGACGAATATGTCGAGTTAGTTGGTGAGGCAGAATTTGCAAGGCTAAGAAAGCCATAGTATCCACAAATTTTTAGTCGAGTGGGGAATGGTTTGGATAGAATAACGAGTAAATAAGGTCAAGTGAATCTACATAATGTTTGTAATTTTGAAGTTCCTTATTTTTACATTGGTAGATGCCCATAACTTGATTGACTTCCAATTGAGAGTCACCGAAAATATTGATAGATCTGACACCTAAGTGTAACGCAACCTGGAGACCCAAAACAAGGGCCTCGTATTCCGCTGTATTATTAGTGTAGGGGAAATCAAGCCGGAATGAAAGAGGCATAGGCTCAGGGTCAATAGGAATGAGAACAATGCCGGCTCCTTCGTCGGCGGCATTTGGATCCATCGAAGAAGAGGGTCATTAGATATGACTCCTCCCTGAGTGAAAGAGTGGCAATGAGTTCGTCGGGGAAATTAAAATTGGTAAATTACTCCCCAGGCAAAGGGGCTTCCGCGAGTTGGTCGGCAATGGTTTGTCCTTTGATTGACTTTTGGTGTATAAATTCAAGTTCGAGATCAACAAGGAGCATAAGCTATCGGGCGATGCGTTGGTTTAGATGAGGCTTGGCATACATATAATGGATGGGGTCCGCATTGGTGATGACGAAAGTTTTGTGATTCAGGAGGTAGTGTCAGAGTTTGGTGGCCACGAATGATAGGGCTAGGCATAACTTTTCTACATGTGTATACCTAGTCTCATAATCCACCAGAGTACGACTTATATAATAAATGGCTTGTTCTCAATACTCGGAGTCACGATGTGTGAGCATGGCCCCTACAACGTGGTCGGTGGCGGAAAGGTAAAGGTAGAAAGGGCGATCGTCTTGAGGTGGGATAAGCACGGGTGGCTGCAAGAGATAGGATTTAAGAGCCTCAAAGGCTTGGTGGCATTCCTCGCTCCATTGAAAGACAACATCCTTTTTAAGGAGGTGATGGAAAGGTTGACATCGATCCGAGAGTTGGGAGATGAAACGCCGGATAGATTGGAGTTTACCTTGCAAACTATGCAATTGTTTGAGGTTAGTAGGTGGGGGCATTTCTAGGATAGCTTTGACTTTAGATGGATCGACCTCAATGCCACGTAAAGAGACGATAAAACCAAGAAGTTTTCCCCAAAGGACACCAAAGACACATTTCTTTGGTTGAAGACAGATGAATATTATAGCAGTGATCGAAAATAATGGTTAAAACATCGAGATGTTCACTGTGATGTTTAGATTTTCCAAGAATATCATCGACATAATCTTCAAGGATAGTGTGCATAATGTCATGAAAAATGTAAGTCATATCCCGCTGATAAGTCGCACCAGGATTCTTAAGGCCAAACAGCATTACATGATAGCAGAAGGTTCCCCAAGGAGTTATGAAGGTGGTTTTATGTTGATCAGCCGGGGCTACCAAAATTTGATTGTATCCCGAGAAGCCATCCATGAGAGAAAGCATCTCATGACCGGCAGTGAGATCAACAAGTTGATCAATACTTGGGAGGGGGAAGTCATCCTTGGGACAAGCGAGGTTAAGGTCTCGGAAATCCATGCATATCCGAAGTCCCTCAGTTGCTTTAGTAACAGGTACAATGTTAGAAATCCATTGAGGATAGTCAATAGGTAAAATGAAGGAAACAGAAAGAAGTCATTGAAGTTCTTCTTTGACCAAGAGGGCAATGCGTGGATGCATTTTTCTCGCTTTTGTTTAACCGGTTTGGAATCGGGTTTCGTGGTAATGTTATGGACAACAATGTCGATTGATTCCGACATGTCAGTAATAGAGACCAAGCGAAAGCTTGGTCACGCGAGCACGAGGAAGGTAGTGAAGGCGCTTTGTTCTAATGTGTAAGAGATTGTCCGATCTTCACAATGTGAGGATCGTCCTCGGTGTGGATGTTGATTTCTATAGTCGAATCGCTTCAACATGGTTTGAGTATTAGATGGCAAGGCGCGTTGAATATAAGATCATCCGCACCAAGGTAAGTGAGGATGGAGTCATCATCCTCGGCACTCAATGACATTAATTGAAGGCGAGTCCTCTTCAATCATGTCCTGGATACGAAGGAAGAGAAGATGGGTCTTCATTATCGCATTGATAAGTGAGAGGACCCGGGAAGATAGCATTTATGAAAAAAAAAAGTTAGGAGGGATAGATTCAGGGTTTATCGGCTCTATGGGTGACGATGGCAAAATAGGTGATAATGGTTCGAAGGGGTGACTTCGTTGTCTTCCAGATACAACCGATAGGTGGGGTTTTCGGTGTAGGTGGTTCAGAGAAGCCAAGACCACAACGATCCTTGTGTTTGCGTGTGGTAATGGGGATGATCGTATGTTGGCCTTGTTCATAAAGACCGAAACTGAAGCCCTTCCAAGCACAGCATGTCAGGAAGGTGAGAGCGAAACGACGATTAGTTAAATATTGAAAATCAGATTGGAAAGGAACCACGCCAAGAGGAGGTTCAGGGGTAACAGAAGATGTATCGACACCCCCATACGTTAAGTTGGTACGGCAATTAGGTGGTCTGTAGGGGATTACTTCCCCCACACGACGGTCATAGGTAGGATGCGCATGTAATCGTCCGTACTCTTGTGGGGTATGGAAAGTGCTAATGTTATATAGGCAATATTCCCCAACGTAAGGTGTTGAAAAAAATCTACTAAGGGGTTTGAGGTTGGGATTTTGTCTCATGGGAAAGGAAGTGGTATTTGCAACGGTGGTTTCATTGGTTGAAGGTGTAGGGGTGGTTGAGGTGGATGGTAGATGTGCGGTTGAAGTGGATGGTTAGGTTGGATGCATGGGTGTCTTGACTGGTACAAGCACATCATTAGGGTGATATAACATATTGCAGGTTTTGAAGGGGGGAGGATCAACTTTTGCGGTGTAGGACTTCCCCTCGTACTCAAATTTTATGCATCTATGTAAGGTGGAGGGAACGCATCCCATAGCCTAGATCCAAGGGCGGCCTAACAACATATTGTATTGGAACTCTCCCTCAAGGACATAGAAGAGTTCGGGTAAAGTACGTGGTCCTACACGAATGTTAAGGATCACGGTGCCTAAGGTAGAAGTAATAGCATCATTGAATGAACGTAACATGATGGGGTTAGCACACATGCAGCTAGAAGGGATATTCATTTGTTGGAAGGATTTTGAAGAGATGATGTTTAGGCTAGCGCCCCCGTCAATCATAACATGACGTACCCGAATGTCCCGGACATAAGCTGAGATGAACAGAGCAGGGTCAGGATCTTCTGCACCAAAGTCGACAATTTCGTCTTCAAAGAAACCGCAAGAGGCGACTTGCATATAGAGGAGACAGTGGTTGGGGAGATAGGTTGTTTGGTGAGCGAAGCAACGTGATTGGGTGTTAGAATGGAGGTAACAGGAAAGGTTTCATTAGGTAAGACCTCTATCCTCAAGGATTTCAATGAGAGCTTGTCAATGAGATCATACAAGTGTCATTTTTACACATGATTGGTGAAGCTGTTTGATCATGGTTCAAAGTGGAAACTCCATTAGAGACGGGGTAGGTGGGTCCATGAATAACCACTTTAGGTGGTGGTGCGATCGGGATGGAGGACGAGAGAAGAGAGGCCGCAGTGTGCTTTCTTTCGCTTTCTCATTGTTTTTCTACCCTCGAGTAACAACACCGATCATGTTGATCTCGTGAACACGAGAGGAGGAATATGGTAGGGATGAATCATGGGATTCGAGAGGTGGGGTTGTAATAATGATAGATCTCGGTGAGGTGGGGACAGGTGGTATAGGAGAGGAGATTAAAGCTAAAGGTTTCTCCCTTCGTAAGTTGTCTTTCTTAACCTTTCTATCGAGAGAGGGTGACTCGACGAAGGATGGCTTTCAGCGCTTTGCATCCCTCTACATCATGTCCCGTGTGCTATGGTAGCGCAGATTTTAGACTCATCATAACCTATAGGTCAAGGTTTAGATGGGTCATAAGGTCTAAGTGGGGGTAGGGAAATGGTCACATTCTCCACCAACATAGCAAGGATTTTGGCGTAAGACCCTTTGAGTGGGTCAAATTCGAGGAAGTCAGGGCTATTGACCGGGTAGTTTTTGGTAATGATGGGGTATGGTTGATTTGTATGGGTGGCGGTTTAGCCAAGGGGTTTTGATAATGGGATTTAACTAAACGTGGCTTCTTTGGCGTAGAAGCTACGTTTAGATGGTTAGATGATGAGGCCACAGATGATGTGGTATCAGGAAACAACGACGGAGAAAGAGGAGTGACAGCAAACAAATTCTTTGATGATGAAATTTTTTAGGGTTAATAGGTGGACAAAGAGGCTACGTGGGGTGACGGTGTTGATATACCCTTGGATCTCTGTATGGGTGTAGAAGGCGTAGGTTGTTTTAAAGAAAACGCAGGAGGTATGATATATTGATGCAAGGTGGAGGGATGAGGTCCCAATATGGAAGGTAGGTGTGACGACGATGGTTTTAGTTGTGATAGAGGCATAGGTTGAGGAGATTGAGTCTGTCTCCTAAGTGGATGGA
This sequence comes from Taxus wallichiana var. yunnanensis, assembly GCA_018340775.1. Classification (NCBI taxonomy): domain Eukaryota; kingdom Viridiplantae; phylum Streptophyta; class Pinopsida; order Cupressales; family Taxaceae; genus Taxus; species Taxus wallichiana. The sequence goes on along the minus strand of CM031237.1, from coordinate 72,294,732 downwards.
TGGCTTTACTTTTGGATAAATCTAACCGTTTAGGTGGGTGTGTTAGACTGGGTATTGGTAAGGTCCCAAGCGTAGGGGAAGATTTGGTTAGGCTAATAGAGGTGGATGAGGTATTTGGTAGAGATGAGGGGGGTGAAGATGAGGACATAGGCATTTTAAGTTTCTGTAAACACTTCGGGTATATGGTAGAGGCGTCTGGATCGGTCATCTACATTTGAGTAGAATAGGGGGTACTCAAACGTTCCCATAGGACTCGCTTCATCTTCTAAGGGATGACAATCCTCACGTGTGAATAAGAACTTTTGTATGGAAGAAATGTGGGTTGTGATTCCGGTCCACCGTGGGTGTGATACGGGGGTAGATGAGGCACTGTATCAATGGGTGTTAAGAGGTCAACCAGTCGCTGAAAAGATTTAGGCGATGAAGAACTAATAGGTAGGAGGGCATGTTTGAGAGGATCCGTCATGATTAAAGAATTTGGTGATGTCGGTGCAAGAGGTTTCTCGTCTAAGGATGACAAAAGAAGTGGCGAGCCCTCCTCTTGTGCAGCAAGAGTGGTAGAAGGAGACATTTGGGAAATAGATAAGTTAGATAACATCCGCTCACAGTCTTGCAAGGATGTGGTGTAAGAAGGCTCATCTGTGAGAAGAGACCTCTGGGCGGTTAATTCCTCGATGGGTAAAGGAACGGAAAGGATTTCGTCTTGTCTTGATGGTGATGAAGGGGGTTCGGGTTCCTGCGTTAGTGGAGAGGCTTGACTCGAAATTTTTTGATAGAGGCTTTGGTGGAGTCGAAGACTCGCATGGATCTCATGAACACTCTCCTCGGCTAAGATATCTTGGTTTATGTTATTGTTAGAAGAGTGATTCGAGAATGGTTTGTTGAATATTTTAAAATTTCGGTTAGCGGGGCATTAGGATTATCAAGGGTTATATCCTTGCATCAACCATTTCTGCACTATTTTTTTCAACATCTTGCGAGCTTTCATGACCGTATCCCTTTACGTGGTGAAAGTTACAGAAGTCATTTTCTTTGTACCAAGAAGGTATAGTGCGGGTGGAGTCAAACCCGGAGTGAGGTTTAACAAGAGGCAAGGTGATAGCTCTAGCTTTGAGCAATTTTTCCAAGATGACACCATAAGTTTCTCCCAAGGAGTGTAGTTGATGGGATCCACTTTATACTTATAGGTGGTTTTTGGTGGGGTATTAGACAGGTTGCTTGAGGTTTGACCATCACATGCGTGCACACCTCCTTTTGATTTCAAGCAATCGATGTGTGAGGATTGGTGGTGTTAGGTTTGTTGGTGGAATCTTGGGTTCGGAAATTAGGGTTTTGTTGCGAACCATAATTTCTCTTCCTCTAAGGCTCGAATCTCTAGTTTTCGAGCCATAGTAAAACCTCATCAAATGTGTGAAAATTTTGAATTTGGAGGGTAGGAGAGATGTGCTTAGCGCAGTCCGCGTAAAAAGTTCAATAAGTTCGGCTACCGAGGCAAGGCATATGTAAGTTGGTTGATAAGGCCCCGCCATCGTCCAACGAAATCTGCGATAGATTTGTCTTCAAATTGTTGGATGGCATAGAGGTCGGTGATAGATACTTTCTTGGCAATGTTAATGGAGAAATGATCCAAGAAAGATTCGGCTAGTTGGTTAAAAGAGAAGATTGAGTGCTGGGTTAAAGCACTGTACCACTCCAAGGCGGGTCCTGATAAGGACATGGGAAAGGTGCGGAGTAGTAAGGCATCGTCATGAGCAATCAAATAGCAAGCATGTCTAAATGATCGCAAGTGTTGTTGAGGATCCTCTTTACTATTAAAACGAGTAAATTTTGGTAATTCCCATTGAGGAGGATATGAATGAAGAGGGACAGATTTGGATGAAGAGGCTCCCAAAAACTTGCTCGTATGTCGTAGTGCTACGGCTTCCTAAAAACGAAGCCTCCAGATTTTACATTTTGTCCATCATTTGTTTGATAAAATCCGTGGTTGGATGAGATGTCTTTGTGCGGTTGTTGTAAAAGGTGGAGAATTGGGCCAAGGGCCTCCACTAGATAATGGTGGGGTTAAATGTTGATAAGGTATTGAGGACGAGTATGTTAAGGAGACCGAATAGGGATGTCCTATATAAGGTGTCGAAGCCACTGGATAAGTGTGCGGAAATGAAAAGGTGGGGGAGCTTGAGAAGGAAAGCTCATGTGGATGGGTGGCAGAGAAAAATTATGAAAGGGGCAGTCTGCGAGAGAGACGAGGTAGGTGTAGTTGGCGGTAATGATATGTGGGGCCCCAAATTAACTAAAGGAAAGCCAATTTGTGTCGTATGAACCTCTGAAGCCACTGAGTTGAGAGACGGGGCCGAGGATGAAGAAGGTAAGGTGGAGTTATTAGGTGGAGAAGGAGCTAAATGAGCAGCTATACTTGATAGGCATACCTACAAGAAGCGACCGTCGGGTGTATGGTCGGGGTATGAGACAAATAGTATGCATGTCAAAGTGCTAGGATTAACATCCAAAAATTTGGCAAATTCCTTATCTCCTACAGAATTTTGGGAACCTCACCGTGTCCGTAGGGTTCCCATAGAATGTGAAGGGGGTGATTCAGGCAAAGGCACAGAGCAGGCATGTGAAACCATGGTGGCGGCTTGCTTCCGAGTGATAAAGACCATGGACAAGAGTACACAGTAGGGTTTCAATCTATCAGGAACAGAAACAGCCTCAGAATGTTGAAATTGGTAGGTTGTTGGTTTGTCGGGGGTGTAAAGACATAACGAATATATCGGTCTACTAACCGATGTCGGTTAGACTGTAGCCGGCGTCGGTCAATTAACCGATGTCGGTATAATAGGACTGATATAAGAAACTGTAAGAAGCTGCTAATTTAAGTTTTTAACAATGCTTAGTACATCTATCAAATTGTTCTGAAGTGATCACTGTCAGTATAGGACAGAGAAACAAAGCTAAAAACAAGAAAGATGCACATGCAAATCCAGAGACTAACCCTAGGATTAGTTTTAATTATTGTGGGCTTATGCCTTAAACGTAATATGATGTCAATCCTACACAAAAGACTTAGGGCAAATGTCAATTTTTTTTTGGCTTATAAGGTTTCCTCAATCGGGCAAAGGAATACCGTGGAAAAGGGGGGATGTTTGAGCTATTGTGTTGATTATGTCGTGATTTGGTATGTGTTGTGCAGTGAAAGTAAGATTAATTTCTTGTCAATACCATGGATATCACCCCCACGTGTACGACCTGTTACTTAATCTATGTTCACTAGAATTGACAATAGCAAGCAAGAATGTGATGCACGTGTTTTAAACCCAAATCGAAAATGATATTCAATGAAGCAAAAGAGCTGAATTTTACTAATGCAAAGATGTGAAAGAAAAGCAAATTATTTTGCCAAATAACAAAATACCTTGTGAATATCTAGGAGAAGAAAATAGCAAGTATGCTCCCTATATGAAAGCAAGCAAGAATCAAAGAAACTCGAAATGGGTCCCACCGGGTGCCAAAATGTTTCACACAGAATGTTTCAGTTCTTGGAATAGAGTTGCTTCTATCCTTTCATTCCTTTGAGAAACAGATAAGGGTTAGGGCTAGGAGGAATACCTATTGAATGTCGAGAGGGTGTGCACGTACCGTAGAGAGAGATCAGATCGACTGCGAAGAACTCCTTTTTGTCTTGGAAGGACTACCTGCAAGTAAGAATACAAGACCACCAAATTTTAATTAGACAATAAATGAGGGAACTGCCTTGGGCCTAGGAAATATAAAACTTCCTTTCGAAGGTGGTCAGTTCCCCTGCTAATATGAATTAACACAAATGATTGTAAAATCACAATTTAATTGCCTCGTTGAAACAAGTAGAGGAAAGGCTGGTTTTTGGTTTTGAATCACAGTGACCGATGTCGGTCACATCACATTCGTACCGATTCTTAATAACGGATATCGGTAGGGGCAATATTTTAGGAGCTTTTGGTGAAGGTTGGTTGTAAGGTGGTTGTGTCGTTTATAAGGTTGGTAAATGAGTGGGGTTAGGTAACGGGTAATGAGAAGGAATCAAAGAGTACGGGAGGTGTTCTTGGGGTAATGTAAGGGTAGAGGAATGACAGTTAGATGTAGTGTGTTACCGGGTAGTAGATCTAGGAATAGACTTATAACGGCTGTGATTCAGAAGTTCAAGAAATGTTATTAAAAGGACATACAAGATACTACTTATTGGTTATTGATGAGGATGCAGGTCCAAGGACTGTGATGACAAAGGCAGAACTCAGGTAGGATGACCTGACAATCAGAAGATGAGCTATCTTCCCTCCCGATGATCGGATGAGTGTCACAAGGCTCTGGTTACTCAGTTGCAGTCTTGGGCTTGATGTCCTTCTCTGTAAACTCTTCTTGTTTCTTCACTTGTCTCTTCTCAGCCAAGTAAATTCTGGATTCTTCCAATGACTTCGATATTCCACCCGATCAAAAATCCTCTCCCGTTTTTGGTTGGAGGAGGTCATTTACAGGGAACCGATGGCGGTTACGTAACCGACGACGGTCGAGTAGAAACCGGTATCGGTTCAGTCAAAGTGGGCTATTTTTATTAAAATAGCCAACTTTCCCTCTTTTCTCCCGAGAGATTAGTTTTGGGCTTGGTCAAGTCATTATGAGGTCGGTTTTGGGTGCGAGTGAGGAGTCATTAGTAATGGGTGTGGATGTAGACCAGGTTATAGGTCTTAATTAGGTTAGTTTAGGGTTAGGACTAGGTCATGATGAGGTGGAAAAATGAGGTGGTAGGTATGGCAATGTGGATTTATTAATTATAAGGTAATTAATAAATAATTGTGTAAGGTTTAGGTGATGAGGTTAGGTTGCGAAAATGAGATGCGGGGCACGAGAGGGTCGTAAGACACAAATTTGGTGTCTACAGGATTACCAACAACCAAGAATGGAAGTTTTGTTAGTGGTTTACCACAAACCACAAATGAAGGTTTCAAGTGGTTTACCTACAACCACGTCATGATATGCCAAGTACTATTCTTAGCGCTCATCACATCTCACTACAAGGAATAACATAGGAAATTTTGTTGAAATCTGTTGCTCATACATACATAGAAAAAACTGACATAATGGAAATGGAACATTGGATCATGTTCCCCCCCTCAATGTGAAATTTCCACTTATTGAAAACTACAAACTGTACCACACTAGAAGCACTAAAATCAAATTGCACACAAGCACACACACACATGTCACCAAAGTGGTATGCACCTCGTCATTGTAACTAACGAGAGTCGCCGAATGACCTCCAACCTCCGATTCCTCCTACCTCCAAAGTATCATGATGCTACTAATGCAATGGAATATGGAAATGAAGGTCAATAATCACCCCCCAAAATTATTCGTTGCGTTCTAGCGATAATGCGTCATTTACAATTTTTTATTTTTGGCATTTATGACTCAACAAGGCTCAAAAAAGGACTACAAAAAGTGGATATTTTCCAAACTTGGAATTTTTCAACGAAATTAGAACCAATGCGATGGGAATGAGAAACTAAGCACTTTTGCCAAAACTAGCACTCAATTTGGAGATATTGTGCAAAGGTTATTGAGGATACAGATTTCCCGTAAAATGGCGTAATTTAAATAAAATTGACAAAATGATTAAATATTTTCTCAAAATGACAAGAAAATTAATCATGTGACTACTTGTTAGAATCGGAGGAAATGAGGATTCCAAAAATATCAAAGGCCCAGAAAAATGGTGTCGAAAAAATATTAATTTGGCTAAAAATGTAATAATTGCCCTTAAAATGCAATTATTAAACAAAAACTATAGTAAAATTAAATTTTTCAAACTATAGTCTTTGCTAAAAATTAAAAAATTAGCCTATACATGTGGGCGTGTGTAGCACGAGATGGTAGACTTGGTCGCCTTCACTTCAAGAGCTATGAGAGTGTTGTCAAGATCTACATATCTGTGCTTAGGAAAAGCTGATACGTCTCACTTTTTAGATCTGCAATGTATGAGATAGTCAAATACTACTAGAAATACTTGTTGAGGAGACCAAAAATTGATTGACGATTCGAATCTTGACGTGTATGTATTTGTAGGGTCTCTGGTATGCTACCGTCAAGAAGGTCAAAGCCAAGATAGAACGAATCAAATGATTCTTCTGACTAATCGGTGAAGAACCTTTGAAATGACAAACCTCAATGGCACACTATTCGAGTGCCCAAATCGATCCACACGCTGAATCCATAATCCATGCAGATTGTAGACAAGAATAAGCGGCGAAAGTGGGATCATTCACAAAGCTATATCGAAGGTCTTTCTATAGATCTGTACTTGCATTTTCCAATCTCCCTTGAAAAAATTAATGCGTTGAGTAGATGCTCAAGGATAATCAAGATAGTCATAGGTCTGAGACAAAGCATGGATGATTGGATGATGTGGTTGGCCTTGACCAACTAAAGTTTGAACTGCATGAAACTTCAATGAATAAACAAAGACACATGCCAAAAAATATAAACTAAAACTAATATACAGAGTCACAAAATCAAAAGCTTAAGACATCATATGGGGAAAATAGAACATATTAATTGCCCCTGATTTAATCTCAAAGTTTCATGGATCAGATTGCTCTGATACCAAATGAAAGTGCAACAACAGATTTACACAGGAAATAACACACAATAATATTATATTTTCTATATATCTACACAACATGTTTGGAAAATATATAGCCAATACAATAGAAGAAGCGCTTCTAGAAAATAGGAAGTCAATAAACAAATTACCCGTTTATAATTTTACGGGTACAACAAAACTCTATAATAATATATTGTTGAAATAATATATTATAACAATATGAGTTGTAATACCAACTCATTTACATCACATAATTTTAATCTAACTTTAATAATAATGTGAGCAATAATAATATGAAATCCTAACTTGATAACTAAGGTTA